>JBBPBO010000005.1:61261086-61345105 GCA_037974295.1 Cicer cuneatum
AAAATTAAACAATTAAAAAATTAAAAAAAAAAAAAGAAAGAAAAAAAAACAGAGGATCTCTTTTCTTCATTTAATCCTTTTTGTCTGATGACAAAGGAGGAGAAGATGTAATATTTGATAAAATATCCAAGGGAGAAGATGATTTATTTGAAAGGAGGAGAAGATGATGTATGATGTATTTGATATCTGGGCATAGGAGAAGATGATGTATGATGTATTTGATATCTGGGCATAGGAGAAGATGATGTATTTGATATCTGGGCATTAGACTTAGGGGGAGAAAATATAAAATGAAGCTTAGTCTTAAGGGGAGTCAAAGTCAAAAAAGTCAAAAGAAAGAAAAAGTATTATCAAAAATACATTGTTTGTCATCATCAAAAAGGGGGAGATTGTTGGAACCAAGTTGTTTCTTGCAATTAAAGTTTTGATGTTAACAAATGTATTTTATGAAAATAACATATTTGACTTAGAAGAAGAATGAAAAATGTCATCAGAAGAATAGATCAGAAGATGACGTCACCAGAGGATGATGTCACCAGAAGCAGAAATCAGAAGATGACGTCACCAGAGGATATCTCCAGAGGATATCGTCAGATGAATCTGTCAGAGAAAAATGCTCAAAATAGAATTGGAGAAAAAGGCTCAAAACAGAATTTGAGAAAAATGCTCAAAACAGAATCTAAGAAAAATGCTCAAAACAGAATTGGAGAAAAATGCTCAAAACAGAATCTGAGAAAAATGCTCAAAACAGAAGCGGAGCAAAATGCTCAAAACAGATCAGTGAGCAAAAGACTCAAAACAGAATCTGAGCAAACTACTCCAGAATATTCTCAAAACAGATTAATCGAAATATACTCCAGAAGAAAAGCATCAGTGAAGTTCAAAAGTTCAACTATAAATAGAGACTTAATGCTGAAGAATAAAGCATTGAAAAACACAAGAACTCAAGCTTCAATTCAAAGTTATCTGAGAGTTCAAAAGAGAGAAACACAAATGAACAAGAGCAATATTTTCTAAGTGTTTTCGAGAGAGAAATACAGTGCAACAATCAGCTTTCCAGAAGCAATACAAGAGTGCAAGAATAAGTGTAGCAAACAGCTTTCCAGAAGCAACGTTGCAAAGTTCTAAACCTTTATTATAGTGGTATAGATTCCTTCTTCAATCTGGGGTTGTCAGATTGATAGGAGAAGACTTAGCTTGTTTAGTTAAGGTGTTGTTGTTCCTCAAAAGTCTGGGGTTGTCAGGCTGTTTGAGAAGACTTAGCTGGTTTAGTTAAGGAGTTGTTGTTCCTCAAAAGTCTGGGGTTGTCAGGCTGTTTGGGAAGACTGACTTGAAGGGTTAGTGGTGTTGTAATTCAAAGGAGTTTGAATTAGTGAAAAGGCCTTCTGGAGGAAGGGACTGGACGTAGCCTAGTTAACGGTGAAGCAGTATAAATTGATGTGTTATTATGTTATTATTATCCGCTGCTGAATCTGATTAGTTATTTATCGAATAATTCAAATCAACATTTAACAAAACAGCAAAAGTAATTAAGTTTGACAAACACAATTCAACCCCCTTCTCGTGTTTGCACCTTCACATTCAACTGTAGCTTTGTTGAAGGTTTGTCTGCCTCGTCCTCTACCTCCTCCTCCTCTATTCATGCCTCTGCCTCTGCTTGATCTTTCATCATATGTTACTTTTAACACTTGTTCTTCTTCCTGTTGTCCTAGCATCCTCTGTTCATGAACTAGCAAACTTCCATGTAGTTCATCAATGCTTATGGAACTTAGATCATTTGACTCCTCTATTGAGCAAACAACATAGTTGAATTTGGGGGTCAATGATCTAAGTATCTTACTAACCACTGTACTTTGTTCCATCACCTCACCATTTGTTTTCATTTTGTTGACCACGGCTAGAGTTCGTCCCAAGAAGTTATCTACTTTCTCTCATTCTTTCATGGCCAGTAACTCAAATTCCTTCCTCAAGGCTTGAAGTTGTGCTCTTCGTACCATTGTGGACCCTTGATACTTCTGTTTCATTGAGTCCCAAATTGCTTTTGATGTTTCCTTGTTAAGGATTGTCTCCAGTATTTCTCTGTCGATAGCTTGGAACAGATAATTCTTCACCTTTAAATCTTTGAGTTTGGCTTCCTCCACACTCTTTCTCTGAGCCTCACTTGCTGGTGTATTTCCAATTGCTGGTGCTGGAATTCCTTCGTCCACCAGATTCCATATCTCCTTGCTCCTAAGGAAATTCTCCATTGTCATTGACCAATAATCATAATGGCCATCAAATTTGGGAATGGACGGCTGCACGAACCTTTCTGAGGTTGACATGTTAATTTTTTTGTGTTTTACTCACACACTCAAACTCTCGTGTTTGTTTTGGACTTCACTTGTCCTCACGCACTCTCACGTTTATCAGGCCTCTTTCGAAGCTCTGATACCAATTGTTAAAATGCTTGGAATAAATATCTCAATGTTGGAAAATGGAATACTTGTTTATTCATTGAAACTAAAGCCATTAAATAGCCAAAATTACAAAGGCAGAAGTACCAGACGAACCAGTACAGTAAAACAGAAGCAACAGACAAAACAGAATTACCAGAAGCAGAAAACGCGGCCAGAAGCAGAAAACGCGGCCAGAAGCAGAATTCCGCGCCTGCTTACTCGGTCTCCTAACAACATAATTGAAATCTAATTATTCTAACCTATTCTCTGCCACGTTATTTATCTAATTAAAAGACTAAATCAACAATTAAACTTCTAATTAATCTGACAATTACTTCCTAAAATAGACACCCGAGCTAAATATGCGGCCAACAGATTTCAAACACATATCTATAAATTAACAAAATTGTGGGTTAAAAAAACTTATTGATATATTTTGGCAAAAGATTTCATCCATCACATAATAACACCTATTGTGTGCTGCTACCAAACAAAGAGAGATCGAGAGAAATTTATTATTTATATTTTAGATGATAAAAAAGAGTGCAAAATCTACTATTTAAGTAAATATTGTAAGACAAATAATTAATTATTTGAATATTTTAACATTGAATTAAAGAAAATGAATGGATGAGATTCGATCTCAAACTAAACTTCGAGACCATCGAGTCAATTGATGTCATCCCTACTTTAATATTCTTTTACTATTGACTAATAGCAAAAATAAGTCTCTGCTGTAATTGTCATTCTATACAGAGTTGTTGATTTCATAAGGGATTAAATAAGGATATTTTAATGAGATTATGGAATTATTAATGGAGAAATAAATAAAAGTTTTTGTTCCATATAAACTAATATTTTTCATTAATTAAAAGTTTCACAATTTGTGTAAACTAACCTTAACCATTGGAGTTCCTTTAAATATAAACAAGTAACTTAAGAGTGTTAAAAATAATGTGCTAACAGAAATAGATACATAAAGTATAATACTAATGTGTAAAAAAAGTGAAAATAAATAAGACTTAAATATTTGATTTTTGTCTTCGTAAATACTAATACAAAATTGATTTATGTAATTCCTTATATTGCCAATTTTACAAAGTCTATAATAAAAGAGCAAGGAATAAAAAAAACTTAGAAAAAAAAAACACATAATTCTAAAGAACAATTATATATTTAAACTAATAAATAATTATTTTTAAAACTATTTAGTCTCATCTTTAACCTAATCAATGATATCCACTAGCTTTGTCCAAATTGAAAGTAAAAGGAATTCAAATATATACTTTTTATAATTATCAAGCAAATGTAGGAGTTGAAGAGGTACTCAAACCGAATAATCCTTTTAGGCATATAAGACAACTACACCAATCATAATAAGCGACACATATTTGTTTAATTTCCTACCTTACTAATAAACCACCCCATACTATTATTTTGGTCTAGGAAAGAAGATAGTTTCAATTTGCCAATGTCTCCTAGAATAACATTTTGTTTCTCAGCAACCATGTAGACCAGCCAACCGCAGCCCAAATAACATACTCTAATATAATTTTTACTCTAAGTATCCCACCATACCTCAAAAAATGAACAACTATGCCTAAATGCATGACACCAGGACATAACAACCGAGGCGGGGCGGGATGGATTTTATCTTCTCTGCCTACACCTGCATCCATTCATATATATAAAATTATAAATTTAAAAATTATATATATTATAATTAGTATAATAAATTAATTATTATTAAACAATAATAAAATTAAAAAGTATTTTTTATAGAGATGAGATTTTAATTTTTATTATTTAAAAAAATATTAAGTATATTCAATATGGGCATATATATAAAATTTTAAAAATATAATAATATTACTAGCGGGGTGGGTTCGGGTGTGACGTGGATATCAACACACCCACACCGTCCCTGTACCTAAATTTTAATTCTAGGGAAAATCCGCATTTGCACTCAATTAAAACGGATTTTCTCCGCTCAAATCAAAACGGTTTCGAGTAAGTACCCGCAGGTGCGGATTATGTTGTCATCCCTAATAACACCTTCATATCCAAGCCATATATAAGTTGTTGTCCAAATAGAATATGATAGTCTAAAAGTGAAGAAAAGATGATTAATTCTTTCACCATAATCTACCTTTAATAATAAGCAATTATCTCCCTCTACTTTTGACTAAGTTGATAATCTTATTCATCCTTGGTACTCTACCAAGTATATATAATTTTGCCTAAATAACACATGTGGTCCCTTAACTTAATTTCAGTTAACGTTTTACTCATTTATCTTTTTTTTTTTCCCGATTTGGTCCTTTATTTTAATCTTAAGTCACAATTTGATCTTTTATGTTTTAAAATGTCAACAATGTTATCCTTTTTTTTTTACAAAAATTCATCAAAATTTTCAACAAAAATCCATAAAATTATTTATATTCTTCAATATAATATAAATTTAATCAAATTTGAAACTTAAATCTTCAAATAAACTCATATTTCCATTTTTAACAACATCAAATAAAGAATGAAATTTGATGGAATTTTTGTATGAGTTTATTTGAAGATTTGAGTTACGAATTTGATGAAATTTGTATTAGATTAAAAAATATAATTAATTTTATGGGTTTTAGTTGAAAATTTTGATGAGTTTTTTGAATTTTTGTAAAAAAAAGGATAATATTGTTGACATTTTAAAACATAAAAGATTAAATTGTCACTTAAAATTAAAATAAAGGACCAAATCGGAAAAAAAGAAGATAAAAGACTAAAACGTTAATTGAAATTAAGTTAAGGGACCACATGTGTTATTTAGCCTATAACTTTTGAAGAAAATCTGACTTGCTCAATCAAATTACATTTTCTAGAATCCCTTCAACATTGATGCAAATACCTCGACAATGATCTCATATAGACACCATATTAAATATATTGGTTATATTCCAAAAGTGATTGTGGATTCTCCGTCTTAGGTATTAAAGCCAAGACTTAAAGAAATAAAAAATAATTCCATTAGGTTTAAGGCTCTTAATTATTTCCTTCACAACTCCAAACATCCTCATCTACTTTCTCCAATGTAAACAGTGAGGTAAGACTTGAATTCTCCTATTTTCACATTTGCTTAAATGATAATCCATGAATGATTAGTCTATTTAAATATGATCATAAAAAATATGTTCAAAATATTTTTTAACCTTAAGTCTTCCAATTATGAAAATATTTGATATTTGCATCACCTTAAAAAATCCAACGAGTTGTGGATTTTTACGATAACAATCTTCCATTGTGTACAACTATTACCAATATTGTGCCATTAACATTCTTCTTTGATCCATATTTATAACCCCTATTGTTCTGCAAGCACATCAACTACATTAAAAATCCTTAACAAGCTTGTTTATTTTCAAATTAACTATACCAAACACCTTATTCCACCATATCAATTACATAACCTTTCCACCAATCTACGTGAAATGATAACCATAAATCCTCTACAAATTTTTCAACTCTTTGCGATCCATCCTAAACCATGTAAACTTCTTTATGCGGATTGTTAAATCAACCAACTCCAACTTGTTAATAAATTGATTGAACTCCTCCAGTTCAGACCTATTCACATATGTTGCAACACCTTTTAGTTCCTTATTAGACAATACAACATAAGAATCTCCTATAGTGCACCACTCTTCCCTGTCAAACCCCATTTTAAACCCCCACACAAACATATATATATATATATATATAGCTTTTGTTATTTTTGAGTTTTGAAAAGAAAAAAAAACTATTTAAAAATCAATTTATGTCACCGAAAATATTACTGGGTTGAGTCGCAGACTACGTCGCTCTCTTTAAGACGTTTCGCGGCACTGCCCAAATTATGCAAGACACACTATCAACCACGAAGTCCCCAGGATAAACAGCTCAGATCCACTGCACCGTAGAAAATCGTTCTAGAATTACACCCTCAATATGGCAATCAAATGACTGCCACTCGTAATATAGTACTATGACCACTCAAAGAAAGATCCATAGAAATGCACTCTTCGATCTTTCCTAGGTTTTTGACCAGGCAACAAACTGATGCGCGAGTCTACAAAAAAAAAAAGAGAAAACAGCTAGGGTTTGACCAGAAACTGATGTGCGAAATCGGGGGGAAGGAACTGACCAGACCTGATGTTCAATGTTGACTCAGTGGAAGGCAGACACGTGTACAGCGTATCAATGAAATAAAAACGCAAGCATTTGTTTAAAATTAAATAAATAAATAATTTATTAATTTTTAATATACTAAAAAATAATACAACACTTAGCCCAAGTCCGGCTGAGTCGAACGGCGATGCGCACGTGTGTCGTAGTCTATTTGCATGCTTTCTCATCTTTTCACAAAAGTGGGTACCCCTTAGGGCACAACCCAAATTTCATATCTTCACCTTATAAACACTACTAGTGTGTGTAATCCCTCATATGTGAGACTTCCTTATTTTTTCAATTCATATCACTAGCTTTAACTATCATCATTTCCAACAGCTTTCAAATGGGCCGACCAAGCCCGACACAATCTCATCCAATTGTGCCAAAGTACATACGCATGACAATGTAGCCCGACCCATTTTATAATGAGCTACATATATTTAAGTTTGGCCCAACCGTTGTGGATCATGAGGACTAATGGGCTATCCCGACACTCTTTCTTTAAAATTGATAGAGTACATCAAAGATAACACAAATTTAAAGTCGTTAAAAACTAAAATGGATTAACCTGTGAACAAATTCGCAATATCCAAATTAATAACATATAATGGTAAAATGCATAGAAAAGTTTTGACATAATCAAGGTACTCGAAATACTCATGTTGGATCAATAGCATTGACGACCAAGTCATTGATTTAATCTAAAATGCCTCAAGTTGATTTGCCAATATGAACCACGAAAACTACACTAAACTGGGAATCAGAAAACGCTGCACCAAGACGACGAGCAAAACAACGTCGCAAGCCGACAAAAAATGCAAAAAAAAAATGCGAGAAAAAAATCAAATATATGTTAGAACCACTTATTTATTTAAATAAAAAGATAAAGAAGAAAAATGATGCAGAGGGTGATTTCAAGTCAAAATGGCTCGAAATCACCCATCTTTAGTGGATGAGGAACAAAGGCATGGAGTTGAGCTAGGTTTAGTGTTTAGGTGTTTCGTTTTTTTTATTTAGTGATTTTAGGCTTTTTATGTTTTTTGTTTTGTAAGTGAATTGAATTGAGCGGATAAATTATGATGGATAATTTTTATAATAAATCTAATTTATTTTTAGAAAAAATGGTTTTCTATTCTTCTATAAAAAGATCGTCTTGAAGCTTAGAGGGCTTGCCCGATCCAACCCCATTTTTACAATGGGCTAGATAAGTTGGGCCAAAAGACTCAATTTTTGTAAGTTTCCTTTTTTAAAGCTTGACCTAAATTAAAATGTGGGCCAATTAGCCCAACTCTCTAGTCCATTTTGACAGTACGCATGTATATGCTCATATCTTATGTTTACTTGACAAACTACAACAGGAACAAATATTTTTATAGCATCTTATATTTCCATACAACATATACCCAAAAGGTCTTCTGCTGAAAATGCAAACTTATCATACAAAACTCTTGAACTCCAAATTGACACTATACTACCAGGTAATTTGTTAGTTTCTTTATAAACCATTTAAAATTATTGTTTGTCCATATATATTGATGAAAGTAAATTAGCATATATGTTGGCAATCTTAGTATCCTAAATGAATCTTAGTATTTTAGATCCAATTTGATCATGACTTAAACCTTGGCCCACTCCTTTACTATGTCCTTGATGTCCATAAAAGTTTATTTGTAAGCCCATATCAAAGGTGAAGCCACCAATTTTCTCAAGTATAATTGATTACTGAAATTACCCTTAGTTTTGGAATAAATTGAGACGTGTTTTATTTGATCCTCTGATTTGATACTCACAAGATAGTCGATCCTCTTTTAAGCACAACATTTAGGCTCCGTTTAATTAAGATTTAAAAAAAAAATTAATTTTTATAGTATTTTATCTTTTTGTTATAACATTTTTTAAAAAGAATTTTAAAAATAAGGTTTCAAATGAAAATTTAGTTTAAATAGTTTATCTTAAAATATGATTTTAAGTATTTAATCTATTTTCTACAATTTTTTTGATTAATAAAATTTCAAAAAGTGATTAAAATGAAAAACTATTTTGAGAAGCTCTTCATAAAAATCATTTTTGAAAGATACCTTTAAAAAAAAGTGATTTTTATCATGTTAAAATCTTTAATAATGAATACCTAAGTTATTGAATTTCAAAATTACTTTTTTTTTTAATTGGTAACAAATGAATCTAACAAACTTATACTATTTTTAAGTAAATTTTCATAAAAATCATTTTTAAAAATATAAAGTAAAAATAGCTTTTTTAAAATCTTAAACAAACGGGCTCTTAATCACTCTCTGAAAAACAAGTTTGACTTAAGTCAATCTTCTGATTGAAGCATCTATAACAACTTGTTTTGAATTCTCTAATTCAAGTGTCTATAAAATGAGAATGTTCCGATGATAACATCCTCTGGTTATTTTGATGTGGAACAAAAAGATATTTTCTAAAAAATGAATGAAGCTGAAAAAAAGATAAAATAATATTTTTTTTGAAATTCACGTTAGTTGTCCTATATAGTATAAATCATACAAACCATTGGTGTACGAGAATTGCACAACGATTTTCTGCAATGGTTAGAAAGCCCTAAAGGAATCAACTTGCTTTACATAAAGAAATGTTTGTGCATCATTTCAAGTGGAGAAAAAAGAGGAGAAGAGAGACGAGAAACACAAGACACAACTTTGAGAGAACAATCTTAAAAGAAAACAAAAACTTTCTCTACGACAAAACCTCTGTAATACTCAACAGAGAAAAGTTCTTGAAATAATATATCAAAAGTTTGATTTTACTAAGCTAGAAATTTGAGAAGACTAGAAAATAGTCTAGTAGAAATTGCAGTGGTTGAAAGAAATTAGTTTGAATTAGTGGATTAAATCTTCCAATGAGAAGGGACTGGACATAGCTACCGTGTTGGTGGTGAATCAGGATAAATCGATTTTTTGTGATATCTCTTCCTTATCTCTTTATGTTTGTTTTAAAGTTATTTTATTAAAATTATCTTTAAGTTTCTAACCAGAAATCTTTTTAAGAGAATTTTTTAAAATTTAAAAACACAATTCAAACCCCTATTTTTTGTGTTTTTCAACCTTCTCAATGTTATAATTTTGGACAACAATATTATTGTAAATTTTGTGTGTTTATGTGATTTTTTATTACTCATTTTCTCCTTTATTATAAGATTAACTTTTGAGATTTCGTTGTCGCTTAATATAAATTTTTTTCTCTTCAAGAGTAATATTTTTGCTGACATTCTATAACTCATTTTTTGATATATCATGGGTCCATATTGGATTCTTAAACATTATTGTTGTGCTTTGTTGTTGTGCTTAGTCTTATGAACAAGGTATTCAACAACTGATAAAAAAAATTGGGTTATGTCTATAACACCACATTATTTATACCCTAGTAGTTTTGACCTCACTCAAACTTTTGATTTTATATTCTTTCATGTCTTGATAGTCCTCTTCATTTTGAACGTTTTTCGTTTTGGGATGTTTTTCTTTGAAGCCTTGGTAGGACTTTAAAAGAAGGAAATTTGTTGCTGAAGAAATGTTAAATGTGTGCCATCCAAGAAATATGGCTTAGAGAACAAAATTTAGCTAAGCAAATTTGATATCGATCAGAATTCGTTGAGCGAGTCAGAATTTGTTGAGCAAAAATTTCATCATGTCCAACCTTTACATATGCTAGTTTTCGTGCAATGCAAGTTTCACGTATTAACCATGGATTAAAAAAAATTGTGTAGAACGAGATGTGACACATTCTGAGTGGTTTTTGAGACGTTGAGGCCAAGCTGAGGCTCATTAAGCGACCCTGATCTTGCTAAGCGATACGATGTTGAGAATACCTATCAATAGGCTTTAAAATCTCTCATATTTTCTCATGTTTGTTTCTCTATCTTATTCTATAAGTCCAAATCCTCTCTCTCTCTCTCTCAAGGTTTTATGTATTTTAATTATCAAAATACCCTTATCAAACCCATCCAATTTAGAGATCGAACATAATTGTTGTGTTGTTGACTCTCTAAAGCAACAAATGTTTTCAAGTGAGGAGATTAGGAAATACTTTACTATTTTTGTAAGTTATTCTTTAGAATTGTTATTATGATCAAATTATGTTTTCAATGATTATTCCTTACCCTAACCTGGATTAAATATCGAATTAAGGTTCTACTCATTAACTAAGGTTTCCAACCTTGTGAAGGCTATACTAGGGCATTGTATCAGAAACTTTGGAAGTTGTTGACAAAACCTAATCCCAATCTAGTTGTAATATTATTAGGCTTTATTATGCCTTAGGATTATGCTAAATCCAAGCGGGATTATTAAGGTACCGGCGGTGTTATCGTCAGTGTGTCGTTTTGAAGAGCTTAATTGTAGGTAGTCACACATCAACACTTGGAGGCTTTGAGTGCTTGTATTAACACTCTCAAAAGATGGGGGGAATGGTCTATATATGTTGGGACGTTTAGCATAAAATAGTTTAATTTTTATGTGTAAGGTGATCCAAGGTCTACTAGAAAGAAATAGCTAAAGGGAGCTAATGCTTGTTAGTGATTCTTAGGGGTTACTAATTGCAATAATTGACTTTATGCTTTGGTTAGGAAGGCTAATATTCTGAAATGATTTATTATGGATGATTGCGTGAGATTGTGAAGCATGGGGAGTGTGACAAAATATTGATTATGGATATCGAGGATCATATTAGTTGATAAATGATTATAATGGAAGAACTTAGACTCAAGATGATGATATTATAAATGGGAGCTTAAGACTTATGGGATTGATATACCAAAGTATGATATGAGAGATCATATATAGTTCCATTATAGTTGTTAAAAGTTTATTGTCGTGTACGTGGATGTATGAGGTGATTGTTGGCTGAAATAGCCACGGGAATTATTATTATTATTGGTAGCACGACATGATTATTATCTGGGCGGGTATTGGTGGCACTTACTTATTACAGTTAGACTTCACATAAAGTCAAGTGGTGTATGATCTTTGACCTTGCTTAACATAGTGAAAAAACACAAGATGGGAGGGTTGCATTGAGTTTTAAAATATTTTCTTTAAACTCAGTTTTATAAAATCCTTTTTTATAAACAATAAATATTCAAAAACTACTTGAAAAGTTGCATACTTACAATATAAGAGAGTGTAGTAACACATAATATTTATAATGACACAAAGTCAAAATCAGAGATACTAATAACTATCAATCCAATGAAACTGTTCACAAAACGCACATATGCAAGACTAGCTAAGTTATCAATCACACAATCAACTCCAATATTGAGTTCATAATACAAATGGTAAGAAATGACGACGATGATGTTAACGATGGAGGCAGCTATAGATGGAATTCCGAATAGTTAGACTCAAGAGGGAAACTCGAAGTTGTCCTGAAACTCTAACATTCTCCCCTAAAAGACCAACTGTGAGTTATGTTACATTAACTTCTTCACTTCTTCTAGCATGAGGTTTTGGGCACTGAAATTTTTTAAAGAATTTGTTTTGAGGTTATTACAGATTAAGAGAAGTAGAGTTGAGGAAATGGAATTTTCGCATATAGGTGTTTCAAAACTGCATCCAAATGATTCTTCATGACTTTGACGTACGTTCTTACCATTTTCATGACTCTGACATACGTTATTAAATATTTGATTTTTGTCTTCGTAAATATTAATGTTTTGTTTTCCATCTTTGTTCTTTTGTTTTCTTCCATGCAGAATTGATTTTTATTGAAATTGATTTATGTACGTTCTTACCATTTTCATGACTATGATATTGTTATTAATTTCATGACTCTATATTGTTACCATTTTCATGACTTTGATGTTGTTATTATTTTCACGACTCCAATGTTGTTTCTATTTTTCTGTCTATGGTTCCAGTTTTGAATTAGGGATTTATGATTAAATTATTATGGATTTAGTGCATATGGTTCCAGTTTTGAATTAAGGACTTATGATTAAATTATTATGGATTTAGTATATCACTAAGTTATTTATAATTGTTGTGGATGAATGACGCATTGTATACATGACATAATAAAGACATTTTATAGAAAATATCTCAAGTTCAATACAATCTCATTAATCAGGTCATGTATGACATTATTCACAATGAGACATTCAATTTGTTCAAGACATGCATATGTTTTTCAAAATTAAAAAAAAAAGGAAGATTATTATAAGTAAAACTTTTATGAAAATTAAAAGTCAAAGTTTTAACTTGAGATACATAATTTTCTTCATGTTTTATACATATTTATTGATAAATTATTTGAGACTGTTCATTCCTTTATTTTTAGAGTCCACTAAGATCTTTTTATTTCACCCCATTTATTTATTTTATTTAGCAGCTGAAAGAACATGAGATATGAATTCAGTATCAGAAGATCAGTTACAGACCTGTGGAATTAAAATTTGATGTTTTATTTTATTTTATTATGTAATTAGACAATTGTAGTTTATTTTCAAGATGTAATAATTTATGAATCTATTTAACAAGTTGTAAATTATATTTATGAATGTAATTTTCAATTATGTTGATGGTTCTAATTTATTATTAAGGTGTTTGAGTTCAATTGTCATATTTTAAACAACTGATAATAGGTCTTACAAAAATAGTGAGTTTTATAAATAAAAAAAAAAACTATGGCAATGGATTGACATAAGGTTCTATTGTTGGAGAGCCCTTTTAAAATGGATTTAGTTTTATTTTCAATTCTCCTATTTTATTGCATATATAATTTTGCTCTTAACATTTTTAATTTCACAATTTCAATTCTCTTAATTATTTAATTTTTGAAAAATTGAACCTACATTATAATTCTTGATTTAAATCATGACAACAGAAAAATAAAAAAATTAAATAATATTGATAATAGAAAGAGTTGTAAATTATATTAATAATTACATAAATTTATATAATCAATTAAATAAAAAACTAACTAATTTAAAATAAACAATTAACTAATGTAATTAACTAATCAATTTAATTAATAAAATATTTAATTAAAATATCTAACAAATACCAATTTTGATAATGTGACAGCTTTTAACGTGACATGGCAAATTGGCAGTAGTGCATTGTTTTTGTAGAGTCAGTGTGACTATTTTTAATTTCATAAAACTTTATAAAGACTTTCTTTTTCATTTCTGTTGATAAAATTTATTTATTAAATATTTGGCCACCTTTTCCATTTTTACTACTGGTAAATTAATAATATTAATACATTTATCATTACTATAAATATAAAGTGAAAAATATTTGATTTGAAAGTAATTTCATTTGTAAGTAATATTAATTAAATAGTATAATTAAAACAATAATTAATATTACACTGAAAATAAAAAATGTTATTTAACAGTTTTGTATTTTTAAAATAACTCCGTAATTATGAAACATAAGGAGCAACATTATCGAGACTAAATTTAAAGGATTATTATTATATATACTACTCCGATATTAAATAAAAGAAAAAATAATATAAAAAATTTGAACCAAATACATTAATTTTTATTCATTTACTTTTAATTAATATTAAAAATTAAATGGAGTATGTGTCTAATGAGCAATTAATCAATTTTGTCCACTTTCCAATTAAGTTCTAACTACTCAATTAGTCCCCATACATAGGATCTACTATATTTAATTTAAATACTTAAATGAATGAGCAATCTATCTTTCTTTATTTGTTTAAGTTGAAGTAATTAAACTTAAATTGTTCCCCCTTAAAGTTATGTAATGATGATATTAAGAAATGTAAGTATTTATTGATAGCCGATGATACACTCTATGCAAGTCATGAAAATTCACTAGTGTTTCTTTTTTTGGGAAAAGAACAGTAGAATTCGTAGATAAGTCCACACAACATCGAAGTCATCGATTTTAAAGTTGAAAGAAAGCGATAGAACCATGCCACTCTATTTCAAAACACAGAAGGCAAAAGGACAATCACAGAAAGAAACTGTCTTTCCTACCTTAATTTTATTTAGTTCACTTTTGGCATATCTCACCAAATTTGGAAACTAAAATTCGAAATTTTTGACAAAGACCATCCACCCCATATCCTACAAACAAACTAAGACTAGTCCCTATTCAATGACTCTCTCTAAATATGGCACAGCCTTTAATTTAATTCCTTTTATATTTTCAATTTTATACTCTATTATCTACTATAAATGTCACATTTCTAAAAAACATTGATTTAAAATAAATGCATTTTCATTTTTTATTATAATATTAATTAGTAATTTTTTTAATTGTACTTTTTAATTTATATTAATATTATGTACATCATTATTCTCAAGTTATTATAAACTATTTTGCATTTATGACAATAATGAATATATCAATGTAATTTAATAAATATAGTTTAGTAGAATTATAAGTTTCTTTCTTTTATTTATAATTTTTAATATGTATAAAATAAACAAATAAAGTCTATTCATCCCACAATGAGTGATCATTTGTAAAAAAATATTACTCTAAAATAAATGACTTTTTTTAATATATAATGTAATACTATTATTAATTTTTTCAATTATATCATCTAATTAATACTAGATACATCACTTTCAGTTTAATATATTTTACCTTGCATTGATGATAATGATGAATACTTCAATCTTAATAAAAATATTTTAATAAATAGATTATTTTCTCTCTTATTTATATACTTTTTTAATTTTATTTTTTAATTGTATTGACAAAATATAAAATATCACATAAAACTCGTTACATAATTATAAAATTATAATACAAATATGATATCCAATTTAATAATATTAACATTTATTTGTTAAATTATTTCTTAAAGAGAGTGAAAGACACTTTCTTAATTTTAATTTATATACGAAATAGTGAATTAAATATTTTATTATAGACAGAAAATAACATTTATAGTGGAGAGAGATAGCATTTCCTTTATAAAATTATTTTGAAAGAGTGCGACGGACTATTCGATGAGGAGGAAAGTGGAAGCTGATTCCAATGGGCCCTACTATTTTCAACCTTAATACTAATAAAGGAAAAAAATGAATATTAGGGAAAGTTGTTTCAACCTTATAGTCCCCAAAACAGCAAAGTATTCATTATGCTACTGTCCTTCCCCAAATTAGGTATTTGGCTAGTGCCTATTACTAGAAGTAGGTTCTATTTGCAGCAGTAAACTCATAAAATCAGAATAATAGAAACATTATAAAAAGTAAACCAACAACACAATCGAATAAAAAATTCATAAAGTTTTTTATTTGACTTACAAGCTATCTCATTCTATGATCTATATCAAAATAGCTACTTCATCTAATATTTTAATTGGTGTAAGATGTTGTTACATGACTTAAAAATGTAATTAATATCACATGTTTCATTAAAAATATTGTTTACTTTGCAAAATTATCTTTTTATACTCTCATTTTAAATATCGATTAACAGATAAAAAGATGTTTTTTTAAAATGACTCCAATAAAATTAAATAAAATTTAAATTAGGTATATCAATTTTTTTTTTTAATTTTCTTTGACTTATAGTTGATATCAAAAAGAGTATTATAGAGCAAAGAAAGTAAAAAGTAAAAACATGGACATGTGTACTTCAAATCTGCATCATCAATATAATATATATAATAGTAATGATATATTTCTTTTCTACATAAAGAATGACTTTTTTATAATATATATTTAAATTGACGATGAATTTATAATAATATCACAATATATTATTATAATTTTAACAAAAATTATATTTTAAAACTTCTAACTTATGTGAAGATTCCGTCAAACTAACTATTTCAAAAAATGCATTTAATAGTTGCAAAGGTGCTAGATTTCTAGGGTTCTAACTCAACCCATCTAAAGTGTGTCATTTCTTCTAACCATTCTTGGGTCCACATAGATCCATTTACAAATAAGACAAAACAACAAACCTTAATAAAGAAAAAAAAAGGATGGGACCCACATGAGAGACTAAATAACATTTAAATAATTTGGAATGTATTTGTTTTGTAAAATTTATTTCGAATAAATTGATTAAAAGTGAATTAAATTAATATAAAATAAATAATATTTATATATATATATATAATTTACATAACAAGTGTGTTAAATCATAAATTTTAATATAAAAATAATATTTAGAATCAATAGTTAGAAATTTCAATTTTAAAAATAAAGTTTATTTGATAACACTCAATTATATCAAAATTAGTTTTACACTTTAAAATTTTTTTTACCTCTCATCTAAAATTGATTTTGGCTAGTTTAAAGGTGGAGTCAAATATAAAAAATAATAATTTTTATTTTTTTTTTAAAAAGAGAGTCATGCACAGCTCTAAAAAAGCAACAAAGCCATGCAAAGTTGCCGTTTTCAGCATTAGCCATTTGGGGTAAAAAACGCTCTCTCTCTCTCTCTAACCCCTTTATCTTCTCCGCTATATTTTGCAACCCTTTTTCCCAACTAATACAGAGAAAAAAAAACCCTCATAGGCCAAAAGGGTTGGTGTTTTTTTAACTACTTATAAGATAAAAAAAAAGTTATAAAGGAACCACCTTTATGCATATAAATGAATTAAATCTCAAAATTCTCAACTGGGTCTTTTAGTTTCCTCTGTTTTTCATCAAATTTTCATTTCTGGGTTTTTGAGAAAAATAAAATGGGTAGGGGAAAAATTGAGATAAAAAGGATTGAAAATGCTAATAGTAGACAAGTTACATTTTCAAAGAGAAGAACTGGGTTGTTAAAGAAGGCTCAGGAACTAGCCATTCTTTGTGATGCTGAGGTTGCTGTTATTATTTTCTCTAATACAGGCAAACTTTTCGAGTTTTCGAGTTCTGGGTATGTTTCTCATTTTTCTTGTACCATTGCATGTTAGTTTTTACTTTCTTTCTCAGTTTAGTATCGTATGGTTTACACAATTTTATCAAATTTGTGTTTTTAATTTTTTTATTGATGTTTTGTTTTTTTGGTTGTTGTTGATTTTTGCATGTATAAAGAATGAAGCTTTTTGTTGTACAATGTAATTCTGATTTTCTTTATTCTGTAGGGTAATTCAGAAAAGTTTTCATTTTTTTTTTCACTTTTTTTTGTCACTATGTGTTTTGTATGAAGGTTAATTTTTCTACCTTTTCATGTTGAGTCACTAAGATGATAATTTTTTTTATTATTATTTTAACTGAATTTTCTTAGACTTTACTCACTGTAGAATCCTCATAAGATTTTTAAATTCTATCACTTTCCATATTTTGGTCACTGATAGATTTAGTTCCTCTAAAGTGATCGATTGACTTTAAAGGGTAAAGCAAACCATTGGCGCGTAAATCAACTATTGACGCGATGTGCATATGCATAACAAATTATAAATGTATTGACTTATCGACAGTTAATTTTCTTCTTAATGATTAAGATTATTTACTTTACCTTTTAAAGTGAATTTCTCACTTTAAGAAGTTAAATCCGTCCATAACAGCCTTTTGCATGAATCTGCAAAGCTATTTTTTTTTGTGAATTATGAAATCCGTGGTTAGTTGATATATCGAATGACATTATTCAACAATTAAGACGAACTTCTACATTATTTTTCGAATTGCCTTCTTTAACTTGTGTATTCAAAGCTTTGTTATGCTAATTTCCAACTAACCTCACCAATTTTTAATACTTTCAGTATGAAGAGAACACTTTCAAGATACAACAAATGCGCGGATTCTTCAGAGACTACAGCAGTGGAATATAAAACAGAGGTAATTTATAATAGTTACCAATCATTGGTTAAACAATGCTGTTCTGTGCTAATTACAAATTGCTTGCCTTGCCTGCATTAGATACTTGTGATTTTTTCTTTGATTCATTGTTGGATTTTTTATGTCTAATGACAATTGTATTCTTCAGAAGGAAGATTCTAAGATGGTGGAGATTCTTAAAGATGAAGTTGCAAAGCTAGAAACAAGCCAATTGTATGTGTTTTTTTACAATCTTTTACATTTCAACTTATGTAATTTTCATTTGCATTACCTTGCAGCAAGCACACCTTTTACGATCTATTATGTTTGTGATTGTAGACGGCTATTGGGAAAGGACCTAACAGGATTAGGCTTAAAGGAACTGCAACATCTAGAGCAACAAATTAACGAGGGGTTATCGTATGTGAAGGAAAGGAAGGTCCTTATCTTAACCCTTTTCCTATTTTCTACACTTTTGTTCGTCTTTCTTCTCTGACCGCACCAAAAATAAGACCTTTTAAGCCTTTACATCTGTTCTTACAGGAGGAATTACTTATGGAGCAACTGGAACAATCAAGAATACAGGTATATTGAAATCAGTAGTTAACACTAATTTTTTTAATGAAATTGTTAAACCCTCTTTGCAAAACAAGGGTAACCTGCAATGAAGTCAAACATTTGAGGTTTTGAGTGAATATTGGCTTAGTTAAAGGTGTAACTCTTATAATTATTAAAAAGGTGCAACTTTTAGTTCCTATATAAATCATTTTATCATGAAAAACTGTGATCGTAAGCCTACTTGGTAGCCGATATTATTTTGTTCATAAGAAGTCAAATTCGTTACAATGGCTGTATGTTAACTCCTGAAAGAGAACCCAGTCCATGTATTTTTCTTCACATAGTATATTCTTGTCATTCCGCTATTTTCCGTGATTTGCTACTGATAACACTATAATTCACAAGGAAAATTCAAGGGATGGAAACTCGAAAGTTTCTGATAATTGTTTGATTTATTCTTTGCAGGAGCAGAAGGCTATGCTGGAGAATGAAACTTTGAGGAGACAGGCAAATGATATTCTTAACATTGATTTTAATCTTCTGACATTTCTATCTTTGAATAATGTATCTTCGGTATTATAAATTTGTGCTTTTTCCAATCAATATAACAGATCGAGGAGCTTCGGTGCTTGTTTCCGATGACAGAACATGTAATTCCAACTTATCTTCAGTATCACCATATAGAAAGAAAGAATTCCTTTGTAGAAAGTGGTGTTAAATGTCCAAGCTTAGCTCGGAACTGCGCTAACGACAAAGCAGACTCAGACACCACGTTGCATTTAGGGTATTATTATTATGCTTTTCTATTGCCAAACATCTAAGCTTCATACAATGTTGTTAAATAGCGTTACTAGAACATAGCAGAATTTGAACAAATCGCTATTGTTCTACGATATGCTATTTAGTACCAAATGTTGTTAAATAGCAGTGCTATGACACTGTTGCGTAGTGGAATTTGAAAAAAATTACTTTTCTGCAAACCACAATTTTCAACCAACACTAGCTTCATAAGAATCATGCGCTCCCATATGATTTTGCTGCATGCAAAATTATATTGTTAATTGTCATATGAAGGTCTTAAAAAGCTATTGACATGATCACAATTGCAATTCCGTTATAGTTATGGTGGTGGAAACCTCAAAAACCTTGACATGTTTTGGCTTTAATTGCGGTTAGGAACCATGATTTAAAATGATTACTTGTAATTGTTAAAGTTTCCTTCTTTAGTTGAACCTCTTTTTCTCAACATTCTTTACTGGGTGGTGAATTTGTTAGCTACATGTGAAAGCTTTGAATAGAGTAATCATACATTTCAATAGTATGTGTTGTTGTGTCAGGTGTCTGTGATGGAGTCAGTGTTTTATACTTTTCTGCTTCTTTTGCAGGTTGCCAAGTGATGTTCATCACAAGAGGAATGCACCTGAGAAGAAAACATTTTCCGACAACTCGTAGAATCAAATGACTTTACTCCTGTCCAGTTCCAGCTTCCGTGTTTCAATGCGGAAAAGCGGAACTCAAGACTAATTTAGTGCAGGTGTAGTTGTGCACAGTGTCAGTTTAGATCAAAAGAGGAAATGTAGGATCTTAGGTGACACCCAAATTTATAAATGTAGAATTTGGCTCTTCTCTTTTTAGGATATTTTCAAGTTGCTGATGATTAATGGTTATACCAAATTTTGGGATAATGGGCTGTAAAAATCTTAAATTATGAACCTTGTTTTAGTTGTCATGAAAATATGCTTAGGCTTATTGCATATTCATCCTGCTTTATGTTTTAATTTAAACTTTATTAATTAGTAATGTTACAAACCCGGTTACATTTGCCTATGCTAAGGTGATCAAGAGAAAATTTAGATATTGATATTGAAGACAAATAAGGAATTAGAGTGAACTCATTCCTGCAAGTATATCTAAATTAAGTAAGTTACATCCAAAAGCAAGAGAAAATAATAACAAAATATGTGACAAGTTTCTTCCCTTTATCTCCTCTCCAAGGTTGTCAAGTCAAAATACACATGTAATAGTGTATGAATCAATAATTTGAATTGTATATTTCACTATTCTTTATACATATTCTACAACTATACACTGTATTGAGCAAACAAATCACTTGTATTTGATATTTACATGACTTTACATTAATCATACAATTCAAAAACATTAAAAAAAAAATTACCAACCTATTAATCATCACAAGGAAAATCAAGTTACAAATTTTTATGTTTGTACCCTTAATTGATCAATCAACTCAGTTCTCAAAACCATTACCTTAGAAAAAAGACCATCCACCTCTTCTTTCACAACATCACATAGTTTCACAAACTTGTTCAACTTTTTCTCCAATTCCTTAGCAGCATCATGTTTCATTTCATCAGAAGCAACAACAAGGTAATCAACATCATCATTAACATCTTTAACCTCCTTCAACATTATAGTTTTATCCATTAACCCTTCAATGATTATAGAATCAAGTTTGAAAACTAAAGAACCATCAAATCCACAAGCTTTGTTCTTAATCTCAATATATGGCTTAACATCACTACACAAACTAGACAAGAAAACTCCACATACCCAATAACCAAAACTCTTCAATTCTTTCATAGCTTCATTAAAAATCCATTTTTTACCATTAAAAAACCTTGCTTTATCACTTTTTCTACACAACTCTCCACCAAATTTTGCGTTGAAACAACTTGGCTTAATTGCTTTGAGATTCCTAGTAGCCAAAGATGATGAATTTTCCAATACTTTCAAAGCATGAATCAAGGAAAGCCTAGCTTGTTCAAGATGTGAAAGGGAAGAAGAAATTGAATTGAAAAGCTCTAGCAAACACAAGGTGAAGCTGAGATATTCTTCAATAGAATCAATCTCCCATTTACTCATTGGATAATCTATCTCAAAACTAAGCTTTGAAAAAGCCTTGTTGATCAAGGGTATGATTCCAATACATTTTTTAATCCAAATCAAGGATAGGATCTTCGATCCAGGTTTCAAATCTGACGCTAATTCGTCGATCAATTTTGAAACTTCGGATCGAAAAGCATTCAGGGGTTCCTCACCTTCATGGTGATCATAGTGATGTTGATGGTGTTGGTGGTGATGATTCTCCAGCTTGTTGTAGAATTTTGTAAATTTGTGTGCTAAGAGTATTACCATGGATGATAACAACAGAAAGAGAAGCTCTTTAACTTTGTGGGGTGTGTATGTTAGCAACAAGAATTCAAAGACTAATTGGTTTGAAAGTTTAGTTGTGTATATATATATTTAGATGATAAATTCAAAGTTTATGATTTGATCTTAAAAAGAGCATAGAAGAGTGGGAATTTAGTATTAAATTATTTTCAATCTATAAAACTTGTTTATAACGTCAGTCTTGTCTCTCACTTATTAACACATTTTTAGGTTATAGTTGATATCTAATAAAATATGAGACTCTTGATACATTCCTCATGCTTAAGACAAAACATTTGTTGTGTGATCTAAGTGACTCGATAGCTAATAGTTAAATGAATTTTAAATAGATTCTAATACCATCTCAACATTTAAATTGAACATAAAATGTCTACTGATTATAAATATACAGAAAAATAAGATTGTGTAATGTCAATGTAAACTAATTTTATATTAACAATTAATAAGAACTATTGACTTTGTCATCTCAACACTCGCTTGTAAGTATCATCATAAAATAATTATGAAAATCTACTTGTAGTTGTAATCCGCGTATAAATTACCCATTGGAAACTCATTTTGGGGGCGGTCAAATGTGACGAAGAATCTATGATACTTGTTTTGTTATAAAATTTTCATTAGGATATTATCAAGTAGTTGTTGTGTAGAATTTGACTACAAGGATATGTTAGCATATTGAATTGCTCTTTATCTTAAAGTGATAAATAATGTTTGCGTGAGTGTCATTCCAACTCATATTGTGTTGGTTTTGCGTGTAAAGTGATCAAATTAACAAAAGTTTGCAAAAAGGTAATACATGAAAGAAACTTTAGCGAGGATCATAATTTCTGCAATTGGGTCAACTTGGACAAGCCTTCAAGGACAAGCTTCAATGGAAGTGTGTAACACACCAAAAAAAGAGACATTTGTTGGTCACATGAGATGTAATGGGAATCTAATGTGTGCGGTCACAAAGGTTTTGACTACATGTAGTTTTATAATCTCTCGCATTTAATTATGATCAGACGGTTTAAATTTTAAAATTTATATTTTAAATTTTAAAAAATAAAACCAGTCAAAAATATGTATCGCCTAATCACGAATATAAGAATGAAATTGTGTAACGTATATACTCACAATGCACTTAATCCAAATTTGTGTAATTGTTACATGAAAGATAAGTGAGTATTTTGGTAAGATAATGGATCATTTGCTGTCGCAATTTTCAACCGTTAGAAAAGAATCAAATGATTCATATTGTAAGTTGTATTTTAAAGTTGATTCGATTTTGAGTTGTATTTTAATCTGTTAACTAAGTGTTTCTAATGACAACATATTTAAGATCAAGAGCATTATTCTTTACTAATTTTTCTTTTGATAATTCACCTGTATATAATTGAATGTTTTCGTAAAAAAATTGCTTATAACATGATTTATTTAAAAATGACAATTAAAAATAGAAAAATAAAATTACTACCATAGAGTGATTCAATGTTTGCTGCAAGATACTTTTCAAGAAAAACTAACATAATACCCATACATTCTCATGAGTTGTGTGTTGATGATTACTATATTAAATAGATGTTATATATTTAAAATGTTATCAAATTTTAATAAAACTATTCAAATATAATATTTTTTATACATGATTAAATAAAATATTTATACATATATATTTTTATTATTTATAAAATTATTATATTAACTTAGATAATAGCATATAAAAAATCAATTTTTTAAAACATTCTCTAAATATTCTATAATAATCAAACGTTGTTTTTACAAGATATTATAATTATCAAATGATTTTTTGACTCAATAATTATCAAATGTTGAATATTTTAAAGTTGAGATTTTGTCTTTTTTTTTAATAAACAAGTACGGGACTTCGTTTATAATGAATGTTCGTATTTAAAAATTGTGGATTAGTCTTCTTTTTATTTTGATTAAAAAAATATCCATTCATTTAAATTGATATAAATTAATTATTCATTCATTTAAATCGATAAAAATTAAATAATATAATTTAAAATTACTTTTAATCGATAAACATAAATATGTGAATAAACTAAATAAATTAGTTATAGCTACAAATATAATAAAATATCTAAAATATTTATGTTTTTAAATATAATGTTGATGATATTAAAATAATTGATTAATTTGAAGTGAACCAACGATGATATTTAAATTCAAATCCAAATCAAACAAAATTCACACTAAAATAAAATAAAATAAAATAAAATTGAGGAATAGTGTTGACAACACCGACCAATTTGTTTTTTTTAAAATTAAATGGATAAGATAATAAAATAAAGATAAATTCTACTGTACACGTGCAAAATCAGTATGTAACAATACATTTAAATATATAAATAAATTCTTATTCAACAAAAATTATCAATATCATTTAAAAAATTTAATAATTAAATATTATTTATCAAATTTTTTAGTAAATCTACATTTAAAACATTTATGAATTTTCTATTATTAATAATAGCGAACAATGAATATTTTAAAAGAAAATATATACAAAATTAGTGTAAAACTTATAAACATGAAATGATATATTTTTTAATGAAATAATTTATTCAAAAGTACACCAGTTTATAAATAACTTTTTAACTCACAAACAATTATTAATTTATTAGTTGTGGAAGCAATTGTGTCTCTTATATTTTTTTTATTATATTCTCTTTTTATATAAAATTTTTCAATATACTTTAAATTTAAATTTATATATAAAAATGCTCTACCTTTTTTTACTTTTAATATGTCGGAGATATGATCACATGAAGTAAAAAAAAAATTTCTCATAGAAAGGTTGCATCCCGAATATAACATATGTTGCCTTATTTTTTTATTTTTATTTTTTAATAAATGAAGAAAAGTTAAATTAATAAATAAAAATATTAAATTATATTAATAATATAAAAAATACATTAAATAAAAAGTACATCAAATTTAACGCATGTGCTGGAGAAAATAACTTGTTGTGATATTTTAACAGGTGTCTTTTACTTTTACATCCTATTGCAATTAAATTAGAAACTCTATTTGACACCTCCTTCCTATTTTCCTAATTTGCAATAGGTTACAAAAAAGAAAAAAAAAAGATGCAGTTGTTAAAATATGACATCACGTTCTTTTCTTTGACACATCACAATAACTTGATATATTTTTTCTTTCATTTAATATATTTAATTTAATTTTATTAATATAATTTAATATTTTCTATTTATTAATTTAATATTTCTTCATTTATTAATAAATAAACAAATAAAATGCAATCTTTTATAATAAAAAAAACATATTATTTTAAGTGGTTTCATTTCCACCTTACAATTTTAAAAAGTTAGACATTTTAATATATAAATTTTCAACATAATATATATTAAAAAGTTTTATTTAAAATGAGGATATAATAGAGAAAAAATCCTTAGTATAGCAATATAATGTAGAAGCTCCCTAAAATATAATAGTATACTTCTCATATGTTTTGAGATGATTTAGATAAGGCTGATGTTTGTTTCGCAAGTTTATCAACAAAAACAACACTGTTTTGTAGAGCATGACGCGTCCAATAAAAATATACATTAAATATATTTTTAGTCTATTTATTTATTTTAATTTTTTTATAATATTTTATGCTCAATTATGGCGTGATAGCAATTTTATACAATTGAATTGAATTGATATAATTAATAGCTACTTTTTTACTGTACAAAGTTACACGGCTATCTTTGTTAGTAACAATGTAAGTGAATATTTATGAAAAAAGAGAAATTGTTAAATACAATTATAATTTATTCAATTCAGTTATACCACCAAAACTATCATGTCATTAATAGGCATATCACATTATAAAAAATAGATGGAGACCAACCAAATCCCACAAGATGTAAAATAGTGACCGAAAATCCGTTTTTAAAAATATAAAAACTAAAAGTTCATTTTAATCAAAATAAGAGGAATAAAATTACATTTGACCTTAAAAATAATTTAATTAGAACTATTTTTTTTTCAAACTACAAAAGTTAAATTATATACATAAAAAGAATATAATAATATAATACTACAATATATACTATTTTGTATATTTTTCTCTTAGCACTCTGATTTCTAAAGTAAAGGATCTCTAATAATATGGGTTAGGATCCTCTCGAAATTTAATACCTCTAAAGTCATTATTATTAATAGTTGTGATGTTAAGACAATATAAATTATTTTATATTGACAATATATGACAATTAAATTGAAAGAAAATGTCATAATATATAATATAAATAATAAAAAAATATTTAATATAATGAAATGGGTATAAGTGGGGGATGAATAGGGCAAACCCACAAATATGTTAGAGTGTGCATTTATACACCCAAATTTTTTAAAATTTACACATACTATATATTTTTGCATTTTGACCACTCTAATATATATTGTTTTACACTCCGATCCAATAAATCCAAACCCTTTCACTTTCTTAAAATCACATTCTAAAAAATTAAGACAACAAAAAATACGTTAATGATACACATAAAAATTGTAGAAGCCAAAGAAAAATAACAAAACCAAAACATTAATCATAACAACCAAACTAATGTTTTTCACTGACCAATGATTAAGAATAATGCGAGATCTACAGTGTTTAATGTCATCCATCTTCGGAAAAAAAATATTCCTTGGTGTTAACTCATATCAATTATAGGTGCCCTCATATGACCAAACATTAATCCTAAAAACCAAACTAATGTCTTGCACTGACCAATGGTCAAGAATAATGCGAGGTCCACAGTCTTTAATATCATCCATCTTCGTAAAAAAAATATATTCTCTAGTGTTAACTTATATCAACTAACATGTTGATAAGTCATTTGTAAAGCTCAAAGGGTGTGGAATTTGGTGATAGTGTATCCTAAGTGGAAGTTGGTTATGTTGATTACATCAGGAGCACTATATAAATATGTATCATATCCTAATTATATAATATTACTCATACTATTTTAATTTCAATTAAATATTTCTCTTAATTATTTCTATTTTTTTGAGCTCAATCATTAATCTCAACATAATATCAAAGCAATGATTATTTCGCTAATTTTTTTCTTAAAATCTTTTCGAGAAACTTTTTTGATTGTTATACTTGTTACTTGCAATCATTGCAATTATTTTTGTGCTGCTCACTCCAATTCCTACCTAGTGCACAGTTAGCAAGTTCGAGTAGAATCTTTTTCACGTTCACATGCTTCTTGAATATTATCAAATTCTTCAACAATGGACCAACCTATGGTGAAGTATTTGGTATTTGGAAAAAATAGGCACTTCAACTAAGGGGAAGTCACTGTCATCGTTGCCATTTCTACCAAGCTTTCATGATTCAAGAACATACTGTTGCATGTTGCACGAAACAATATCTTTTACTTTGTTCGCAAGATGGAAGACCGAAGAGAAATTTGTAATTGTAAGGTGTCTTTTAATTAATTTTGTCTTAGATTTAGTATTTTGAGTGATGTCAACTTATTTTGTCTAGATAGTGCTTTTGAGTGTGTACTTTGTTAATTCTCTTTCTATATCTCTTGCATATACAACTTGATCAAGAGAGATTGCTTAAGAAAGAAGTTTTTATCATACATAAACTTATTTAAATGTGTTTTAACATGCATTAAGTTTGAAGCATGATCATATTGCATTAGTAACCTTCGAAACACCTTCCAAATCATTTTCGAAGTATTTTTGACCTTGCAAATTGACTTACTAACTTATGAATTGACCCCTGAACTTCAAAAACTCGACTTTTGAAGTCCCATGGCTGTGAATTGACTCATCAATAAGGCATGAAGTTTTGTAAGTCGACTCACACAACTTCAAACTTCATAATTTGGTTTTCTAACATGTGTGAGTCGACTTACAACTTCTGTGAGTCGACTTACCAACTCTGCACATTTAAAATTTGACAATTTAATGTTGTTATGCCAGTTACAAAGATCTTATTTTTCTTAGAAATCGTTTTTCATTGGGTTCCCTCTTTCATGCATCGTATAAAAGGTTTTCTCATCATTTCTAAACACAAGAATAATTTCACTCATTCCTCATACTCAAGCATCCTAGATCATATTATAGATTGAAAACTCTTTCTTGATCAAGTCGGGTTTGCATTCAAGTAGTAAAACGATAAACAACAGTAAGGGAATATTGTTCGTTGGAGTGTCTATTTCAAATAAGAATCTTCGAGGGGACATCGTTAAATTGCGCATTGAGAGCTGAAAAATGTGTTCTTCAAAAAAGTCCTAGAGGGTTTCTAGGTCACTATCATGCAATAGTGATGTATGAACTTCATCTTGAAGATATGCTTGTGTTCAAAATTTAGAAGGTGTTCCAAGATTCTATGTAGAAGAATGTTTAAGAAAGAAGGGGTTGTGTGTATTGAAGGTGCAAACACGAGAAGGGGGGTTGAATTGTGTTTGACTAACTTGAATATTTTTTCTGTTTTTGCAGTTTAAAACAGAGTTAGCAGCGGATATAAAGTAAAAATAAAAACACAATTTTATACTGGTTCACCGTTAACGAGGCTACGTCCAGTCCGTTTACCTTGAAGGATTTCACTAATTTAAACCTTGAATTACAACAGTTCCACTGACCCTCCAAGTCAGTCTTCTCAAACAGTCTAACAATCCTAGACTCTTGAGGAATACAACACCTTGACTTCCTAAGTCAAGTCTTCTCCTACCAATCTGACAACCCTAGATTGTAGAAGGAATTACAACGCCTTGAATCTAATTGCCAAGTAATCTGCTACCTCTTCTGACTCCCTCAGATTGTAGACTCTACTTCAACAACTTAGATCTAACACAAGGGAAAGAAAATAACACGAGTGCTTACTTCTGGATAGCTGGAACTCAATTAACCTCAATGAAAACTTGAGTGTTTGCTTTGGAAGTGTATGACTCTTTTGTGATTTTCGATGCTAAGTATTCTGCCTTGAGCCTCCTTTTATAGATGCAAATTAGGGCCTCTTCCAAGCTTAATTTCGAGCTGAATCTTGCTGGATTCTCTTGCAAAAATATCTTGATCAATCGGGCTTCACTTAAATAAAAAACATATCTTTTTAAGCTTCAGATTTGCTTTCAAAAATAACTGGCCAATCATGTCTTTAGTTTCTTCCCGCCAACAGCTTCTGAATTCCACAAGACTTCACTTTATTTTTGTAACAAATCCTTTTAATACTTTGATCAAATTTAATTAAATCTCCACCGTTAATCCTTATGATTAAATATGGACCGTTTGATCTTCTTCGCTAGTCTACATCTGGACCTTACTAAGTGATCTGCTGTGATCCTCTGATTTCGGCCAACCCTGGACCACACTTTCTGATCTTCTGATCTCGGCCAACCTGGTCTAGCAAACTGATCTGCTGTGATCCTTTGATCTCGGCCAATGCTGGACCACACATTCTGACCTTCTGATTTCGGCCAACACTAGGCCATGGTCTGATCTTCTGATCTCGGCCAACACTGGTCCATATACTTAAATCTGGACCATTGATCTGAATATCTTTCCTCTGATCTGGACTAATTCTGGATTTGGTATGGATTAAAATGAAATTAAATCTGGACAAATAATATTTCAGTCTGGACATTTTACCTTCTGTTTTGAATCAGTTCTGGATCAAATCTGGAGATCATTTCTTCTGGTCTAGACTTAGTTTCATACCCTGAACCATGCTATCTTCTTGTCTGGGTCAAATCTGGATTGATTCTCTTGTTCTGGACCCATTAACTTATCCTCTGATTAAGTCTGGATCAAGTCTGGGCTGTTTATTATTTCACTGCCAGACCATCTTCTGGTCAGAATAACTTATGGAACAAATCTGACATTTGATTCCTTCTGGTCTAGATCAAGTCTCCCTCTGGCAGGCTTCCTTCTGGTCTGGTCCAGGTCTCCTTCTGACTTTGCTTCCTTCTGATCTGAGCCAGCAAAGATATCCTCTGGTGGTGTTTTGACATCCTGGTGTATCCTCTGGTACTTCCAAGTACTTAGAACCAACTTGGTTCCAACAAGTATAAGTTTTTTAATTTACACTTGAAGGATTTTACAAACCAATTACAATCATAATAAAAGAAGAAAATTATTATTCTTCAGAATGCAGACATGATTTACTCTACAAACGAGAACAGAGTAGAAGAACCTATATAAATAGTCGCTTGAGTCTCTCTATCCCTAATTTTTTAATTTCTGCATTTTTATTTTGTTCTTGATTTTCTCTTTTGTTTTGGAGTTTGGTGTTCATTTTTTTCTTTGGGTGCAAATTAATAGAAAAATTGTTATAAATTTTTTCTGTTTTGAAATCTTGTCTTTGAAGGTTCAAACACGAGAAGGGGGTTAAATTGTGTTTGCCAAAGTTGATAACTTTTTGCTGATTTGATGAAGGTTGGTTAGTTTTTATGAATTACTTAGATAAGAAGCAATCGGATTCAGAGGCAGCAAATAATGAAAGCATAAATATTTAGACACATAGATTTATCTTGGTTCACAAATAACTTGGCTACATCGAGTCCCCTCATTCAGAAGGCTTTTATCCACTAATTCAAATACCTTGATTTACAAAACAGCTGACCCTCCAAGCAAATATTCCCTAATAGCCTGACAACCCAGGCTTTTGAGGAACAAACTGTTGGAACCAAGTTGGTTCTAAGTAATTAGGATTTTGATGTTTACAAAAGCACTCCATGTAATCTTATTCTGTACCTTGAATTACTATATTAAAATGCCACTAGAAGATGAAGTTATCAGAGGATACACCTCCAGAAGTCACCAGATAATGCATCTTGAAATTACCATAGGATACACCAGGATGTCAAAACACCACCAGAGGATATCTTTACTGGCCCAGATTAGAAGGAAGCAAAGTCCAGAAGGAGACCTGGACCAGACCAGAAGGAAGCCTACCAGAGGGAGACTTGTTCCAGACCAGAAGATATCATAAATCAGACTTAGTCCAGAAGTTATTCTGACCAGAAGATAGCCTGACAGTGAAATGATAAACAGTCTAGACATGATCCAGACTTAATCAGAGGATAAATTAATGGGTCCAAAACAAGAGATTTAATCCAGATTTGACCCAGACCAGAAGATAGCATGGTTTAGAGTAGGAAACTCAGTCAAGATCAGAAGAAATAATGTCCTGATTTAATCTATACCTGATCCTGATCAGAGGGAAAAGGTTCAGATCAATGGTTAAGATTTAAGTATATGGCGCAGTGTTGGCCAAGATCAGAAGATCAGACCATGGCCCAATGTTGGCTGAAATCAGAAGGTCAGAACGTGTGGTCCAGCATTGGCCGAGATCAGAGGATCACAGCAAATCAGTTTGCATGTTCAGGTTGGCCGAGATCAGAAGATCAGAAAGTGTGGTCCAGGGTTGGCCGAAATCAGATGATCACAACAGATCACTTAGTATGGTCCATATGTGGACGAGAGCATAAGATCAAAGGGTTCAGATTTAATCATGATGATAATCGGTGGAGATTTGATTAAATTTGATCAAAGTATTAAAAAGGATTTAATACAAAAATAAATTGAAGTTTTGTGGAATTCAGAAGCTATTGGCGGGAAGAAAGATTTGTTCCAGAATTAATTAAAGTCAGAATTGGTCAAAGTTATTTTTGAAAGGCAATTTGGAGCATAAAAAGATAAGTTTTTTATTTAAAGTGAAACCCGATTGGACAAGTTATTTTTGCAAAAGAATCTAGCAAGATACAGCTCGAATTTAAGCTTGGAAGAGGCCCTAATCTGCCTATATTAAAGGAGGCTCAAGGTAGAAGACTTAGTATCGAAAAATCACAAAAGAGTCATACACTTCTAAAAGCAAACACTCAAGTTTTTAGTGAGGTTAATTGTGAGTTCCAGCTTTTCAGAAGAAAGCACTCATGTTTTTCTTTCTCTTGTGTTAGATCTATGTTGTTGAAGTAGAGTCTACAATCTGAGGGAGTCAGAAGGGGTAGCAGATTACTTAGCAATTAGATTCAAGGCGTTGTAATTCCTTCTACAATCTGGGGTTGTCAGATTGGTAGGAGAAGACTTGTCTTGAGAAGTCAAGGTGCTGTGTTCCTCAAAAGTCTAGGATTGTTAGACTGTTTGAGAAGACTGACTTGGAGGGTCAGTGGTATTGTTGTAATTCAAGGTTTTGAATTAGTGAAATCCTTCAAAGTGAAGGAACTGGACGTAGCCTCGTTAACGGTGAACCAGTATAAAATTATGTGTTTTATTTTATTTTATATCCGCTGCTAACTCTGTTTGATTCATACATCAGGTTTTGTTATAAAACTGCAAAAACAGAAAAAGTATTCAAGTTAGTCAAACACAATTCAACCCCCCTTCTCGTGTTTGCACCTTCAATTGGCATCAGAGCTCGGTCTCAAGGCTGAGCACTTAACAGTGTTTGAGGAAAGGTCCAAGGGGTCAACAACATGGCAGAATCCAAAGATGATTTGGGAGGCAACATCAACAGACCACCACTGTTTGATGGAGAAAGGTTTGAGTATTGGAAGGACAGAATGAAAAGTTTCTTCATATCTCAAGATCCTGAATTATGGAAGTTGGTAGTTAAAGGATACACTGCACCTACTGTTCCAGGAGATCCAACTAAAGAACTGGACATGGAAGATATGAAACCAGACCAGAGCAAAGCATACAAACTGCATCACAAAGCCAGAACCATCATGATCAGAGCCATCACATTCAAGGAATTTCACAGATGCACAAATAAAGAAACAACAAAGAGCATATTCGACAGTCTGGTTCTGACCTATGAAGGAAGCCAGCCGGTTCAAGAAGCAAGGGCTAACATACTGGTCAAACAATATGAGATGTTCAAGATGGAAGACGATGAAAACATTGATGGAATGTTATGTAGATTCCAGACTCTGATATCTGGACTGAAGGTCTTGAAGAAAAGATACACAACACTAGATCATGTCAAGAAGATTCTAAGAAGCTTACCAACCAAGTGGAGACCAATGGTTACTGTAGTTTAGCAAGCCAGAGATCTGAATAACTTAAGACTTGAAGATCTGATCAGCTCACTCAAGTCTCATGAAATAGAACTGGAAGCAGATGAACCAAAGAAAAAGAAGAATTTGGTCTGAAGTCGAAACAGAAGAAAGCTGCAAGGGCAGCACCAGAATCAGAGGATAGCGACAGTGACTGTGATGATATGGCTTACTTAACCAAACAGATGGTTAAGATCTGGGAAAACAGGAAGAGGAGAGGCTCCAAGAAGAAACATAACAGCAAAGGAAAGGAAGAATCTGATAAGAAGAGTATCGTCTGTTATGGATGCAATGAACCTGGACATATCAAGTCAGAATGTCCAAATCTGGAAAAGGCAAACAACAAAAGAAGAGTTCCAGATTTAGAAAGAAGGGTCTGATGGCAGCCTGGGATGCATCAGAATCAGAGGAGGAATCGTCTGATGAAGAAGAGGCAGAAACAGCAAAGATGGCACACATCAGGTCTGCCTCTGGACTTCATAAAGGCACGATTTCAGGAAGGAAAACAGGAAGAAGGAAGAATGATCGAAGCAGTCATTCAAGCAAGTCTGGAAGCACATCAGAGGGAACAATTCTGGCTCTGATGGCTCATACCAACTCAAGCTCTGGATATAGCTCAGGCTCTGGAACAGATTCAGAAGATGAAGACAGTGAGGTATTTTCTGATCTCACTAGATCTGAATTAATTTAGGCTTTAAAAGACTTTTTAAATGCAAACAATAAGATGTCTTTAAAACTAAAAACTCTTAGGGAAGATGAGAAAAATCTAACCAAAGAAGTCCAAGTTTTAAAGAATCGAAATTTTGAGTTTGCAACTGAAAACAAAGATTTTAAAACTGAAGTTGCAAGACTCAAATCTGAAAACCAAACTCTCAAAAGTAATATTTGTTCCACTTCCAAAACTATTTGTGAATTTGATATGCATGAACAACTTTTTCAAAACTTTATTTCTAATGGAATGGAAAGAAGTAAATATGCATCTATGATTTATGGAAACAGTAACACTGGAAAGATAGGTATTGGTTTTACAGAAACGATTACTGAAAGTAAAGCTGTTCATTATGATGTTTTATGCATTGTTTGTGCTAAGAAAGGTCACTCTGAACTATCTTGTCCAATGGTAAAATCTGAACAAGATTAGAGAGCTGTTAAGACTAACAAACTTAGACCCAATCAGTTATGGGTACCAAAAGATCAAATTGTCTATGTTGCAGATATTCTGAGCAACTAGAAGGAGACACCAACAATGGTGCTTGGACAATGGATGTTGGCAATGCACCAACAGAAGAAGGTTTATGTTCCTGCTACAACCAGACAAAGGCAATCTGAGTCTGATAGGAGAAGGTCTGGTCAACGCAACCAGAACCAGAATCAGAACTGGAACCAGAATCAAAACTGGAACTAGAATCAGAACAAGAACTGGAACCAAAACCAGAACTGGAACCAGTATCAGAAGCACAGAAACTGGAACCAGAACCAGAATTGGAACCAGTATCAGAAGCACAAAAAATGGAACTAGAACCAATACTGGAACCAGAATTAGAATCAGTACTGGAACCAGAACCAGAATCAGAACAGGAATTATCAAAATCACCAGAATTACCAGATTCATCAGAACCACCAGATTCACCCAAATCACCAAAATCATCAAGCTTATCAGAATCACAAGATTCACGAAAACTACTAGAACCAAAACATGTTCCAGAATCATCAGAGGAACATGGTTTATCGACCAAAGCAGAATCAAGGAAACTGCTCAAATAGGCCAGAAGCAGAACTGGCTCTGATGGCTCAAACAGAAGCTGAGTCTGAGTCTGACTCTGACTCTAATTTTGACAGAGAAAAAGCAAGGTCTGATCAGCAACACAAAGCTTGGTATCTTGACAGTGGATGCTCCAAACACATGACAAGAGACAAATCCATGTCTCTGAATCTGACTATGAAGAATGGAGGCAAAATTTCCTTTGGAGGAAACCAGAAAGGTCAGATTATTGGTACAGGAACTGTTGGTAACACTTCTTCTTCGCTTTCTATTAAAAATGTTATGTTAGTTAAAGGGCTAAAACATAATCTTCTGAGCATAAGTCAATTAAGTGATTGCAATTATGATGTTATCTTTAATCAAAAACTTGCAAACTGTTAGTCAACTTGATGGGTTTGTTTTATTTACTGGCACTAGGAAGGACAATGTTTATAAAATTGATCTATTTAGTCTTGCTAAGCAACAGGTTAAATGCCTATTATCTGTAAGTGAGCAGAATCTGATTTGGCACAAGAGGCTAGGGCATGCAAACCCTAGACTTATATCCGAGTTGAGCAAACTCCAACTGGTAAGAGGGCTTCCCAAGGTAAGTTCCAAAACTGAGATTATGTGTGAAGCATGTCAAAGAGGTAAAAAAACTAAAAGCTCTTTTAAAACTAAAAAAAATATGTTTCTACCTCTCAACCACTTGAACTACTTCACTTAGATCTGTTTGGTCCTGTTCAAACAGCTTCACTCAGTGGTAAGAAATATGGTCTTGTGATTGTTGATGATTACTCAAGGTGGACTTGGGTAAAATTTTTAAAGAACAAAGATGAATCTCACAAAGTGTTTATTTCTTTTTGTAAGCAAGTTATGAATGAACAGGGTATTAAGATCATAACCATCAGAAGTGATCATGGAGGTGAATTTGAGAATAAGTATTTTGAAGAATTCTATGATGAAAATGGGATCTCTCACAACTTCTCATCCCCCAGAACACCTCAACAGAATGGAGTGGTAGAAAGGAAGAATAGATCACTGCAGGAGATGGCCAGAACCATGCTGAATGATATGAAGGTTGCCACCTACCTTTCGGCAGAAGCTGTCAACACAGATTGCTACATTCAGAATAGAGTCTACATCAGGTCTATCTTAAATAAAACTTCCTATGAACTGTGGAAAGGTAAGAAATCTAATATTTCCTACTTCAAGCAATTTGGTTGTACTTGTTTTATGTTAAACACTAAAGATAACTTAGTTAAGTTTGACTCTAGATCTAAAAAATGTACCTTTATTGGTTACTCTGAGAGATTGAAAGCTTATAGAGTGTTTAACAAAGAATCTAACACTATGGAAGAATCAATCCACATTAAGTTTGATGATAAACAGCTTGACTCTGAAAAGTCAAAGCAAGATGAGGAAATTGCAGGTAAACCAGAGGCAGAGGAAGCAGAAGCTGGACCAGCAGCAGAATCTGAGAAAGATCAAGATGAAGAAGATCGTGCTGACTCGGAAGACAATTTAGAGGGAAATAATGGATGGAAGTACAAGTCTTGACATCCAGAATCTCCCATTATTGGCAGTGCAGCAGAACCTTTAAAGACCAGATCATCAAGTAGAGAAACCAGTCTGTTTGGTTTACTCTCAACAATTGAACCAAGTAATGTTGATGAGGCTTTGGCAGAAGAAGGTTGGATACTTGCAATGCAAGAAGAGCTGAATGAATTCCAAAGGAATGATGTTTGGGATCTGGTATCCAGATCAAACAAAAACATTATTGGAACGAAGTGGGTGTTCAGGAATAAACTCAATGAAAAAGGTGAAGTGGGTGTAAGAACAGAGGCACACCTAAGAGGGGGTTGAATTAGGTGTTTAATAACCTTTTCTGGTTTTTAGAGTTTTGAGAGTTTGTTTAATTGACTGTGTTAGTGAATGAAAGCTTGTTAAAGACAGAAAGTAAAGCACACATGAATTTATCCTGGTTCCCCTTACAACCAAGGGTACACCCAGTCCTCTTGCACACCACAAGAGATTTTCCACTATTTGTTAGAATAAGTACAAGTCTAACACTAAGACTTCAATTACAAATTCCTAACACTCTGCCTAAGATAGCACACCACTATCTTAGTTTACAACACTTGAAGAAAATACACCACTTTCTTCAAACAATAACTTTAATGATTTTTTTACAACAATGTTCTTAATTAAGAACAACAGGATATAACAGTTTGTACAATGATAACAATCCAATACACTTTTCAAGTACAATAGAGAACCTTTCTCAATGATATGAAAATGTAGAGCATGTACTTGAAGTATGAAAATATAACTTTGAAAAGTTCACAAAATATTTCAGAAAGTTGTTCAAAGTTGGTAGTAGGATTGATTTGTTTAGAACTGAAGCTATGAGGTATTTATACTCCATAGACAACACTTCAGATTAGTGGCAATTGTTCCCTTAAGTTTTGATGAACTTATGCAATGATCCAGATGAGATATGAACTGAAAAATTGCATTGATTCGCACTTGTATTCGAATACAGCTTCTGCGTATTCGAATACACTTATTCAAAATTTGAACTCCGTATTCGAATACGATACCTTGTAGTCGAATACAAGTATGAGATTTTTTCCACTGACTTGAGTTGTATTCGAATACGCGAAGCTGTAGTCGAATACAAAAGTTCAATTTTAGCTACTGACTTGCAATCTGTATTCGGCTACAACACTTCGTATTCGAATACAGATTTCCAGTTTTTGCTACTGACTTCATCTGTAGTCGGCTACACATATATGTAGTCGAATACAACTTTGATTTTAGCCAAAAACTTGATTTTCAAATATAGTTTATGCATTTTTGACACTTTGAAAATTCTTTGATGCATATGCTAAAATACAAAGTTTCTCATATAATTGTATTTGAAATGTATTTGGATTTTTATCAAGTACCTTAAAATCTAAGTTTCCTAATAGATGACTTGAATGTTGATTTCACTTTGAGCTGGCATCTTGATCTTTATTCATAGTCTTTTGTCTTCATAAAAAATATAGATCTTATATAATTTCATTCTCCCCCTTTTTGATGATGACAAAACCTTGTTGTTGAAATTTCAAAGACTTTGATTTCTCCCCCTTGATATATGCTTACTCCCCCTTTGTTTTTGAAATTATGTATTGGAGAATTTTGAGACCTGTAAAAATTTTAATACCAACAACATCTTTTCTCCCCCTTTTGACATGATAAAAAAGGAAGAAGAAACAACAACAACAAAAAAACAAGCATTCACAGTATATATAGGGAATAAACGCAATGTAGCAGAATTTACAAATAACATAATTTTTTCCTGAAACGTGTATTCGAATACAGACAATGTGTATTCAGATACGACAACAAAAAAATTGTTTTTAAATATATTTTTAATTAAAGAAATATTTTTTTAAAGCATGTATTGACATTTTAAGAAAACACATATACATCAAAGAATCATATTGCAATAGTTTAGCAAGTGAAGATGCAAAATATTGAGATTCTATGTGACATGACTTACAAAGCATAAATACCTTTACAGATCATTTTCATCTTTGTTGAAATTTATTTTGTAACCCTTATCTGGCTTATGCTTATGAGATTGTGCTTTAATCCTTTAACATAGAGGACATCTTCAATTTGAAGGAGACGGAGCAATACCAACCTTTCCAATGCCCAAAATGTTTCCTTTGTTGTTATCTCCATAGATCACATAGCCTTTTGTTTCAAGAGTTTAGTGTTGAAAATTTAGTTTTGTCACCAGTCATGTGTTTTGAACATCCGCTATCTAAGTACCACATATCAGAGGTACTTTGTGTGTATTCCTACAAAATAAGATCATAGTTTGCTAGGTACCCAAGGTGCTTTGGGTCCTTGAATATTAGTACCTTTCTTGATCCACACATAATGCCCTTGTGGAACACCAATGTTCCTAAAGTGACAAGCATTAGGTGTGTGACCATTAAAACCACAAAAGAAACATTTTGGACTCCTTTTAGGAAAACATGGTTTCTTTTGAATAATACTTTTCTTAGAACAAAGATGATTCTTTTGAACAGCTATTACTTTCTCATTTTTGGATTGGTTACTTACTTTGACAAAGATAGTTTTACTAGTACTTGGTTTATCAAACTTTGAGTAACCAAGTCCACTTTTATCATTTGAATATCTTTGCATGTTAAGTATATTTTCCAATCCAATTTGTCCTTTTTCGTACCTTTCAATAACTATATTCATTTGGACAATTCTAAAGGAAAGTGAATCACCCTTATTGCATGTAGAATTCTGTTTTTGTTTTTCAAAATCTTGTTCCATAGTGTCAATCTTTTCATTTAGAGAAAAAATTTGTTTCTTTTGATTCGACACTATTTTGTACAAATTTCTACATTCCATAAGTAGTTCTTTTATAGATTGTTGTGCATCATTATCTTCAACACATGAATCATCATTATTATAACAAGTATTTTTACTACTAACCTCTTCTTCATCATCGGAATGGTGGGATGCCATTAGAGCAACGTTTGCACATTCTTCATTTTTTGAATTTGAAGATGAACTTACTTCATTATCTTCCCATGCAATATATGCAATTTTTAAGTCTTTCCTTCTTGTAGCATTTTTCTTTACAATGTTAGGACATTCTGCTTTTATGTGTCCTTCTTTCCCACATTCAAAGCAAGTGAAATTCTGATTTGTATTGGAGACATCTTTCTTTCTGAAGGTTTTCTTCTTCTTAAATGTATTATCGTTTTGAAGAAACTTACCAAACTTTTTAACCAAGGAAGTGATGTTTTCATCTTCATCTGAATTTTCTTGATTCATCATTTCTTTTGATTCTGTTTTTAAGGCAATATTCTTTGTTTTCTTTTCTAAACTTTCATTCTTTTCCAATCTTTCAAGTTCTATTTCATGCTCTTGTAGTTTTCCGAAAAGTGCTGAGAGTGACATTTTAGATAAACTTTTCTTTTCAGAAATTGCTGTCACTTTAGGCTGCCGTGCTTTAGTTAATGATCTTAGAACCTTTAGGTTCAATTCATCATTAGTAAAACTTTTGCAAAGTGCTGTCAAGTGATTTGTTAAGTGAGAAAATCGTTTCTGAATGTCTAGAATTGCTTCTCCTGGTTGCATTCGAAACATTTCGTATTCTTGAGACAAAGTGTTTAGATTTGAACGTTTTACCTCAATTGTTCCTTCGTGTTTTACTTCAAGAGTATCCCATATTTCTTTTTCTGTTTTGCAGTGGGATATACGAAAGAATTCGTCCATTCATAATGCTGATTGTAACATATTTTTGGCTTTCTTGTCAAACAATACTTTTCTCTTTTCATCGTCTGTCCATGAGGCTTTTATTTTTATTTCTTCTTTATTGTTGATGACTGTTGTTGGAATATATGGACCATTTTCTACAGCCTCCCATATGTCATCTCATTGAGCCTCAAGGTATGCTTGCATACGTATTTTCCAAAAATCATAATGTTCATTGACAAAGCAAGGTGGTTTGTTACTGCTACCACCATCTCTAAAAACAGGTTGTGCGGAAGCCATGAATCGAGGAGCAAATTACCAAAACCTGCTCTGATGCCAATTGTAAGAACAGAGGCGCACCTAAGAGGGGGTTGAATTAGGTGTTTAATAACCTTTTATGGTTTTTAGAGTTTTGAGAGTTTGTTTAATTGACCATGTTAGTGAATGAAAGCTTGTAAATGACAGAAAGTAAAGCACACAGGAATTTATCCTGGTTCCCCTTACAACGAAGGGTACATCCAGTCCTCTTGCACACGACAATAGATTTTCCACTATTTTTTAGAATAAGTACAAGTCTAACACTAAGACTTCAATTACAAATTCCTAACACTCTGCCTAAGATAGCACACCACTATCTTAGTTTACAACACTTGAAGAAAATACACCACTTTCTTCAAACAATAACTTTAATGATTTTTTACAACAATGTTCTTAATTAAGAACAACAGGATATAACAGTTTGTACAATGATAACAATCCAATATACTTTTCAAGTACAATAGAGAACCTTTCTCAATGATATGAAAATGTAGAGCATGTACTTGAAGTATGAAAATATAACTTTGAAAAGTTCACAAAATATTTCAGAAAGTTGTTCAAAGTTGGTAGTAGGATTGATTTGTTTAGAACTGAAGCTATGAGGTATTTATACTCCATAGACAACACTTCAGACTAGTGGCAATTGTTCCCATAAGTTTTGATAAACTTATGCAATGATTCAGATGAGATATGAACTGAAAAATTGCATTGATTTGCACTTGCATTCGAATACAGCTTCTGCGTATTCGAATACACTTATGTAACGTTTAGTTTTTATTCAAAATTTGAACTTCGTATTCGAATACGATACCTCATAGTCGAATACAAGTATGAGATTTTTGCCACTGACTTGAGTTGTATTCGAATACGCGAAGCTGTAGTCGAATACAAAAGTTCAATTTTAGCTACTGACTTGCAATCTGTATTCGACTACGACACTTCGTATTCGAATACATATTTCCAGTTTTTGCTACTGACTTCATCTGTATTTGGCTACACATATATGTAGTAGAATACAACTTTGATTTTAGCCAAAAACATGATTTTGAAATATAGTTTATGCATTTTTGACACTTTGAAAATTCTTTTGATGCATATGCTAAAATACAAAGTTTCTCATATAATTGTATTTGAAATGTATTTGGATTTTTATTAAGAACCTTAAAATCTAAGTTTCCTAATAGATGACTTAAATGTTGATTTCACTTTGAGCTGACATCTTGATCTTTATTCATAGTCTTTTGTCTTCATCAAAAGACAAAAGACTTAGGGGGATAGATTTGTCTGAGGGGGAGTATTTCAAGTACTTCGAGTTACAAGCTAGCAAAATAAGTTAAGGTTTTGTCATCATCAAAAAGGGGGAGATTGTTGGAACCATGTTGGTTCTAAGTGCTTAGGATTTTGATGTTTACAAAAGCACTCCATGTAATCTTATTTTGTACCTTGAATTACTATAATAAAATGCCACCAGAAGATGAAGTTATTAGAGGATACACCTCTAGAAGTCACCAATTGCATCCTGAAATTACCAGAGGATAGACCAGGATGTCAAAACATCACCAGAGGATATCTTTACTGGCCCAGATCAGAAGGAAGCAAAGTCCAGAAGGAGACCTGGACTAGACCAGAAGGAAGCCTGCCAGAGGGAGACTTGTTCCAGACCAGAAGATATCATAAATTAGACTTAGTCCATAAGTTATTCTGACCAGAAGATAGCCTGACAGTGAAATGATAAACAGTCCAGACTTGATATAGACTTAATTATAGGATAAATTAATGGGTGCAGAACAAGAGATTTAATGCAGATTTAACCCAGACCAGAAGATAGCATGGTTTAGTGTATGAAAGTCAGTCAAGATAAGAAGAAATGATGTCCTGATTTAATCCATACTTGATCTAGATCAGAGGAAAAGGTTCAGATCAATGGTCAAGATTTAAGTATATGGCCCAGTGTTGGCCGAGATTAGAAGATCAGACCATGGCCCAGTGTAGGCCGAAATCAGAAGGTCAGAACGTGTGGTCCAGCATTGGCCGAGATCAGAGGATCACATCAGATTAGTTTTCAAGTCCAGGTTGGCCGAGATCAGAAGATCAGAAAGTGTGGTCTAGGGTTGGCCGAAATCATAGGATCACAGCAAATCACTTAGTATGGTCCAGATGTGGACGAGAGCAGAAGATCAAAGGGTTCAGATTTAATCATGATGATAATCAGTGGAGATTTGATTAAATTTGATCAAAGTATTAAAAAGGATAATTTAATCAAATCCTCTGGTCTCATTTTATCCTCTGGTTACTCATCTTCTGCCTCTAGTGACTTTATCTTCTGGTGGCATTTAATATATTAATTCTAAGTACAAAATAAGATTACATGGAGTGCTTTTGTAAACATCAAAATCCTAAGTACTTAGAACCAACTTGGTTCCAACAATCTCCCCCTTTTTGATGATGAAAAAACCTTAACTTATTTTGTTAGCTTATAACTTATTTAAAAAGACTTTGAAAAACATGAAAAAATTTGAAGTACTTGAAATACTCCCCCTCAGACCAATCTCTCCCCCTAAGTCTAATAATGACTTTTTCTCTTTACTATACAACTCCTTAAATCACTCTTTCTTTTCTTCTCTTCTCTTCTCCTTTTCAACTCCTCTTTATTCTCTCTTTTCTCTCTTCACATTGCCTCTCCTTTTCAACTCCTTCTCTTTTCAGTCTTTCTTTTTTCTCTCTTTATTTTTCTCTCTCCCTGTTTCCTCTCCTTCTATTTTCATCTCTTCCTTTTTTTTTCTCCTCCTTTCTTTTTATCTCTCATTTTCTACTTATTTATCCTTTTTCTCTCTCTCTCCCCCGTTTTGTCATCAACCAAAAAGAGGTCCTACTATTTTTGTATTTTTGTTTTTCTCTTTACAAAGTACAGAAAGTAAAAACAAGAAAATAAAAGACATAAAGTAAAATTACAAGAAAATTAAAAACTCCTAAGATGACTACTTGAGCTAGTCAGATATGGAGATAATATTGATATGCTTCTTGATGAACTCGAACCTATCTTCAGGTAATGCTTTGGTGAAGATATCAGCCCATTGATGATCAGTGTCCACAAACTGGATGCTTAAAGTCCCTTTTTGAACATGGTCCCTAATGAAATGGTGTTTTATTTAAATGTGTTTGGCTCTAGAGTGTAAGATAGGGTTCTTGGTTAGGTTTATGGCTGAAGTGTTATCACAGAACAAAGGGATATTGGTTTCAAAGATGTTGTAATCTTAAAGTTGATGTTTCATCTAGATTAACTGTGAGCTGCATCCTGCTGCTGATATATACTCAGCTTCAGCTATTGACATGGCAATGGTGCTTTGTCTTTTTCTTGACCAAGAGATCAAATTATCACCTAAGAATATACAGTTGCCACTTGTACTTTTCCTTTCCAACTTATCTCCAGCATAGTTAGAATCATAAAAACCTCTTAGTTTGTAGGTGGGGGGTTTTCTTGTATAACAAGGTAAGACTGGTGGTTCCTTTAAAGTATCTCAAGATTCTTTTGACAACAGTTAAATGGGATTCCCTAGGGTCAGCTTGAAAACGGGCACAAACACAAACACTAAACAAAATGTCAAGTCTAGAAACAGTTAGGTAAAGAAGGGATCCAATCATACCTCTGTATGTTTTCTGGTCTACCTTTTGGCTAGTTTCATCTTTCTCTAGTGAGCAGGTTGGGTGCATGGGTGTGGCCATAGGCTTACACTCACTCATTTTGAACTTTTTAAGAAGTTCTTTAGTGTATTTAGATTGGTGAATGAGTATACCTAATTTACCTTGGTGAATCTGAATTTCCAGGAAGAACTTAAGTTCTCCCATCATGCTCATCTGGAACTCTTTCTGCATTAGGTAAAAAAACTCCTTGCACAAAGTGTCATTAGTGGATGCAAAGATGATATCATCAACATAAACTTGAATACTCAAAATATCATTTTTAATGGATTTCCTAAATAGAGTATTATCAATCTGGCCTCTATCAAATTCATTCTTAAGCAGAAAGTTACTAAGTCTGTCATACCATGCCCTTGGTGCTTGTTTTAAACCATATAAAGATTTTTTAAGTTTAAAAACATGGTTTGGAAAATCAGAATTTTCAAATCCAGGGAGATGTTTGACATAGACTTCCTCACTTATATAGCCATTTAAGAATGCACTTTTAACATCCATTTGATACAGAATTATATCATGATTAGCAGCAAATGATAAAAGAATTCTAATTGCTTCTAACCTGGCCATTGGAGCAAAAGTCTCAGTGTAATCAATACCTTCCTATTGAATGTATCCTTGAGCTACAACTTTGGCTTTGTTCCTTACCACTTCACCTCTTTCATTGAGTTTATTCCTGAACACCCACTTGGCTCCAATAATGTTTTTGTTTGGTCTGGATACCAGAACTTTAACACCCCGAATTTAAAACACAACGTGAGTGTATTTTTTTTTAAAATAAATAATTAAAATGATTTTCCAAATTATTACTTCAAAAGAATTGAAATAATATTTTCTTTAATTCATTTCATAAAATGGTACGTCGTAATTTAATCGATGAACGTAATTAAATAATTTTATCATAATATCACTAAGTACTTAACTTTAGGAATTAATAATAAACATTAATACATTTAAAAAAACAATGTCATAACATCTCAAAAGGAAATATCAGAGTGCGGAATGTGTTAGCGGAAAAGTGGTACAATAATTTCCAAATTAAAACAAATTACATTTTCCAGCTCAAAATCCTATACATCAACTCTAAGTGATCATGCACTAAAGCAACAGTAGCACGGATTTCCTCCGTATCCCATACAAGGCTCATCTGACTCCGCCGCTCGCCTCAATGTGACGTCCTCGTCATCATACAGAGAGGGATCAGTCTCCTCCGAAGTCAAATCAATGCACAGTCTCGGTCGCTTCGGCGGTGTCGGAATCTCATAACAGTCATCGGATATCCTAGATGGACCCGGAATATCAGCTGCTACTGGCTTCGGCCCTTTGTTCGTCTCTTCTGCCTCGGGTTCACGTACAGCCCCTCCAACTGGCTCCTCTGCGTCATCAAAAATTCCATGCGCCTCCAATACTAATTTGGAAGGCACAGGAAAATCAATACTCGTGTAAGTGTGCTCCACGAAATCATCTACTTTGTCGGTCCTGCACGTCCTCGCCAACGTCCCCGTATAAGTCGCCCTGCTTGAGATGGGGTCAAATACCGAAGCAGTACGCGAATGTCGATCAAGGAAATCTAGCGACGTTTCCGTCGCCCGCGTACCCACCGGGGATGTGGGTTTGGGGGGCATATGAGGGCAAAGCCCAAATTCAACAATAATAGTAAAGGGTCACCGACCGAAATTAACACATAACACATAGCATTTATATCACAGAAACAAATACATCCATGGCATATCATATGACAATGATGAAAATTAAGGATGCTCATTTGAAATTTCATGACATATATGCTTTTTCAAACAACAACCAATTAATATGGAAAACATATTGTGAGTACAACTACCACTTATGCAATCACAAACATTCATCAGAAATTCAGATTTTATAACGTACTTACACACATCACTTTCCAATCATCATCATATAACAAAATCGTGACCCATCGGTCAACCACCCCGATGCATTATATATATGCTCATGTACTCAACTTCTTGGAATTACCAAGGTGCAGTCGCTCAACAGACCAGCACAATTTAAATATGTTTGACTTTAACGGCCCTCAAGACCAGGGTGCAATCGCTCAATAGATCAGCACCAGTGCAGTCGCTCAACAGACCAACACTCATGCAGTCGCTCAACAGAGCAGCACTCGTGCAGTCGCTCAACAGAGCAGCACTCGTGCAGTCGCTTAACAGACCAGCACGTTATACATATACCAAGGTACAGTCGTTCAACAGACCAGTACCAGTGCAGTCGCTCAATAGACCAGCACTCGTGCAATCGCTCAACAGATCAGCACATTTTTGAGCATTTTAGGGTACAGTCGCTCAACAGACCAGTACTAGTGCAATCGCTCAACATACCAGCACCCGTGCAATCGCTCAACAGATCAGCACGTTTACGCATTACTCTGTGGCCCATCGCGGGTACCACCTGACTATGCAATGCATGAATTTGCAGTGTTTTCTCTTCACTGAAAACAGTATGCAACATCAGTAAAATTCATGCCTTTCCATCATTTCTCAAAACATCTCAACACAACCAATTTCATTATCATCACATCATAAATCAAACATTCAAACATCTCATCATTTCCACTTCACATCATCTTAAAACTCCATTCTTATTCATCAAAAATCTTCCTTCTGTTTTCCCCAACTCTTAAAATTCATAAAACAGTGTTTAAAACTGAGATTTCTAGAAAAACACGAATCTGTATTCGAATACAGCTTCCTTGTATTCGAATACAGAAGCCAAATCAGTGCAGAATCAACACTCTGTATTCGAATACAGCCTCCTTGTATTCGAATACAGAGGCTGTCACAGTGCAAAAATCAGTATTTTCACAACATCAGTAAAGGTCTCAAAAGCTTCATCATTACCACTTCAAATTATCACAAAACTCCTTTTTAATTTGTCACAAACCTTCCCAAATGCTCCCCAACACTTAAAGTTTATAAAACAATGTTTAAAACTCTAGATTTCTAAAAAACACGAATCTGTATTCTAATATAGCTCCCTTGTATTCGAATACAGAAACTGAAAACACTACAAATTCAACACTCTGTGTTCGAATACATCATCCTTGTATTCAAATATAGAAGACCAAAATAGTATAAACTCAGCATTTTTCCCAACATCATTCAAGGTTTACAGAACATCATCATCTCCTCTTCAAAACTATTTCAAAGACTCTATTTTAAATCATTTTGAACATTCTCAATGTTCCCCAACACTTTAAAGTTCACATGACAGTGTTTAAAACTTGATTTTCTGGAAAACACGAATCTGTATTCGAATACAGCTCCCTTGTATTCGAATATAGAAGCTAAAATAGTGAAAATCAACATTCTGTATTCGAATACGAGGCTGTCGTAGTCGAATACAGACGCGAATAGAGTGGAAAAAATTGTAGTCATGTATTCGAATACGACAGGGTCGTAACCGAATACAGAGGCTAAGTCAGAAGCAAAAATCCTTCATCTGTATTCGAATACAGAGGCCCATATTCGAATACAAGTTCGAAAACTTGAATAAAACAGAGGCTTGGTAGGCTGTATTTGAATACACTCATGCTGTATTCGAATACACCTTCGAATTCAGTGAAATTTTCTTGAGACTTCAACACATTTTCAAACTGTTTCCTTTGAAAAACCAGCAACCCCAAAACAGTTTTACCCCTCTTTTGGAAACCACAAAACTCAGACATTTTTCATCAATAACAGATTTTCCAGAAAAACACTTTCATCATTTTAAATCCCTTTTCTTTTGAAAACATCAGCAACACCAGAACAACCCAAAACAGAAAGTCAAACACAACAAAACAGACATTTTTCAACGTTTACATTTTGATTATTTCTCAAAACAACATGCAAAGTGTTTTCTAGTATTCTCACACCACCATAATAACATGCAAAGCATTTCCAGCTTTCTCACACCAACAGAACAACATTAATGCATTCAACCAAACAGCAACCATCACATATCTTCAAACATCAACAAATTGCATTTCGTGCATTTTATAACAACATACAAAACAGTTTTATGAACATGCATTTTGATCATCTTCAAAATAACATGCAAAACATTTTTTAGCTTTTCCACACAAATAAAACAGCATTGAAGTAACAACCAGAACAACAAACATCACAGATTATTAAAACCTCAACAGAATGCATTTTTTTTTTCATCTTTCAAAATGTCATGCAAAACAGTTTCGTTTTTCAAAACAGAAACTCAAATATGATCACATCTCAAACATACATTTACAGCCCTAAAATGCAAACTAGAAAATGGAAGGTGCGCCTTAACTCTATTTCGTTTCTGTTTTCGTTCATGTTTTCGCGACAAAAGGCGGCGAAACTCGCGCTTGCGTTCGCTGCTACGAAAATGGGTTCTCTAGCTCCGGAATGATTAGGGGAACAACTTTTGTACTGGGGGTTTTCTGGTTTGGTGCTTGGATTTCCAATTAATATCACTTTTGAGGAACTCCCCTTTTTCTTTTTTAACGTGAAACAGAATGGGAGAAGGAAGAAGGTGAGTACTGTTACATGCAGTAAGGGAGGAGGAATGAGTTTCTGACTTAGCTCTTCCTCGTCATTCATATTTATAGGCATTTGTAGGTGCCACCTCACCCGACACTTGTCTGATCCTCAGCACTTAACTAGTCTCGTCGCAATTAGCAGATAATCCCTTAATTAACTGCCCGATAATTTAATTACTCGTAATTAAATTAATTTACTCTTCATCCACTAATTTTAAATTCTTCTTCCAAAAATAAATATTTATATATATATATATATATATTTACACAAAACATACATATATTAAATATTTTACAAATATCCCCAAAATACACTTAATATTAAATCCATAATTTTAATTTAAAATTTAAGGGTCTTACAAAAACCCAAACATCATTCCTTTGAAATTCATTCAGCTCTTCTTGCATTGCAGGTATCCAACCTTGCTCTTCCAAAGCTTCATCAACATTGGTTGGTCTGCATCAACTTCTGGTTCTGGAAGATCTGTAACAGCTTCTAATTCTGATAAATCAAGTTCTGGTTCTGGTAAATCTGTAACAGCTTCTGATTCTGATAAACAGCTTCTGGTTCTGGTAAATCTGTAACAACTTCTGATTCTAGTAAATATCAAGATTTCTCTTCTGACTTATCTTGGCTGTTTCTGACTTGATCAGATTTATCTTTTGATGATTTGTCATGTGTTGCTGACTTGCTTGTATCCTCTACCTTTCCAGGTACTTCTGTTTCTTCTGCTTTTGCTCCCTTTTGTTTTGGTCAACCATTAATTCTACTTCTGGTGGTTTCTGCTTGTTTTTTGAAACCACTGAGCTGGTTTTACTGTTTCAACTGAACTTGTTCCTGCAAGTACTTATCTAGCTTTGATTTTTAAGATCAAGCTTCTGGTTATCACTATAAACATAAAATTAACACAAAACATATCACCTGTATGTCACAATTTCACTTTCCCTCTAAAAACACTTTTGTTTCTTCTTTTCTGGTTTTCAGGTTCTGACTTTTGAATGTTCTTTGATTAGTGGGTCTGGATGAAGAATTTTGAATTCCCATCCAGGTTTGCAGTTTTGATCAATCTAATTGGAGTGTTCTCTTGATTCTGATTCTTCTTTTTCTGCTTATTAGACTTTGCTGCTTCATTGTAAGAATCAGAGTCAGACTCAGACTCAGTTTGAGCCATCAGAGCCAATTCTGTTTCTGGCCTGTTTGAGCAGTTTCCTTGATTCTGCTTTGGTTGATAGATCATGTTCCTCTAATGATTCTGGAACATTTTTTGGTTCTGGTAACTTAGATGAATCTGGTGATTATGATAACCTTGATGATTCTGGTGATTTGGATGACTTGGATGAATTTGATAATTCTGGGGATTTGGATGAATCTGATGATTCTGATGTATATGATAATTCTGATAATTCATGTTCTGATTCTGGTTCTGGTTCCAGTACTGATTCTGATTCTGGTTCCAGTGTTGATTCTGGTTCCAGTTCTGATTCTGGTTCTGGTTGCGTTGACCAGACCTTCTTCTATTAGACTCAGATTGCCTTTGTCTGGTTGTAGCAGGAACATAAACCTTCTTCTGCTTGTGCATTGCCAACATCCATTGTCCAAGCACCATTGTTGGTGTCTCCTTCTAGTTGCTCAGAATATCTGCAACATAGAAAATTTGATCTTTTGGTACCCAGAACTGATTGGGTCCAGGTTTGTTAGTTTTAACAGCTCTCTGATCTTGTTCAGATTTTACCATTGGACAAGATAATTCACAGTGACCTTTCTTAGCACAAACGATGCATAAAACATCAAAATGAACAGTTTTAGTTTCAACAATAGTTTCTGTAAAACCAAGACCTCTCTTTCCCAAGTTACTGTTTCCATAAATCATAGATGCATATTTACTTCTTTCCATTCCATTAGAAATAAAGTTTTGAAAAAATTGCTCATGCATATCAGAATCACAAACAGTTTTGGAAGTGGAACAAATATTACTTTTGAGGGTTTGGTTTTCAGATTTGAGTCTTGCAATTTCAGTTTTAAAATCCTTGTTTTTAGTTGCATACTCATAATTTTGATTCTTTAAAACTTGGACTTCTTTGGTCAGATTTTTCTTATCTTCCCTAAGAGTTTTTAGTTTTAAAGTCATCTTATTGTTTGCATTTAAAAAATCTTTTAAAGTATCAATTAATTCAGATTTAGTGAGATAAGAAAATACCTCATTGTCTTCATCTTCTGAATCTGTTCCAGAGCCTGAGCTGTATCCAGAACTTGAGTTGGTATGAGCCATCAGAGCCAGAATTGCTTCCTCTAATGTGCTTCCAGACTTGCCTGAATGACTGCTTTGATCATTCTTCCTTCTGCCTGTTTTCCTTCTTGAAACTGTGCCTTTATGAAGTCCAAAGGCATACCTGATGTGTGCCATCATTGTTGTTTTTGCCTCCTCTTCTTCAGACGATTCTTCTTCTGATTCTGATGCATCCCAGGCTGCTATGAGACCCTTCTTTTTGAATCTGGAACTCTTCTTGTGTTGTTTTCCTTTTTCCAGATTTGGACATTCTGACTTGATATGTCCAGGTTCATTGCATCCATAACAGATGATGCTCTTCTTGTCAGATTCTTCCTTTCCTTTGCTGTTATGTTTCTTCTTGGAGCCTTTCCTCTTCCTGTTTTCCCAGATCTTAACCATCTGTTTGGTTAAGTAAGCCATATCATCACAGTCATTGTCACCATCCTCTGATTCTGGTGCTGCCTTTGCAGCTTTCTTCTATTTTGACTTCATGGCCAAATTCTTCTTCTTTTTTGGTTCATCTGCTTCGAGTTCTATTTCATGAGACTTGAGTGAGCCGATCAGATCTTCAAGTCTTAAGATATTCAGATCTCTGGCTTGCTGAACTGCAGTAATCATTGGTCTCCACTTGGTTGGTAAGCTTCTTAGAATCTTCTTGACATGATCTGCTGTTGTGTAGCTTTTCTTCAAGAACTTCAGTCCAGATATCAGAGTCTGAAATCTACATAACATTCCATCAATGTCTTCATCTTCTTCCATCTTGAACATCTCATACTGTTTGACCAGTATGTTAGCCCTTGCTTCTTGAACCTGATGGCTTCCTTCATAGGTCAGAACCAGACTCTCAAATATGCTCTTTGCTGTTTCTTTATCTATGCATCTGTCAAATTCTTTGAATGTGAGGGCATTGATCATGATGGTTCTGGACTTGTGATGCAGTTTGTATAATTTGCTCTGGTCTGGTTTTATATCTGCCATGTCCAATTCTTGAGTTGGATCTCCTGGAACAGTAGGTGCAGTGTATCTTTTGACTACCAGTTCCATAATTCAGGATCTTGAGATATGAAGACACTTCTTATTCTGTCCTTCCAATACTCAAACCTGTCTCCATCAAACAGTGGTGGTCTGTTGATGTTGCCTCCAAAATCATCTTTGGATTCTGCCATGTTGTTGACCCCTTGGACCTTTCCTCAAACACTAGTTAAGTGCTCATCCTTGAGACCGAGCTCTGATGCCAATTGAAGGTGCAAACACGAGAAGGGGGGTTGAATTGTGTTTGACTAACTTGAATACTTTTTAGTTTTAAAACAAAACCTGTTATGTATGAATTAAAACAGAGTTAGCAACAGATATAAAGTAAATGAAAACTCAGAATTTTATACTTGTTCACCATTAACTAGGCTATGCCAGTCCCTTCACTTTGAAGGATTTCACTAATTCAAAAACCTTGAATTACAAAGTACCACTGACCCTCCAAGTCAGTCTTCTCAAAAAGTCTAACAACCCTAGACTTTTGAGGAAAAAAACCGTGAATCTAATTGTTAAGTACTCTGCTACACGTTCTGACTCCCTCAGATTGTAGACTCTACTTCAACAATTTAGACCTAACACAAGGGAAAGAAAAACTTAGAGTACTTGCTTCCGGAAAGCGGATACTCACAATTGACCTCACTGAAAACTCAAGTATTTTGCTTTTTGAAGTGTATGACTCTCAAGTATTTTCGATGCTGAGTCTTCTGCCTTGAGCCTCTTTTTATAGATGAATAATTAGGGTTTCTTCCATGCTTAAGTTTGAGTTGTATCTTGCGAGATACTCTTGCAAAAATAACTTAGCTAATTGGGTTTCACTTAAATAAAAAACATATCTTTTTAGCTCCAGATTTGCATTCAAAAAATAACTTTGGCCAATCCTGTTCTTGATTAATTATGGATCAAATCTTTCTTCCCGCCAATGGCTTCTGAATTCCCACACGACTTCAATTTATTTTTATATCAAATCCTGTTAATACTTTGATCAAATTTAATCAAGTCTTGTTAAAATTTAATCAAGTCTCCACTGATTATCATCATGATTAAATCTGGACCGTTTGATCTTATGATCTCGTCTACATCTGGACCATACAATCCGATATGCTGTGATCCTCTGATCTCGGCCAACACTGGACCACATGTTCTAATCTTTTGATCTCGGCCAATCACTGGACCATATGATCTGATCTTCTGATCTCGGCCAACACTGGACCATATGGTTTGATCTTCTGAATTCGGCCAACACTGGGCCATGATGCTTAAATATGGACCATTGATCTGAACATTTTCCCTCTAATCTGGACGAATTCTGGACTGATTCTGGATTGAACTGAAATTAAATCTGGACTTTCATTTCTTCTGGTCTGGACTGAATTTTATAATCACCGCCAAGCTATCTTCTGGTCAGAATAAAGTCTGAACCATGTTTGAGTTATGATTCCTTCTGGTCTGGACCAAGTCACCCTCTGGCAGGCTTCCTTCTGGTCTGGTCCAGGTCTCCTTCTGGACTCTGCTTCCTTATGATCTGGGCCAGAAAAGATATCCTCTGATGATGTTTTGACATCCTCTGGAGGTGTATCTTCTGGTGCCTTCTGAATGCATCCTCCAGTTTCTTCTAGAGGTGTATCCTCTGGTCTGATTTTATCCTCTGGTTGCTCATCTTTTGCCTCTGATGACTTTATCTTCTAGTGGCATTTAATATATTAATTCTAAGTACAAAAAAAGATTACATAGAGTGCTTTTGTAAACATCAAAATCCTAAGTACTTAGAACCAACTTGGTTCCAACAATAACCTATATGTCAATAGTTTTAGTTTCACTCTGAAAACCCTCTTATTTGTTCTTTTGTGGTTTTCAGATTCTGAATTTGCATATTCTTTGATTAGAGGGTCTAGATGAAGGGATTGGAATTCCCATTCAGGTTTGTAGTCTTGATGAATTTGATTGGAGTGTTCAACGAAGTTTCTTGATTGTGTTTGTTAATCAGACACTTTTGTTTCTGCTGATGTATCAGGTTCCTCGGGTAATTTTGGAACTGATGGTAATTCTGATTCTTCTGGTAGTTCTCGTTCTATTGATATGTGTGATTTCTCTATCAGTTTTGATTTTGTTGATATGTGTGATTTCTCTGCCAATTTTAATTCTATTGATACTCCTGATTTTTTAGATATTTCTTGTTCATCATATGGTTCTGGTTCTGATAGGTATTGTGTTGACCAGTCTTTCTTCCACTGAAGTCAGTTGGCTTATGTTTGTTAAGTCTTGGAACATATACCTTTTTCCCTTCATATATTGCAAGCATCCATTAACTAGGCACCATGACTGGTGTTTCCATATGGTTGCTTACAACATCTGCAACATAAACAATTTTATGATTTGGTACCCAAATTTTTATTGGTCCTAGTTTGTTAGTTCTTAAAGGTTTCTTGTCTTTCCATGTGGTTAGCATTGGACAAGATATTTTAGTTGACCTTTCTTATAGCAAATAGTACATAACACCATCAATTAGAGGGAACAAACTTAGGTTTAATTACTTTTTCTTGAAATCCTATTCCTCTTTTACCATTCCTACTAACACCATAAATCATAGATGCATACTTGCTTCTTTTCATACCATTATCAATAAATCTTGAAATACGTCTTCATGCTTATCAAAGTTACATGTGGTATTTCCAATTGATGTTGAACTATAATTACTTTTCAGAGTTAGATTTTCACCCTTAAGTTCAGCAATATCAGTTTTCAAATTTGCATTCTCCGTTTTAAGTTCTGTAATATCAGTTTTCAAAGTTGCATTATCTGTCTTAAGTTCAATAATATCAGTTTTCAAATTTGCATTCTCCGTTTTAAGTTCAGTAATATCAGTTTTTAGAGTTGCATTTTCTATTTTGAATTCAACACTTTTATTCTTTATAGCATTAACTTTTTCAGTTAGATTTGTAATTTCTTTCCTAGGTGTTTTCAATTTTAAAAAACAATTTGTGATTCTTATTTACAAAATTATTAATAGCAGTAATTAAATTAGATTGAGTAAATTCATAAAATACCTCAATTTCTTCATTTGTTGATTCACTGAATCCAGACATGTTGAACCCTTGGATCTTTCCTCAAACATTGTAAAGTGCTCAGCATTGAGATCGAGCTCTGATGCCAATTGAATGTGCAAACATGAGAAAAGGGTTGAATTGTGTTTGGCAAAGTTCATAACTTTTTTGTTGATTTAATGAAGGCTGGTTGCTTTTTATGAATTACTTAGATATAAACCAATCGGATTCAGAGGTAGCAAATAATGAAATCATAAATATTTAAACACATAGATTTATTCTGGTTCACCACTAACTTGGCTATATCGAGTCCCCTAATTCATAAGGCTTTCATCCACTAATTCAAATACCTTGAATTACAAAACTCCTAACCCTCCAAGCCAGTCTTCCCAAATAGCCTGACAACCCAGACTTTTGAGGAACAAACCACCTTGACCCTACAAGACAAGTCTTCTCCTAACAATCTAACAACCCAGATTGAAGAAGGAACTAAACCACTATCGGGTCGAATAAAAAAGATTGGAACTGTAAGTGTTTGCTTCTAACAAAGATGATAATAATGAAAACTCTCACACTCTAAGAAAAGAACATTCATAAAATATTTCTAACTTGAACATGTGTTTCTCTCTTTGAACTCTAAGATGAATTTGGAATTTGGGCTTGAGTTCTTCTACTCCCTTATGATTTTTGATGTTCTTCTTCTTCAACCTTGAGTATCTAGTTATAGTTAAAATTTGGGCTTCAGTTTAGTTCTTGTCTAGTTCTGAATTGTATCTTCTTCAGATTGATTCTGTTTGTATTTTGTTCAGATTGAGTTTGTAAATTCTTCAGATTTATTCGATTCATATTTTATTGTAGATAAATCTTAATCAATTCTTCAAAAAATCATCTTTAAATCTTAATTAAATCTTTTTCAAATCATGATCAAATCTTAATTAAATTCTCTTCAAATCTTAATTAAATCGTGATCAAATCTTGACCATATTTGCTTTTCAACGTGGTCAGAGATTTTCTTCAATTATAATTTTGAATCAAATCTTATTTTAGATTTTCTTCAAAAACATGAATCTTCTTTCATACTCTTTGAAGTCAAATATATTGTTCTCATAAAAGACTTTTATGATCATCAAAACTCTAAGTATAAAACCAACTTGGTTCCAACAGTATTGGTTTTGAATGTTGAATATAATTATGTTTTGAACATTGCAGTTCAACATCTTAGACTTAATATAATAGTGTATTTCGTGATTGTGATTCATTGATTTTTTATTTGATGATCTTTGTCATATTTGATTGAAGTGCTAAAATCTTTTTCTAAACTACTTAATCAATTTTCCATTTTCTTGTATTAGTCTTTATTAAATTTTGTGTTGTTTATTTCATATACCATCATTGAATCAATCCGAATATCTGATGTGCATAATATATGAGTTCATTGCATTAAAAGATTTTTAATTTCCAATGTGCGACTTGAAATTTTTCAAAACTATTTTTCAAAAATATTAAATCAATTATCATTTTCTTTGTGCTTTTACCTTATGGTAGTAAAACAACTTTCATTCCCTTTGATCTTCTACCCTATGATAGTAAATTTGGGCATTTGAATTATATATAAACATTTTATTCATTGAAGCTCTGTCTCAAATGTCATTATGTGATAAGTTTTTGAAATAAATTTGGTCAAACAAAAGAAAAATTGGTGACAACGAGATAGTTGCTTTAATTGAGGAATGTAGTGCCGTAATTCAAAAATAAACTGCATCCCAAATTCAAAGATCCTAGAATTTTTCTATTCGGTGGTATGAGTTTTGAACGTGCTTTTTGTGATCTTGGGGCTAGTGTGAGCCTCATGCTTTTGCTAATTTGTAAGAAGCTTGATATGAGTGAGTTAAAGCCCACAAACATTTCCTTATAGCTAGTTGACCAATCTAACAAGTTTCCAGTGGGCTATTAAAGGATGTTCCTATCAAAGTAGGACAATTGTTTTTACCGACTTACTTTATGGTATTGAAAATGAAAGAGGATTCCCATGTCCCAATTCTTCTAGGGAAATTTTTTTCTTGCAACAATAGGAGCTTTCATTGGAAGCATGCTTGTTTGGAAGTGCAAATCATGAAGATTTGGCAAAGGAAATGGATGCATATACTAAATTCTTAAATGAAAATCCTTTTGTACCAGACTTCGATTTTGAAGCACTAGTAGTAGAAAATTCAGCACCTCTCGCAAAAGAGGCTCCACAGGTAGAACTTAAGCCTATACTATCAGATCTCAGGTATGAATTTTGATGCCAAAAGTATACACTTCCTGTCACTGTAAGTGTTGATTTAAACGGTGAAGAAATTGAAATTTTTCTTGGAGCTCTTAAGATGTATCCGAAAGCTATTGGAGATATTATTGAGGAATTACAAGAAACTAATCCATCCATTTAAACACATAGAATATTACTTGAAGAGGACTATAAAACCTATTTTAAGCATCAAAGAAGGGTAAACCCAAACTTGAAATAAGTTGTGAAAAAAGAGGTACTTAAACTCCTAGATGTTGGAGTAATCTACCCTATCTCCGATAACAATTGGGTCAATATCATTCAAGTAGTTCCTAAAATGGGAGGTATCACTGTTGTTAAATATGATAAAAATGAATCTATTCTCACTAGGACAGTTATACGGTAGTGGATGGGTAATGCCTCTGCTACTTTTCAAAATTGCATGATGTTAATTTTTTTTCCCTGATTTTATTGAGGATATAATGAAAGTATTCATGGATGACTTTTTTGTGTATGGATCTAGTTTTAAAAATTGTTTGGCCAATCTTTAAAAAGTACTTGAAAGATGTGAACAAGTTAATCTTGTGTTAAATTAGTAAAATTCCACTTTATGGTTAGAGAAGGATTTGTTCTTGGACATTTGGTGTTCAAGTGAGGTATTGAGGTAGACAAGGCAACAATTAAGGTAATAGAGAAAATGTCACCTCCTACTTATCTTAAATAAGTGAGAAGTTTCTTGGGGCTTGCAGGATTTTACCGTTTATTCATTAAAGTTTTTCAAAGATTTATAAGCCTCTAACCAGTTGGCTCCTTAAGGATGCATCTTTTGTCTTTGATGAATTTTGTCGTGAGGCATTTTCTAGTTTAAAAAAAGCATCGATATTTTCCCCAATTATCCAGCCACCCACCTGATTTGAGTCTTCAATTTGAAATTATGTGCAATGTTAATGATTTTGGTGTAGTTGTAGTGTTGGGGCAGAAAAAAGATAAGAAAGTACATGCTATCTATTATGCTAGTAGAACTTTGGATGAAGCTCAAGTTAACTATACCACAACCAAGAAAGAGTTATTGGCAATATAGTTCACCATTGAAAAGTTTCATTCTTACTTGGTGGGATCAATGATAATTGTTTACACATACCACACATCCATTAAATATCTCTTGAGCAAGAAAGTTGTTATGTTGAGGTTGGTCTGATGGATACTATTTCCCCAAGAGTTTGATCTTGAAATTTGAGACAACAAAAGGGATTTAAAATGTGGCAGTCGATCATCTCCCAAGGCTACATGAAAAAAAAAATTAAAATGAGTTGCCCCTAGATAATTCCTTCCCTGATGATCAATCGTTTGTTGTTGCACAAATAGAAGCACCATGGTATGTTGATTTTGTGAACTGTTGAACAACTGGAGTACTACCTTCATATATAAACTATCAATAAAAGAAGAAGTTTTTCTCGGATCTTAAACACTACTATTAGGATGAACCTTTTCTTTTTAAGACAAAGGTTAATGAAATTTTCAGAGGATGTTACCAAAATAAGACATGGAAAACATCATCTTTCAATGCTATTCTTCCATTTATGGTAGACATACTAGTCCCTCAAATACTGAAATAGAGATATTTCAAGTAGGCTTCTACTGGCCCATACTCTTAAAAGACGTACATCACATTGTGCTTCAATATGATCAATGCCTGCGTACTGGAAGCATATCAAAAAGAAATTAATTTCCTTTGAACAATATCCTTGAAGTTGAAATCTTTGATGTTTGGGGAGTTTATTTAATTGACCATTTCCCCTTATCTCTTGGAAATTAATACATTCTTGTGGCAGTGGATTACGTGTCATTGGATTGAAGTTGTGGCTGCACCAACAAATGATGCTAAGGTAGTGATTAAACTCTTTAAGAAGGTAATCTTTTCGAGGTTTGGTGTGCCAAGGGTGATGATTAATGATGGCGGCTCTCATTTCATAGTTAAACAGTTTGAAAGCCTGCTTAAGAAGTTTGGAGTGAAACACATAATGGCCACAACATATCACCCTTAAACCAGTGGTCAAGTAGAAGTTTCCAATAGAGATTATATGTATCCTCAAGAAGACTATTTTTGCGTCAAGGAAAGACTGAGCCATTAAGCTAGATGGTGCGCTTTGGGCTTACCGTACAACATACAAGACTCCCATTGGAATGACTCCTTAGAAGTTGATCTATGAAAAATCTTGTCACCTTCCGATTGAACTCAAACATAAGACATACTAGGCAATAAAAACCCTTAATTTCGATTTGAAGGCTGCTGGTGAAAAATGGAAGCTCCAACTAAATGAGCTCGATGAGTCGAGGTTGGACACTTATGAGAATGCTAAACTCTACAAGGCACATAATCAGAAGGGAGTTTAAGGAAGGTGAGTCTAAGTTATTTTTCATTTCACGAAATGGAAATCTGGTATCAAGCCATTGATGTTTTCACTATCAGTGGCCAAAGATTGAAGCATTATGTGGTTTGAGAATCCAATAGAGAAATGGGTATGTCTTATCCTTCGAACTCCAACTTCAGATTTGAAAAATGAAGGTCAAGCTAAGGACTACAAACAAGCGCTGCATGAGAGGTAACTGATAGTTTTAATTTTTTTAAAACATTCTTTTTATTTTGTAGGCTGAGCAATAACAAGAAAAGAGCATAAAATAGGATAAGGCATCGAGAATTATGGTCTAGTCATAATGGCATTACGACCATAATGCATCCAACTCCTGCACCTCTAAAAACAAATAAAAATACACACACACAATACACAAATTATGGCCTGGCCATAATGGCCATTACAGCCGTAATTTGTGCACGCCCATCATTCCAAATGTCACTCAAACCCACCCTCTTTAAATAAATAAAAATCCCAAACCCATTCCCCCAATCCTTATTCGGCCTAAAACTTCTTGTTTTTCACCTCTCCTTCAACCTAAATCACCCAAACCTCCATTTGTTCAATAGTTCTTTTTCCTAAACCTTCATGTTAACCATCAACTCTCCACTTTCCACCACCGCCATAATATTGTGAGCTTTCTTACCCTTTCATGTGTATTTCAATTTTTACATTGAGGATGATGTGTAGTCTAAGCATGGGGGTACACTTTCTTGTTTTCTTAATTTGCTCTTTTATATCTTGTTTTGAAAAAGAAAAAACAATAATTTCTCCTTGCTTGAAAGAAAACTTTTTGATTTACTTGATAGGGAACCATATTTTATGTACATGTGGTTTTCAAATAGGAAATAACTCACTTTTGGGTGCCACACTTTTGCATATTCTTTGATTGCATGTTCTCATTTATTTGCCTACTAAATGTTAGTTTTGGGCTTATATAGGGGCTTGTGTTACATCATCAAATATTATGCCTCTTTTCTTGTTTTGAGTGATCATTCACTATTGATTATGTTCTCTAAATCTTGACTTTCCATTGTCTTAAAGCTAAATTCTTTTGTGATCATATTTGAATAAAAAAACACTATAGGATTAATTTTTTCAGGCCATACCGACTTGTTTTTTTATACTTTCCACTAGTTGTCCACTTTGAGCATTTCATGAATTATCTTTCTTGGTCCTCTACTTTATTGATAAAATCATTCTTGGATGTCCTTTTTAATATAGTGGAGCAACTTCAACAACCAAAAAGAAGAAAAGAAAAAGAAAAAAGAAAAATAATTTAATAATTTCCTACATGAAAGGACATAATAGGGTGCTATAAATGAAGTAACAAGTTGGACTCGTTAAAAGTGAGACTTCGTCAGGTGAAAATGTATAGTACGGAGAGAAAGGGTAAGTAGTGCCCTTATGTAAAAAGAAGCTTAGGCTGATGAAGGATCGATTAAATCTGCTGAGCTCCAATTGTTAAACATATTTACCGGTAATCATATGTTTATTTTTCCCACCTATTGAATATCCCCTTCTTTGTTTTTCCCACTTATTGTCCCTTGGTCCCGTTACAACCTTGAAAACTACTTTTGATTCTTATATGCTCTCATGAGATATGTACTGGAGATTTGGTTAATAGTCAAGTCTATGGTAGAAAATTTTGCTTTGGTGAAATTTTGAGTTAATGTACATTACCTTGAAACACTAAGAGAATTTGAGAGTTGAGTGTCCTATTGATGAGAATAATATTTTTAGATGAGCATAAGTCCTTAATTTCGAACCGAAATTGGTTATCCCTTGGTTTTGGAATTTACCTATTGTCTGCACTTGAGCCGAATGTTGAGTTCCCTATTCATGGTGTCTTCTTGTTCATAATCTTTTACTTGAAGCAATTGCTTGAGGACAAACAATGATTTAAGCATGGGGGAATTTGATAAACTATAAATTATTCGCCTTTATAACTCTATTTGATAGGTTAATCTGATGTTTTTCATTTGGTTTTAGTTCTATTTCACTACATTTCTTTTATTGCTAGGATAAGTGGATATTTTTGGTGTAGAGAGCCCTGAAGTAAAGTAGTGTATGTTAGAACCAAGTTGGCTTGAAGAACAATGACCCTTAATTGCTTTGACGATAACATAACTTATTTTGTGGGAACAATATTATTGTGATAAAAGTTTATTTAATGATAACCAAGTTATGCATACTCTTGTCACAATATTTTTACGCTTCATCCTCTAATGAATAGAAAAGCTAAACAAAGTAGTTACAACAATACTATGTTTCATCTGTTGAAGAATAACTGATTCTGAAAGGCTTACTATTAACGCACCTCTACTGAATCTTCTAATAAAAGTTTGCTCTAGTGATTCTATGTTTGATAATCTTGGCATCTAGTTTGACCTATGATAAAGTCAATGCTCTGAAATAGTCAACACTCTGATATGAAGTCTACGCTCCAACAAGACTTATATTTTAACAGGAGAAGCGTGTAACATCCTCTGATAATGTCATCCTACTTTTTCTTTCAAGATACGCTGAATCAATTATGAAGATAGTTTTGGACAAGCGTTTAATGTTGATTCGTAATCTCTGAAAATTTGATGCGAGCTATTAATTCACATGTTGATTTCATGCATATTATGTTACATAAAATATAAAAACATGGAAAGAAATTGGTAGATTGTTTAAATATCTCCCGTTTTTAGATATAAAATTATGTTATTAAAACACAATACTAAAATTGTTACTTCTATTATTATCTTCCGTTTTGTAAATACTAAAAACACAATTTAAAATTGCGACTTCTATTTTTTGTATTATTTTACAAAAAAAAAACATATATTTAACACACACGACATGCTATTTTGAATTAGAAAATTAATACAACTCATAATTTCAAATTTCTACTCTAGAATTTTAAAAATTATAGGATTAATTAAATAAGTTTTTAGTCATTGTGTAATTTCAAAATTTTGTTTATAGACCTTGTAAAAATAATTTCATTTTTTTATCACACAAATTATAATCAGTTTTAGTTTCGGTTGGAAAGTCAAAATATATTTTTAAATAATATTTTGCAAGTATGGTTAAAACATTATAAAAAGTTTCCCCAAAAATTTAAAACATTTTAAGTAGAGATGAAATAAATATAAATTTTTTTAACACTATAAACTCAAAATAAAAGTAACAAAAATATATGCTTAGAAATAAAAATTTGAGCTTATTTTTTGTGGAGGCATTTTTGTTTAATGTTGTAAACACGACCGCTTAAAAGTAATTCAAAAATATTTGGTAACATTGCAGTAGAGATTAAAAATATTTATAAGATAATTTTATAGAATTAAAACTATGATTTTTTATTTATAGAAATTAAAAATGACATTTTAAACTTCTATAGAAACTAAAAATATATTTTAAAAACATATATCACTACGCCAAAAATGACATTTTACAGCACGCATTTTAAAGCACTTAATAACTAAAAGCGCTGTTGTATAATTTTTAAAAATAACGGAGGATACAACAGCGCTTTAATGACAAGCGCTTTAGAAAAAGCGTTGTTGTAGGGTCCTGAAGGGTTTAGGATTTACAGAAAAGCGCTGTTGTAAGGTCATTGCGATTTCACATAATGTTTACAGCACTTTTAGAGCGGTTCGCATAAAAGCGCTGTAAAATATAGCGCTCTCACATAATGTTTACAACACTTTTTAGAGCGCTTTTCATAAAAGCGCTGCAAAATTTAGCATTCTTACACTATATTTACAGCGCTTTGTATATAAGCTTTGTAAATGCTGTAAATGTTTTGAAATTTAATTTTTAAAAGCCTTTTACAGCGCTTGTGGACAAAAGCGCTGTAAAATTACAAGCAGTTTAAGGTTTGTATGAAAGACCTCAAGTTAAAAGGTTTGAAGACTCATGATTGTCATGTTCTAATGGAGCATTTGCTACCAATAGGTATACGTTCCATTTTACCTGAAAAATTTCGACGAGCCATAACTAAATTATGTTTCTTCTTCAAGGAAATTTGTAGTAAAGTGATCGATCATCAGAAATTACCGATATTGCAGAGGAAAATTGTTGTTACTTTGTGTGAGCTTGAAATGTATTTCCCACCCTCGTTTTTTGATATAATGGTTCACCTTACTGTTCTTCTTGTTAAGGAGACACAACTTTGTGGGCCAGCTTATATGAGATGGATGTATCCGATAGAACGATATATGAAAATATTAAAAGGGTACGTAAAAAGTAGAAGTCGACCAGAAGGTTGTATTGCTGAACGGTACATTGTCGAAGAAGCTGCTGAATTTTGTACTGAATATCTATCCAATGTTGAATCCATTGGACTTCCTATGTCTCGTCATTTGGGAAGAATAACAGGAGAATGGATGATTGGAAATAGAGTAATGACTATATCAAGGACATAATGGGAGCAGACACAATTGTATGTTCTGCACAATGATGATGAGGTTCAACCGTATGTTACAATAGACATGGATCAGTTATCTAGTTTGAACATAAACAGGAATAAAAATTGGATAACATGAGAGCACAATCGAAGTTTTATCCCTTGTCTAAAAAATCACATTAGCTCAAAGTTTGATATAGACCCTGCTTCAATTTCAGAGCGATTGAGGTGGCTAGCAAATGGCCCGACTTTACATATCTTTTCTTACACTGGTTATGTAATTAACGACTATAAATTTTATACCACAAAACAAGATGATCAAACCACTATGCAAAATAGCGGAGTCACTCTAGTAGCTGAAGCGATGCATATCGCAAGTGCAAAAGACAAAAAACCAATATATGCAAATCTATCATTTTTTGGGGTTATCGAGCACATATGGGAGTTGGATTACACAATGTTTCGTGTTCCCATCTTTGGTTGCAAGTGGGTCGATAATAATAATGGCGTTCAGATTGATGAGTCAGGGTTCTTGCTCGTCGATTTTAGTAGGGTGGGATACAAAGATGAGCCTTTTATTTTAGCGTCGCAAGCTCAACAAGTGTTTTATGTCACTGATCCTGCTGATGATAAATGGTTTGTTGTCCTATCGACCAATAAAATAAGTGATGATAACAACAACGTTGAAGATGTTGGTAATGATATTTTCTTTGCGACATCACAACCATGTGAAATTGATTCAACTGATGATGGTTTATGTCTTAGAGATGATCATGATGTGGGAATTTGGATTAATCCATCGTTTCGTATCGTTACAAATGTGAATCCCAACAAGGAAAAAAAGAAGAGCATCTTAAGGTGTTTATGTGTTTTATATAAGTCATGTAAGGATGTGTACTCACTGTGTCATTTATACTAATTTCATGTAACTTGACCTGCTAGAACTGAGTATTTGATTTTTATGCTTATATTGATTTTCTTCCATAACTTGAACTGATCATGTAATTTAGCATTGATATACATGTATTGATATACTGATTTTCTGCCAGAACTTGAACTCATCATTTAAATTTTTTAATTATATTATTTAATTATTTTAGAGATGACAATTTGATAAAAAATTTAATTATAATTTGAACTCATCATATAAGTTGATATGAACAATTTGATAAACAAATTTTAGAGATGACAATTGGTATCCATGAGTATGGATATTATATCACATTATAAAATGATATACTTAAGCGCTTTGGTCCATAAGCGCTGTAAAAGGTTTTTAACAAATAAATTATAAATTACAAGTACAAAACATTTACAGCGCTTTTGCCCATAAGCGCTGTAAAAGGCTTTTAAAAAATAAATTATAAATTACAAGTACAAAACATTTATAGCGCTTATGAGAAAAAGCGCTGTAAAATTCTTTTAAAAAATAAATTACAAGTACAAAACAGTTACAATGCTTATGGAAAAAAGCGCTGTAAAAGACTATGAAAGGCGTTTTTTATATAGGCTTTTAAAACGCTTTTTGGAAGAGCGTTGTAATAGGTTAAGTCTTTTAAAGCGCTCTTTGGAAAAGCGCTGTAAAAGGGTGTTTTAAAATATTATGTAAACTGATAATAAGAAACCGCCTCTTCATTTTCTTCTTCATTACGTATTCTCATCCCTACGAACTTGGCAGTGTGAAACCCTTATTCGTTACGTACTCTCTATCTTCATTACTCTCTATACGAACCTTTCTCCCTTGTGCGAACCCTACTGTCCATATTCATTATGTACTCTCTGTTTTCATTATGTACTCTCCATTTTCACTACGTATACTATCCCTACGAACTATAAAGGTTTTTAAGGCGCTTTTTGTTCAGTTTTTTAAAGCGCTCTGTGGAACCCTAAACTTGTATTTCTGCTTGTATTTCTGCGACATCGTAACCCTAAACTACAGGTATTGTTATTAATATCTTGTTGTCACTAAACTTATAGTGCATGTTGTATTTATTCAATATTTTGTTGTCACTAAACTGCATGTTGAACTTATACTATGTGAAATGTGTAGATAAATGGATTCCAACAACGATTTAGGTCGTCAAAATGATGAAGTTGTAAACACTGACGTTGTAAACAATGAAGCTGTCAATGCTAAAGGATATGAAAGCGAAGTGAAGCGTGGGGCAACTATAATGCAAAAAGTCATTATAGCAAGAAGTACTGGAATAAAATTTGAGGTATTGTGGGATGGAATGAAAGTAAGCACTTACACTCTGATGAGTTTATTAGGTGGGATGGAATGAAAGTGGCTAGCCGATTGAGCCCAATAGTTCAATTATGGTAAGCTACATTGGTGCTGTTGTCCGCCAAAACATCCCAATAACAATTGATGACTGGAGAGACAAAGTATTGAAGGATGCTAAAGACATGCTGTTGAGTGATGTACAAGTAATTAACTTTTTTACGCCGCTTTTTTGTTACTTAATTATAATTTTTTCCATTGAAATACGTTTATTCAAACTCTTTATTTATTTGGTTTGCGTAGCGCTTTTAACATTGAAGATATGCGGAAAAATTACATACTTAGAGTTGCTGGTAAAATTCACAGAGGATTTAGATCTCATATGTCAAATTGTTACCTAAGAGACAAGTATGGAAATGTGAATGTTGAAGCTTTCAACATTTACAAACACTACATAACAACTGAAGAGTAGACCTCTTTTGTAGCTAAACGTTCAGACCCCGCATTTGTGGTATTATTTATTTTATTAGCATGTGTGTTTTATTCATATTCATATCTTATTTTTTTACACAATCGTTATTTTTTATTATTTATATATAGAATATAAGTACCGCAAATCGGGAGCGAGCAAAGAAACTAGTGCATCCATACAAAAGATCGCGTATGGGGTATGCATGTTTAGAGCAAAAAATTGATAGTAAACATCACTTTTATACATTGTGGTAGATTATAAAATATAGTTTCTAACTAATATTTTGTTTATGTCTTAACGAACAGCTGCAAGAGATGAAATCCGATCAACCATTGGGTCGTCATATCTTGTGGAAGGAGGCTCGTGTAAATAAAGATGAAATAGTGGATAACAAAAAATGTTCAACAAGTTGTCCAACAATGTGTAAGTATATATACTATCACTTTAATATTTTTTAATATTGTCTTTTAAAAATGATATTGAACTTATCTTTTGAATACTACATGTATTTTAGGAAACTTAGAACAATGTCTTGAAAATCAAGATGAAAATAAAGAAATTAGCTGCAGGGACATTCTAGGCAAGGTATTCAATGTTCCTGAATATTCTGGCTGTGTGAGGGATAAGGGATTTGGCGTGACTCCCAAAAGTTATTTTTCACATGAGAAGCGCACAAATCCCTTGAATGATCAAGTATTAGAAGCGCCGAAAACCCTTTCGGAGCAAGTTGCATACTTGGTTAAAAAGGATAAGCAAATGCAACTTCAACGTGAAATGCAAATAGACAGTGAAGATGGAAGTTGCAACATTGCTCATAAAAGTCTCCCGAAGGTGATTAATTACTTAACAAAATAAGAAATTCATTCAACCTAATTGTTTCACATACTTATGTATTAACCAGTGATTTAATTTAGGGTGTTTCACGTTGCTGCCTATACTTGTCTTCCTCTACCCGTCGCATGGTTGGGAAAGGAACATTGTACAATACGTTGGGAGAAGTATTGCACAACAACCCCATCCTTGCCGTTTATGTTAAAGTGTCACATGTGGTAGCTTTAGAACCACTTGCACCGTTGCCTATCCCCGACAACGACGGAGATATGGAATTTTTGGGAGAAGCAATAGGTAGCTATGTGGCATGGCCGAAATATCTTGTTGGCACTAATCAGGAGGTATGTTTTAATTGCTATGTATGCTTAGTTGTATGATTATGATTGATTATGTTTAATTGCTGATTTTTCCGTTTTTATATTTCACATTAATTTAGATGGTTGCTAAAGGGAATGATGATAAGATCCCTCACAACGAGTCTGTCACTTCACCAGAAAAGGCACCAGAAAAGGTTTGACATATACATCAATTCATGTATACAAAATGATTAGCTTACTATTATAACTAACAAACTCATCAACCTCATTTGTTTCAGGTTCAACCAAAAAATAAACCCGCTGCACCGCAGGTGCAGGTCCGTGGTAAAAATAAACCTTCCAAAATGCAAAAGCTGGATCGAGGAAAATTAGTTGCTGCTCCTAAAATAAGTCAACCACGCCTTGCTCGATTTGGGTCGTGTCTTGATACAACAACAAAGATGAATATGGAGGGCAACAATGATACACATATGATAAACATGGAAAAAGGTATATTCGGAGAAGAGTATTTAGACATACTTGGCAAAGAGCAAATATATGAACTTCTCGATCATAAAGAGCTGAGTGCTACTGTCATCAGCATATACATCAAGTAATATAAATACTTTATTTAAGATAAAAATTACCTTTTAATTGCATCACTGCCACATGTAATTTATTGATAATTTATCTAATTTTATATTTTCATTGAAGGTTTTTGTATGAGAAGTTGGTGTGCACGCGGAACTTGTCATGTACATTTTCATTCTTATCTCCGTATAAACTATCCATGTTTAAACTCGATCCAGTTAATGTAAAAACTATGTAGTTGATATACTTATAGAAAATAAAGAGAAGGACAAGCTGTTTCTGGCACCATACAATTAAGGGTACGTAATTAGATACTTTATCTATATCTTTTTTAATTTATGATATTATGAGTTGTGTAAACAAATTTGCCAACCAAATTTTTGTTGTTGTAGGCAACATTGGGTGTTGTTTGCCATAAATGCGACATCTGAAATTGTATATTATTTAGACCCATTGCACGGTCATTTCAACAATCGCCTTGATATAAAAAACATCTTCGACATGTAAGTAATATTCATTTATTTCTTACATATATAAATAATGTGTTTGGTCATTGAATAATAATTACATTTATTTGATAATGTTCTGCAAGTTTCCCGTGCTCAAAGGGGTGCTTCAGTGTCGAAGATTAAGTTAAACAACATCACATGATTTCCAATAAAGGTTTGAAATTTTTGTTATAGAATTTAATTATATGCCTTTAAATTTTCATTTACAATCAATGCATAAATATTTATTGGCGTTTCTTATAGTGTCCGCGTCAAACTAACAACATAGACTGCAGATACTATATTATAAGGTTCATGAAGGAGATTGTTGATCTACATCAACATATAATTCCAGAAACGGTACGTTATTTTTATTATATTTTGATTTTTATATATAAACTATATATATATATATATATGTTATTTTTTTGATTCTAACTTGTTTTAATTCAGTATTTTGACAACTTTAACCCAATATACTCTGAAAGTGATCTCACAAAAATAAAAGAAGAATGGTGCCAACTTGTCCTCGAACTCAAAGTTATATAATTTGTAGTTAATTTGTTGTTACTGTCATTATGTAATTTGTTATGTGAATATGTAATTCATACTGCAATTTATTGTAATTTGTTGATGTGAAACACTTGTAATTGATATTGTTGAATGTGAATATGAAATTGATATTGTGAAGAATATGAATTTTGATATTTGTGAATATGAATTTTGATATTGTGAATGTAAATTTTAATGTTGAAAAGAAAAATCTGAATGTGATATTTGATGTTCATAATAACGCCATAAAAAAGACAACGGTTTTTTAAAAAATCCCATAAAAAATCTTTTTACCGAGCTTTTTTAAATGTTTTACAATGCTTTTCTAAGCCTTTTACATCGCTTTTCTAAGCCTTTTACAACACTTTTTTGAACAAGCGCTGTAAAACTAGTATAAGAAGTCTTTATATATGGACCTATTATAGCACTTTTTTGAAAAAGCGCTGTAAACATAGTATAAGAAGCGCGTTTTATATATGGACCTATTACAGCGCTTTTTTGAAAAAGTGCTGTAAACATAGTATAAGAAGCGCGCTTTTATATATGGACCTATTACAGCGCATTTTCAAAAAGCGCTGTAAACATAGTATAAGATGTGCGCTTTATATATGGACCTATTACAACGCTTGTTGTATTTTCAATAGCGCTGTTGTATCCTTTTACAGCACTAAATACTAGAGCGCTTAAAAGTGTTGTAAAGAGCTTAGAAAAATCGCTGTAAAAGACAATTTTTGGCGTAGTGTATATCATATAAAAAATATAGTCTATATGTGACATACACTTATTTTCTTTGTTTTACAAATTAAATTTATTAAAAAACACATGACCAAGCATCAAAGATGTGCACTTTCTCATCCTTTTAAAAAGAGCTTGAGAAGACATTAGAATTAGAGAATTGCATTTTAGTAAGTACGGTAAATATTTATTTGTAACGATTAGAGGTTCAATTTTGAAGTAAATTTTTTTGTTTTTCTCCGATAAGAGATGATATTCAGAGGATATGATCATATGCTGTCTTATTTTTTTATTTTTAATAAATGTAGAAAAGTTAAAGTAATAAACTAAATTATATTAATAAAATTAAATAAAATATAAAAAAAGTACATCAACATTATTGCAATCGAGATGTGATAAAAAAAAGAACGTGTTGCAGTATTTTAGCAACTGACTTTTATTTTGCCGCTATTGCAAATAAATTAGCAACTCCATGTTAACAACTCCCACATGTATTCCTTCCTATTTTGCATCATATTGCAAATAAATTAACAATTCCATGATATTGAAATTAGGATTAAAAGGAGTTGAAAATTGGCTGCAAATTAGGAAAGAAAATAGGAGGGAGTTGTTACTTTATTTGCAATAGTCTCCAAAGATAGGAGGGGGTTGTTAAAATATTATAGCACGTTATTTTATTTGACAACATTAATGTGATGTATTTTTTTTCTCATATTTTGTTTGTATTATTAATATAATTTTGATTTTTTTATTATTTTTTATTTATTAATTTAACATTTTTTTTATTTGTTAAAAACTAAAAAAAAAAAAGGCAACACACGGTAGAATCCTCCAGATGCAACCTCAGAAAATATTTTTTTTTTTACTACAGTGGTCGTATCTCTCCCTTACGACCTCTTGAACTCTTAAAGGTCAAAAAACCTTGCAACATCCTAAATATATATATATAATAGAAAAATATTCACGATTTGAAGTTGAACATATTATTTTCTATTTTTTTAATATTTAAACTGTTTGAGTCTAGTAAAAAAAGGACAAGAGCTCATCATCCTATCAAAATTGAATTGTAAACACGAGGCCCAAGGGACAGGCCAGGCCATTAAGGCCTTGTATTGAGGCTTTCATTTTTATTTTATTTTATCAAAATTAGACTTTAACAGCATTTTTTTATGTATTTAACAGCGCTTTAGCATGTAGTCTGTTAAAAGGTAAGATAACGTTTTTTAAAATGTAAAAAGTGTTGTCGTAAGTGATATTTAATAGCGCTTTATATTGAAAAGCGTTGTTGTAGATTTTTGAATCACTATGCAGAAACAACTTTATGAATGCAAGCTATATATAGTTAAGAGTTGGCAATTATTGAAGGTGCAAACACGAGAAGGGGGTGTTGAATTGTGTTTGCCAAAGTTGAATACTTTTTGATGATTTGATGAAAGTTGATATAAATTACATGGAGAAGACGCAAATCAGATTCAGCAGCAGCGGATAATAAAAGCATAAGTATTTGGACACATAGATTTATCCTAGTTCACCATTAACTTGGCTACATCCAGTCCCCTCATTCAGAAGGTTTTAATCCACTAATTCAAACACTTTGAATTACATAGCACCTGACCCTCTAAGCCAGTCTTCCCAAACAGCCTGACAGCCCCAGACATTTGAGGAACAACAACACCTTGACCCTACAAGCCAAGTCTTCTCCTAACAATCTGACAACCCCAGATTGAAGACAGAACTTACACCACTATCGGGTTGGATACAAATGTTTGGAACTTGAGTAGTTGCTTCTGGAAAGCTGATTATAACAATGACTCTCACACTCTAAGAAAAGAGCACTTACCTGTTAAGTGTTTGGACTTGAAGTTGACATTGCTTAGAATTGATGAATTTTCATATTTTATTGATTTACTGTTGTTGAATTTATTTATGTATTTAAAGATTGCTGGATTTATTTTTTTTTTTGTGAGAGATTGTTGGCTTTTTTAAAGAATTGAATGATGTAATTGAAATTTTATAGTTTTTGAGACATTCAAGTATTCAATATATTTTCATTCAATATATTTTTCCGTAAAATAAAAAACAAGTTATTATTTATGTATAACCCGCCAACCTAACCCGTTCTTGATCGGGTCAGTTCGGTTCAGATTAAATGAAAAAAATATGGGTTTACAACTTAACCCAACCCAAAAATAATCGATCGGGTCAGGTATCGGATTTTGTCAAAATCCGCCCAACCCAACCCACGTACATGAGTTTATTTTCAGATCTAAGTTTCGAATTTGATGAAATTTGTATTATATTGAAGAATATAATGAATTTTATAGGTTTTGGTTGAAAATTTTGATGAATTTTTGTAAAAAAAAGGATAATATTGTTAACATTTTAAAACATAAAAGATCAAATTGTCACTTAAAATTAAAATAAAGGACCAAATCGGAAAAAAAAAGATGAATGACTAAAATGTTAACTGAAATTAAGTTAAGGGACCACAGGTGATATTTAGCCTAAAAATTAACATTAATAAATAATATATATATATATAGGCCGGCATGTCAGACCTAATAGGCTTTTATATAAGCCTGAACCTAACCTATTTAAATAAATAGACTTTAAAAATAGCCTGAACCTAGTCTTCTTATTAAACAGGTAAGACCAGGCCATAAGTAGGTTAGGCCATAGGCCCCTGACGGACGGCCTAGCCTATTCTCATCCCTAAGGCCAAGTCCATTGATCCCTTAGGGATGGGAATAGGTTAGGCCGTCCGTCTGGCGTCTATGGCCTGACCTACTTATGGCCTGGGTAGGCCTGGTCTGTTTAATAAGAAGGCTAGGTTCAGACTATTTTTAAAGCTTATTTATTTAAATAGGTCAGGTTCAGACTTATATAAAAGCCTATCAGGCCAGATAGGCCGGCCTATATATATATATATTATTTATTAATGTTATTTTTTATTATTATTTATTAATATTATTTTTTCCTATTTTAAAGTATATATATATATATATTATTTATTATTGTTATTTATTAATATTATTGTATCCTATTTTAAAGCCTATCAATTAGGCTATTTTAATATTATTTTATTATATTAGATTTGATTATAATTTTATTAGTTTTCCTTATATAAAACTGTCTAATTTAGTCTATTTAAAAAAATTGTAAAATATAATATTTAAATGTTTTAATGTGAATAAGGCTTTCAGGCCAGACCATAATTTTAAAAAGGTCAGGCCAGGGCAAAAAAAAGGCCTATGGTAGGCCGTAGGCCTAAAAAATTAATCGTCGGCCAGACTCAGACCTTTCAAAGCTTGGCCTAGCCTATTCCCACCCCTAGTACTTATTTTATGTTTTACTATTGCTAATATTTAAGAACTAGTATATTATAAATTTGAGTAATTAAAATAATTAATTTTTTAATATATATATTACAAATAACCGAAACTATCATATTCAAAATAATCACTATAATTATTACTATACTATTTTTCAAAATAATCACATAAAAATACATCATCTTTATGGAATAGTCAAACTGATAAAATAGATAAATATAACATCAACAATTTATATTAATTACTAAGTCATAATAAATGTATATAAAATCACAATGTCATTACAAATATATAAAAATAAAGGAAATTAAACACGATATTACTACTATCTCAAGATAATTATTTGTAAAATAAATAATTAAAATAAGATATTTTGAGAAATAATTAAATATAATTATGTCCACATTTAACATTAGTCAAACATACAAGAAAATATTATATTAACTACGAACACATGTATACACGTTGATTTGCCTAAAATTTTATTATTTAAAATATGTACACTAAAATACCCTTATTTTTAGAAAAATATATAAAAAAATAAAATATTATTTGTTATTTATATCACTTATTTAGTCAAATATGTACAAGATTAGCACATCATAGAAAACGCTCATTTATCGAAAATCAGTCACAAAATTTATCAACGTATATTCTAAAATAATTTTAACATCAAAGTAATTATTTAAAATCCTATTTAATTAATAAAATAATTTAATTATTATAAAATTTGGGGTGTTACACTACACCGCTGCCGGAGAGTGAGGGTGAAGGTAGAGTTCGCACAAAGGGTGAAGAAATTAGTTTGCAGAAAGGGTTTGGTGAAAAAACTAGTTCGCACAGAGAAATTAAGATTTGGTGAAGAAAACCGGTTACATGCATGTAAATAATTAAAGTGAGACTTTAAAAATTATAAATTTTCTAACACCCTATGACAGCGCTTTGAAATACCCTAACTTTCTGAGACCCTATGATATCGCTTTTCTGAAAAGTACTTCAAAAGACCCTATGACAGTGCTTTATGACCTTATGACAACGCTTATAGCAAAAGCGCTTTTGAATATTATGATCCTATGACAGCGCTTTTATAAAAAGCGTTGTCAAATGATTTGTTATTATATATAACTATTAGTACCTATGACAACGCTTTTCAAAAAAGCGTTGTCTAAGACTCCGTGTATTTTTAAGATATAATACAACATCGCTTTTACTTAACAAGTGCTGTTAAAGGTGCGCTAGAAAATCTACATTTTGGTGTAGTGACTGTTGCGTTGTTTTTTAAGCAACTTGATGTGATAGATTCGTTTTAATATTTTTTGTAGACCCTGGTCGATTCTAAAAATTGGACATTAAAATCACAAAACCCTAATATCAAGATTCAAAATTCTAAATTTTGGTGGTGGGTGGTGGCGCCTGGTATGTTGTAGCCGCTCTCACAGACTCACAGTAGTGGGAAAACAGAGTATTTATTCTAGACATAAGATGCAAATATAAAATTTTAGAGTGTTCAATATACAACATTAAGGATATCAATGCAATTTTTCAAAGGTCAGGGTATACTAAAAATTTTTTTTTCGGTCCTCCCTAATTTGGGCCCATGTGTCAATGTTCTGGTTACACAGGTTGATTGTCGCCCTGGTTAGATATGAAGGGGCTGAAAAGCATAAGAAGAGATATTTGAATTATATTTTTCCATTTTTGAAAATTAGTTTAATTGTTTAACCAAAAATATGTTCCTTATCAAATAATTCAACTTACGATTATAAAACATGTTTAGTGAAAATAAAGTTGTATAATAAAACACTTAGATTAAAATAACAAAGAGAGAGAATTGACACAAGTATTTTTATACTAGTTCACAATAGACTTATGCTACATCTAGTCATCCCCTCACAGAGAAATTTTGATTTAATACAATAAAGGACTTAATCCATTATTTTAAACAATAGCATACAAGTATTATTTAAGCTACCTCTTCAATCTTTGAATGTTATTCTTTATCCTCTTCAAACTGTCACCATTGGAAGCCTTCTCAACTTTCTAGCACTTTTTCGTTCAGGTTCATGAGTATTGTTATACTTCTCCAGGTACTTCTTATGGATGAAAGAGTTGTTGCCACTATCGTGTTGATTTACGTCAATTCCAGTTTGTGTCTGAATTAACATAAAGTTTGTTTCTAGGATTCTAACTCTCATTGAGAGAATATTACATTTGAAATCCTATATCAATTCAAGTGTATCAAACAACTCGATTGATTTACATCAATTCTAATAACTCTCTATTGAGAGGATTTTTCATTCTTTCTTTTCTTTTGATGTGTTCGAGGTTGTTTCAGAAATTATTAACACATAGACTTTTTCATTTTCTCATCTCTCTGTTTCATATTGATCGATGTCTACTTAAATACAAAGAGATGTATCTGTTGAGAATGTTATCGTTGGAGATCTTGAATCAACATTTAAGACAAATTTGCCTTTAAAACATATCCATATATATATATCTTCATAATTTATTCAGCGTATCTTCTATTAAGAAGGAAGATCTTAGAGGATGTGACTACGAGAGAATGTCATACCCTTTTTGAATCATAGGATAAGTACATCCTTGACGAACAGAGGATGTTGGGATGTTGGAATGTTGACTTCTTATCAAAATGGTGATTGTATCGAGGTTTTGACTTGAAACGTTGACATGATGGCCAACTAGTTTACTAGAATAATCAGATACAGAGTCATCATGGTGAGCTTGGAATCAGATTCGTTAGAGGCACGTTGAGAGCACGTTTATCAGAGTAAGACACAGCTTCAACAGATCTTCTAGAGTCACTGTAAACTTGTTTAGTAAATTATTTTTCTTTGTTCATCAGAGGATCTAACTTGTACCAAAATATTTACTTTATTAGATGGTTCATTTAAAGCTTTCTCCTTTTCTTCTTTGAGTCAGAGGATCAAAATGGGTTTTTAGTCAGGGAAAATAATCATTGTAGCATTCTTTTTCTTTAACTTAGAGGGACAATCATTGACTTCTATTTCCTTTTTCTTTAATGCTTTGACTCGAACCGGAGATGATCAGATGCTTATTGTAATACTTCTTATTGGTTATATTATGATTTGTTCTATTAGCAAACTTAATTACTTGTTTGGTAAGTGATAATATTCTTTGTGTTAGAAACACTTAGATTATTATCTCTAACTTACTCATAATTTATGCTACCTTAAAATAGATAGTCATTAATATGCTTTTTTGCCTGATAACTTAATCTACTAACTTAGCAAATACAGTTAGGGGATAATTGTTCTTATTTGTTTATTTTGTTATCATTAAAATATCAACTAGAGGATTGTAGCTAAAACCACTTTTATACTAACAATCTCCCCCTTTTTGATGATGACAAACAACTATACAATTAATGAAAATTTTTCCTTCACAAAGTAAAGTTTAAAAGAATGCTCCCCCTGAATGTAGTACTCAAGAATTGTTTAACTTAATAATCCTTTGATCTTCTAAAAGAAAACTTATAAATCAATATTTTGGGACTCTCCTTGAATATGATAAACATGATACTTTAAGAGTTTCAAACTTACTAAGTTACTTTAATTTTGATATACATGAAGGTAAAATCAAAAGGGAATACTCAGAGAGGAAAAACACAAAGATAAGCAAACAGATAAGCCATACACCCATTATCATAATTTTGACAATTCTTTTCAATTGAATTCATGGATTATGAGAATGTTAAGCCTTGGATTCTTATGAAATCTATTGCCTAGCTATTCAAAATTCCTCAAGATGTAAAACCTTTGGACACTCAGTTATTCAAAATTCCTCAACTATCATATATGCAAATGACACTCACATGTGATGCACTGCAAATGACACTCAGTTGCAAGTGATGCGTATGATACATATCATGCGGCAATCAGTTGCACATCAAACACTACTGCAATAAGATGATATGTGTGATGTAGATAATGCAAAGCTAGCACACAGCGAATCAATTAGATGCAAGCAGGCAATTTAGACGCTAGAACACAATTAATTGTATTTCTAAATGAAATCGTTTTGGAAAACAAAAACATAATTATGTGAGCATAGAGTGAGACGAAGAGTGAGACATAAACGTACACAGATTTGACAAACACTTTAAGACATATGGAATAATTTAAAAGTTTGAGACAGTTAGTGGAAGGTGATGAAGAATTGTCGCAAAAGGAAGAAAACAGAGAAAAGAAAACAATAAATCATGAATGCAAAAGTAAAATCGGAGGCAAAAGGAAGAAAATAAAGGAAAACACACAAAACAGAAGCAGATGAAAACACGTAAAACATAAGGAGAAGAAATACCATGTATTCAACTCATAATTCATATTACACTTGTAACAAGCACATATAAATTACAATTGCAATACTCATTACAAAAAGACTAAAATTAAAAATAGGTAAAAAATCCTAAGGTCTATTATAAGGATTTCTAAACCAGATCCGTTAATTTAAATTATATATTAGGTTTGAATCACCAATTCTTAATAAAAAATAAACTATGTCTCTTTATTTAGATCTTTTTTAATAAGTGTAACACCTTAAATTTTATAATAAATTATTTTATTAACTACATAGGATTTTAAATAGTTAATTTGATGTTAAAATTATTTTAAAATATATGTTGATAAAGTTTGTGACTAATTTTCGTTATATGGATGTTTTCTATGATGTGCAAATTTGATATATATTATATTAAGTGAGTGATATAAATAATAAATATTTTATTTTATTATTTTATATATTTTATATATGTTTCTAAAAATAATAGTATTTTAGTGTAATATTTTAATTTTGAGTATTTAAAAAAATAAGTATTATTACAGTAATTATTTGGAATATGGGAATTTTAGTTATTAATGTATTTTAAAAGATTAATTACTTTAGTTATTTTATTTTATATAATATTAGTTTTGAAATATTAGTAATATTTTAGAAATTAAATAGTGTTTAAAAAATTATATATTAATAAAAATTAGTTTTGGTACTTGTTGGTTTTATTTTAAAAATAAAAATAAAAGAAATGAATAAGATGTGTTTGAAGGTGCAAACAGGAGAAGGGGGGGTTGAATTGTGTTTGACTTAACTTGAATACTTTTCCTGTTTTAATACTTTCAAAACAAAACTTGATGTATAATTAAAACAGAGTTAGCAGCGGATAAAAATAAAAATAAAAATAAAAACTCACAGATTTTATACTGGTTCACCGTTAACGAGGCTACGTCCAGTCCCTTCGCCTTGAAGGATTTCACTAATTCAAACTTGAATTACAACCTTGCTACTGACCCTCCAAGTCAGTCTTCTCAATAGTCTAACAATCCTAGACTTCTTAAGAAAAACACCTGTCTTCAGCCAATCTGACAACCCCAGATTGTAGAAGAAACCACACCACTATGAATCTAATTGCTAAGTACTTGCTACCCCTACTAACTCCCTCAGCTTGTAGACATTACTTCAACAACTTAGAGTTGACACAGTGGAACGAAAACAACAAGAGTACTTGCTTTAAAAACTGAGAGTCAACAACTGACTTATATGAAAATTTGAGAGTGTTTGCTTTTGAAGTGTATGACCCTTTTGTGATTTTCGATTCTGAGTATTCTGCCTTGAGCCTCCTTTTATAGATGCAGATTTGGGCCTCTTCCAAGCTTAATTTTGAGCTGAATCTTGCTGGATTCTCTTGCAAAAATAACTTGACCAATTGGGCTTCATATAAATAAAAAACATATCTTCAGATTTTCTTTCAAAATAACTGGCCAATCAAATCCTTTTATTGCTTCCCGCCACAGCTCCTGACTTCCATGCTACTCCACTTTAATTTATAACAAATCTTTAATAATGCTTTGATAAAAATAACATAAGATCTTCACCTTTAATCCCCATGATCAAATCTGCACCCTTGGATCTTCATGCGATATTCCACAATTGGACCAGCCGAATTGATATGCTGTGATCCTTTGATTTCGGCCTTCCCTAGACCACACTTCCTGACCCTCTGATCTTCTGATTTCGGCCATCTTGGATGCGCACCTGATATGCTATAATCCTCTGAATTCGGCCTTTGCTGGACTATACATTCTGTCCCTCTGATTTCGGCCAACACTGGGTCATGGTCTGATTTTCTGATCTGGACCATCACTAGACCAAATAATTAATTCCGAACCACTGATCTGGAATTTTTACTCTGATCTGGACAGATTCTGGAATTTGGTATGGAACAAACTGAAATAAACTTGATTAAAAAATATTTCAGTCTGGACATTTTACCTTTGATTTTTGACCAGGTCTGGGTTGATTCTGGAACTCATTTCTTTTGTTCTGGACTTAGTTCCATGCCCTGAATCATGCCATCTTATGGTCTAGGCCAAATCTGGATTGATCCTCTTGTTCTGGACTCATAAACATACCTTCTGGTCAAGTCTGGAACAAGTCTGGGCTGTGTAATTTTTCACTGTCAGGCCATCTTCTGGTCAGAATACCTTCTAGAATAAAATTGATATTTGATTCCTATTTGTCTTGATCAACTCTCCTTCTGGCAGGCTTTTCAATGGTATGATCCATGTTTCCTTCTGATTTTTCCTCCTTCTGATATAGGCCTGCAAAGATATCTTCTGGTGATGTTTTGACATCCTGGAACATCTGGAAATTCCAGAATTCATTTTCCTTTGATCTTCTGATTTCTTCATATTCTGGTTGTATTTAATTTAATAATTCAAGATACAAAATAAGTTTACATTGAGTGCTTTCGTAAACATCAAAATCCAAAGTCTTAGAACCAACTTGGTTCCAACAGTGTTTTATGGGTTAACCTCAACTAAAATCTAATTAATAATAATAAAATAATAATGAAAAAAATGGAAAAAAGAGAACAAAAGGACCGAGAAAACACGTTCCCATCTTCTTCTTCCTTTACGCCGCTGCCTCATTTTTCTTCTCATTCTCTTCTTGTTGACCATAACCATTATAGTGGGTGTCGTGCAAAACCAAGACCATATTTGTGATCGTTGTGATCTCCTCTTTCATTCTTAACCTGAATTACAAATTGAAACGCCCTATTACTCTTTGTCAAAAATCACACCTCCACCTTTTGATCAAGATTCTGGCCACCACAACTATCACCAACGAAAACCGAGATCATATTTGGACTCCATGAAGCACCCTCTTCCATTACCTATGCTTGAAATCGTCAACCGTTATACTTCAAAAAATGGGTTTTCACCCTTGTCGCAGCTGTGTTGTCGAGTTACGGTCAGCACGTTCATCGTCCTAAAAATCTGATAGCATTTTGGATTCCTCTCGTCGAAACCTTCAAGAAGCACTACTTATTTACGTGTTTCGGTGAAGTTGACGTTAGACCTTATCGGCGCTCCAGCACATCGGTGAGACATTTTCTAATAACACGTTTCACGACATTTTGAATATGTTTCTTCGCCTAATATTTTTATTAATTATGTAACGCTGATTTTTATGTCTCACGTAAATTATTAGCCATGTTTCATTGACTCTGCAAATTCGTCAATGCTTTTGGACTTGTTCGTTGCATGTTGTCGACATCTCATTGTTGCTGAAAATCATTCTGGTCCTTCTATCTTATGAAAGCATCAGATTGAGGTAAGGGGTGAGAGGAGGTTCGATTTTATGAGTATAATATAACGTGAGATGAACGAGAATGTCGTAATTCCCAGATATTCATCTGGGGCTTACTACGTACGATTGAGCCTTATTGAGTAATAATAATTAATTAATAACATATGAATGGTAATAGGGAAGACTAAAATATAATTTAGAAACCTATAGAATTACCGTGAATTAATTTATATCAAGATTTCATGTGATTTGATTTTATGAAACTTTATACTAATTGTTATTGTATGAATGATATGTATTTGAGTGCTCTGTTTTACTTGATTGAAATTGTGATATTACTTGAATGCACAACTTGTTTGATTTCTAATTATGTGATTGATAGGTCTAGGTTGTGCATTGTGAGTGGTGTTGACTAAATATTGGGATTTTATTGTGATTGACTGATATACATATATAATGATGTAAATCCTGATAAATATTGTGAATTCAAACTGAGACTTGTTGAGTTGTGAGAAGTGAATAAGTATGAGATAGGTGTTTAAGGTTTTGGAGTGAGGACTATTTTGTCATCATATAGGTAGGGCCTGACAAGCCTAGTGATTTCGGGGAAGTACAACTAAATGAGCCTGATCGTGGCGGTCTACTGTTGAGCCTTAAGGCAAGATTGTTAGACCTTGGAGGTATTCGGGTGGGGAATTCCTAGGTGACTTGGAGGTAGCACTCTAAATGTCGGGAGCTACCATGAAACACACGTTTACCTCGACTGTCACATACATGTGTCGCTGGTTGAGTTGAAGGGATCTATGAGGACATGGCCAATTTGAATTGTCCGTCCACTTGCGTGGTGGCATAATATCAAGCCTCCTAACCAAGTACTTCAAAGTTAGGATGGTACCAAAGAAAGAGGAGGAATCTAGAGTATAAGTGCATGCATAACATTACTTGATCTGTGTGTTGATTTACTTGACGTTGTGGATTGTATCAATGTTTTACCTTGATTATTATTGTTAATTGTGATTTGAAATGATACAGTGTTTAATTAATGTTTTACGTGTTCTTCTCAATTATTTTTACTATTACATGTTTTCGAAGCTCACCCCTCGTTGCTTGTGTTTGGCGCTTGCGAGAGCGCAATTATTTCAGGTTATCGGTTGTTGATCCATGCTCTGATAGGTGATACTGGGTGGGAGTAATTTGTTGTGTTTTGTTGAGTTATGAACTAGTTTTTGTTTTGTAAACTCTATTGATCAATTGTGTTATATTCGACCTTTTATTCGAAGATAAAAATTAATTGTCTCTAAGTTTTGAACATGTTTTTATGTCAGAATATTTGTTTAATAAACCTCAGCTATATTCGATGTTAAATGATTTTTAATTAAGAATTTTTATGCGAACATCTTGTGTAAGTGTGAGTGTGACGTCCTAAGCCTTATATTTTAAAAGGAATTTTTTTTACTCTATTTTGGGACCGCTGCGAATCTCTTTCAAAGCTAGTGCATTTTAACTTTTATTTCAATTTGGATTTAGGGTGTCACATTAGTGGTATCAGAGCAGGTCTGTCCAATCAGGGCGAGTGGGTTATGTGTCAGTCGTCTCTTGGTGAATTGTTAACCTTAAGCCTATTGTGTTTACTTGTGTTCCCTGTTAAGTGTTGAAACACTTACCTATTATTCTTGTGCTAAGTGCTATGTAATTTTCCATTGAAATACACGATTTCTGAAAGATGATTGTTAATTGTTAACTATTTGCTTATTCTTGTTGTGTAGTGGATTCTCTTATTTTTGAAGATAATTGTTAACGTTAATCGGTTGCTAGTTCTTGTTGTGTTGTGTATTTGTTGAGATTTGAGTTAATTTGAATTGTTGACGAGATTTGAGTTCCCCTCATCTCCTTTTCTCTCTCCTCTTAAAAATTTAACAAAACACAAAAATTTAAAAATCTCCCCCTCCCCTTTGCTCCATGTACCTCTAATCAAACACACTCTAACGTAATGTGTTTACTTGGGGTGTTGCCTTTCGGTGGTGTGTTCATTTGTTTTCAAAACTATACTTTTTATTGGTTAAATATATTTTTAGTCCCTATAAAATTATGAATTTTGAAGTTTAGTCCCTAAAAAATATGTATTTCCTTTTAGTCCCTATTTTGATTTTATAGACTCAACTCTTTTGAGAGACTAAAAGTATCAATTTTATACAAAAACTTTTCAAAATAGGGACAAAAGTGAAGAAAAAATTTAGGAACTAATGAGTTCAGAACTTTTTTATAAAGACCAAAAAATTTAAAATTTTATAAAAACTAAAAATTTATTTAACATTTTTTTTAATCAAACATGAACTTTGGAAAGAGAAATAGCAAAAAGATTGAAAAAAAGGCAGCTAATAAATGAAAAACAATTTAGGCTAAACAGCACAAAATAATGAATATATAAAATATGATTTTTCATTTTGCCATTTCAAAAAAATATCTCACATGATTAGTTATGAAAATTAATATAATGTTATTTAAGATCAATAATGTCTCAAAAGTGATTAAATGACTTAGCTTCATTGTTAGAAGAAAAAGAAGTGTTTTAACAAATTAATTATATTAATTCAATAAATTATTTTGGTTTTTAAAAAGAGTGAATTTTTGGCTTTTTTTAAAAAATCTTAAAAATAAAATTTAAACAAAAATAATAAGTTTACCAATATATAACTATTATATTCAAAAAGACTCTTTGAAAAAAAAAACACTCGGTTTAGAATTTCCAATGGATCTTA
>JBBPBO010000005.1:61345166-61611897 GCA_037974295.1 Cicer cuneatum
AAAAAACACTAACATGTTAAGCACCAATTTTTTTTTTTAATTAGTTTGAAACCTCTAAGAGTTAGTTGTGTTAATTATTAGATATTTGAATATTTAGACATCAATATAGTATAATAAGAAATAGTTATTAGTTATTTTAAAATAGTTAATTAATTGATAAATAGTACTAATGAATTAGGAAAGAGACCGATCAATTAGGTTCAGTGAGGTAATCAATTAATATCAGACAATTCTGTTTTTACTCTAGTAATTGATCCTATTTAAAAATAACATTTTTCTTAAGATTTGAGTAGTCAAATGTTTATTGTGTCTTTTAATTGACATTTTATCACTTGATTTAGCTATATAAATGGGAATTTGCTTAAAAAAATTCACAAGCTTTCAGATTGATAAGTTCAAGTGTTAGATAAACCCTCATAATTAACTTTAACTTTGTCAATTCTAATCCAATTTTAATTTCGTTTGTGATTGGTAACTCGAAGAACCTCAACCAATATTCTTTCCTCGTTGATCAAAATATTTTTCAATAGTTAAAGTAAACAAAAATATATTGTTATATTACCTTTGATAGAAACTCCATCTTTTAATAATTATATGTATTCTATTTGATTGACTATGTGACTAGCAACAAAGAGTCATTCTTTTCTACAAAATTGAGTCAGTAATCCACGAATCATCGATTAAGGTATTAATGAGGCCACTACAATAAGTGACAATTTATTTTCGTTGGTATAGATTTTAACAGTAACAAATTTGCTATAAATATTAATTTTTGTTACCAATAAAAATTATATAATAATTTAAAATTTTATTTTATAAAATTAACTAAATGTAAATACACAATAATATATATATATATATATTTAAGAGTCAAAATAAAATAAAAAGTACTCATCGTATGAATTGAAAATTAACATAAAAGTCTTACAAAGAAAATCGTATAAAACAATAGTTAAACAATGTACACAATAGTACACTGTAGAGTATTTTTGCTAAGTAGTGCAAAATATTGTCTTACTAACATTCAAAATAGACATATTATGTCATACATAACAATCTTAAAAAACATTAAGAAATTGAGTCCACTAAATTGCCAAAATTTCATCTTCAACAACAAATTAACTTTTAATTTTCACCTACAATCAATAAAATAACAAATGAATAAATACACCATTCGACATAAAGATATTATTAATAAAACAAAAAAATAATGATTTTAATCAAAATTAACTAATACTATCTAATTTTAGAGGGGATAAAAATAAACTATAACCAAACATTATTCTTTGAAATAAGGCATTAAAACAATTGTGAAGCACTTCTTGAAAGAAGGCACTATGGTACAAAGTACATTACAACTCTTGAAACTTGGCAACAACTCTCAAAACTTAGGAATGGAACAAGGCCTTGCTATGTTACTGTAGATATATGGGAACTTGATCTATCAGAATTGTAACACAATCAACTTAGCAACAAGAATTGTAACAAACTGGTCCTAATTTGGTGTATGTCCTACTATGGTTTTGAGCTAAAACAGAAAGACATATATATCGCATGCTTATAAATGCAATGGTTATAAATGCAACCAAGAGAATGCTTATAATTGTAATTGAAATACTCTCGCTTCCTTTAAGAACACTCCATCGTTTAGCAACAAGAAATACTTCTTACACTTTCTTGATAATTATTCTAGAACAACATTAGTTTTTATTAAATAAAAATCACATGTTGTCTCAGTTTTTGGAGTTTAAGGTCCTTATAGAACTTCACAAATCCTTCACAACTACATACATTCATTCATGTATAATAATTTATAAGTAACCAAAAATCTATCAAATGTTCCATTATCTTTAACAAGTTATAACAAAATTTACCAACCATGTGAAAGCATGCAAGAATACAAAATAGGAATAAAGAAACAAACCTGCAAATGGCTAGCAATGTGTTCTCGAGTTAAACCCGAAACATCCATAATTTTTAGTATTTGTTTCGGCTTGGCCTCTGAAAAATACATAATGCATATAAGTTGAGTTGTTAAAGAATACAAACAAGGAAAAGAAAAGAAAAGAATTGGGAAAGAATCATACTGTCAAGGCCTAATTGATTGACCACTGTTACGGATGGTGATAGCTTTCATAATAGTATTTGTAGAGTAATCAGAAGACATGACTGCAAATTGAACAAGATCACAAAAAAAGTAGTAAGTAAATAGCTGCTACAGTTCACTTTCAGATAGATGAAATAATAAATAGACTTACTAATTATAGGAATTTGCTACAGTTCACTTTTGAATCACCTTCTTTTCACTATATAATTATTGATTTAATATTTAAACAATCTAACCTATTTGATTACATCAAATTAAAAACTAAAATAAGACCAATTCCTTGGCTCAAAGTCCATTTTTTATAACATCAAACCCTATTTTCTTAGGTGATCAGACTTATTAATCATAGCATATACAAACGTTAATTTATTAGATGCATGTTAATACTTTATATTCCTATAACAATATTTGAACATGAACATATATTTTAGTTACGATTATTATAGCCTATTTTCTAATAACGAAACAATACCTTGCTTGTGAAGGGGGAGTTGAATTGTGTTTGTCAAACTTGAATTCTTTTGCTGTTTTGTTGAATGTTGATGCGAATTATTTGATGAATAAATAATCAGACTTAGCAGCGGATAATAACAACATAAGAACACAACGATTTATCCTGGTTCACCATTAACTTGGCTACATTTTTCTTAAGATTTGAGTAGTCAAATCTTTATTGTGTCTTTTAGTTGACATTTTATCACTTGATCTAGCTATATAAATGGGAATTTGCTTAAAAAAATTCACAAGCTTTCAGATTGATAAGTTCAAGTGTTAGATAAACCCTCATAATTAACTTTGTCAATTCTAATCCAATTTTAATTTCGTTTGTGATTGGTAACTCGAAGAACCTCAACCAATATTCTTTCCTCGTTGATCAAAATATTTTTCAATAGTTAAAGTAAACAAAAATATATTTTCGTTTGTGATCTGATCTGTACCATTATGTGATCTTATGATCTGGACCATTGATCTTTTGATCTGGACCAAGTCTGGCTTATGCTTCCTTCTGGTCTGGACCAAGTCTGACTTATGTTTCCTTCTGGTCTGGACCAAGTCTCCTTCTGACAAGCTTCCTTTTAGTCTGGACCAAGTCTCCTTCTAGAATCTGCTTCCTTCTGATCTGGGCCAAGAATAATATCCTCTGATTATGTTATTGTTTCTTCCTTTTGATGATATCATCTAATTGATGATATCCTCTGATGTTTGCCTTTGATGACATCCTCTGGTATCCTCTAGAGGTATCTTCTGGTACCCTCTGGTGACATCCTCTGGTATCCTCTGGCCGAATTTTCTGGTGACATTTTTTATCTCCTGGTGACGTCATCCTCTGGTGACATCTTCTGCTTCTGATTTGTATCTTCTGGAGGTATCCTCTGGTTGTATATTCTAGAGGTATCTTCTTCTGACGTCATCCTTTGATTTTGCACATCCTCTGATTTTTCATTCTTCTAAGTCAAAATGCGATTTACATAAAATACTTTTGTTAACATCAAAACTTTAATTGAAAGAACCAATTTGGTTCCAACAAGTTCAATTATATAATGATCAATCACAGAAAAACATTAAGAACAAAAATATATGAATAATAAAATACATTTTAATTGCATAAATAGCATACGAAAACAAAAATACATAATGTCAAGAAGGTTCATCTAATCCCAGATCAATGAATAAATTAGCTACTCGTAGTGTTTGATACAAAATACATAGAAAGAAGAAAATTACATATAAAGGTTGCACAAGGTCTCCTCTAAAGTGTCATTGCCTCATTTGCATTCAAAATTCAAAAGCCTAATAAAATAATAATTTTTAACTTAAATAGAGATTTGGTAACGGGTACTAGTGCATTGTGCTGGGTCTGGCGCAATGCAGTGACTCAAAATTGAATGACACACATCCATGTTGCACAATGCATTGTGGGACCTCTCTACTGCGCTCAGAACAAAGAGTTGTGCCAGGATGTGCACTGCAATGCAGTGCCTGGCGCAATGCGCCTATGTTTCTCCTTGTTGCGCTCCAAACTCCATTAAAAGGTAATTTTGCACTCATGGAGCCATCTTGTGTCTACAGTAATCATCTATAACTTCTCGAGTGTCATTTTTCATTCTATTTTTACGCATTTTAAATTTTTTTCAAGATATAGAGGATTATATGACACACCTACAACACCCATCATTAAAAACTAAAAATCAAGGAAAAATTGATCAAGAATCACCAAGAGCAACCATAAAATAATCATACCATGCTTCTAAAAAAACTAGTTTCAAGCACAAAGACCTCAATAAAGTCACACCTGCTAGCATAAGTCCATATTGTTTGAATTCGCACCGAGAATCCAAATTTACCACCCATTCAAACAACATATAATTTTAAAGAAGTACCTCATCAACACTTCACATAGATATAAAAACATACGAATTTTGTATCAATTAAGACCTCACGATCATTTAACTTTCCTTAGCTCATTTTCCACATACCAATTAGCTACAAAGTAATAATAACACTTTGTGTTAACAAAATCATGCAAGTTATCCATCACCACAAGTCCACATAACCCTTATGCATATCGTTGCTCCTTATTATACAAGTTGTATGTTGTAAATGGATCATACCTATTTAAATATTTAAATACAAGTTGTATATTGTAAATCTTAATTTTGAATCATAGTAGAAAGGTACTACAATGACTATACAGTCGGAAACGTAGATACAATTGGTCAAAACTCCGTAATAAAATATTATATGTTCTTTTTTTTGTATTTTTGTATCTTTATTCATTTAAAATGGGGTTGGTGTTTTAACAAAACTTTTCAACTGTCATTAAGATTTTATTTTATAATTGTTGCAATGAAATCAAAGACTCCAATGACACTTATTTTTATTATCCACCCCAAAAAGAACTTTTTTGAATCTAATTAAAATATTACTCCCTCCATTCCTTTTAATTGTCACATTTGTAGAAAAATCTTACTCCTATTTACTTTTTGCTAACAATGTTCAAAGCAACATTAATGATTGATTTGTCAACAATACCTTTAATTATTTATTGCATAGAAGTAAATGGATAAAATGAGATTCACTAAAAGAAAGAGATCTACTGTGACACTTAATTTTTAGTAACACCTTTTTATTTGTCACTATAGTTACTTTTAGCTACAGAAAATAGAGAGTGTCACATATTCTCATTTAATATCAATATATGAATTTAACTTTAAAAAAATTCTAAGGTAACTAGTAACTAAATGACCTATTCGAAGATGTTCGGCAAGTTCACAAACCCTAACAAACCTCGTTCTTCTCCCATTTCAAAGTACGATTTCCTCCGAGCCTGTAAGTCGTTAATCTCTTTCAATTCCCTTTCATTTTTTATTTGATTTCGATTACTTTTTTGCAATTGTTCATTCATTCAGTTGTTCGTTCGTTGATTATGTGCAGTTGTGCAAGGTTCTAAACCTCCATCGAAGTCTGCTCCCGTTGATCCAATTGACCTCGATGATGAACAAGGTATGTAATGTAGCATTCATACGAAAATCCTTCGTTTGTTTTCAAATGCTTAATTTTGGTTTCCTTTACTGCGAATTAGAAGACGATGAAGAAGAAATCAAGTGTTCACCGGAGCAAGTTTTCAACAAACGGCTAGAAATTGACGACAATGAGGATGATGATGATACTGGTATTGATAATCATGGAAAAAATGGTAATGCGTGTTTAATGGACTCGCCATTGCAACATGTTGCTGATAAAGCGATCACTGGCTATGTTGAGTGTATAGATAACGACTTTGACTTGAAAGTAATTGCTCAATGCTTGTTATTGTCTCTCTTATCTTTCTGATGATGACGATGTATCTACTATCACCGTCATCATCAGAAAGCATATCAAGACTCTGATTCTGAAACCAAATTCAATCAACAGAGTCATAAACAACAACGCAATTCCATGGTTATGGCGCCAAGAAAAACTCGCAACCGTGAAATGCTCTTCGACTCCGTCATAGCTCTCGTCTTCATCCTCGTTGCTTGTGTCGACCTATGCGACGGTGCCACCGTTGTCGACGTCTATCATCCATCGTCTAATCCAATATGATATGTCAGGTGTTCCATTCGGATCTCGACTCGCTAGCCTCAATCACCACGCCGCTTCTCTCCATTTCTCTCCTCATGCTGATCTATCTCGCACTGTTCTCCTCATACCTCTTCGCGAACTCACTATGTCCTTTGTTCAAGGTTCTTATTCTTCTCTTTGTTAGTGTAACACCCCGAGTTTAAAACACAGCGCGGGTGCATTTTTTTTTTTAAATTAATAATTAAATAAGTTTTCCCAAATTTATTTCAAAAGAATTAAAATAAAGTTCTTCGTAAAATAGTACGTTATAGATTAATCGATGAACGTAAACCAAATACTTCATCAGGATTATCACCAAGTACTTATTTTGGAAATTAGTTTTTAAACATTAATACATCCCAAAATAAATATCAGAGTACATGGTTCAGCGGAAAATAGTACAGAATTTCCAAAATACGACAAATTACAATTTCAACCCAAAACCTAATACAATAAGTCTAACTGATCATGCGCTGAAGCTGCAGTAGCACGGATTCCCTCCGCATCCCACGCAAGTCTCTTCTAACTCTGCAGCTCGCTTTGACGTAACCTCCTCCTCCTCCTCGTACATAGAGGGATCGGTCTCCTCAGAAGTCAAGTCAATACACACTCGTGGCCGCTTCGGCGGTGCAGGAATCTCGTAGCAGTCCTCGGAAATCCTAGATGGACCCAGAATCTCAGTCGCTACTGGTCTCAACTCATCACGCTTCTCTACCGCATCAGACTCATGTATCTCCCTTCCAATCACAGGGTTGGGAGTCACCACTCCTATAGTGGCCTCCGTCTCAACCCTTCAAGCCGACTCCTCCGCATCGTCGAAGACTCCATGCGCTTCTAGCACCAAGCGGGAAGGCACGAGAAACTCTATGCTCGCGTGAGTGCGTTCTACGAAGTCTTCCACGCCATCTGTCCTACTTGTCCGCTCCAGCCACCCCGTATAAGTCGCTCTGCTTGAGAAGGGGTCAAAAGCCCAAGCAGTGCGCGAGTAGCGGTCAAGGAAATTCAACGACGTTTCCGTCGTTCGGGTTCCCACGGGCAGCGCGGGTTTGGGAGGCATCTGAGGGCAAAGCCCAAAGTCCACAATATAATAGCAAGGGGGTCACCAACCGAAAATAACAAATATTCACATAGCATGTATTACACAGCAACGATTATAATCATGGTATAACGTATGATGATGAGGAAAATAATAATGCTCATTTGAAAATTTATGACTTTCATGTCTTTTCAACACAGCAGTCAATGATTATGAAGTATGCGGTAAGTACAAACACACGTCAACAAAACACAATCATTAATTCTGAATTTCAGATTTCTGGACAGCACTCACACACATTAATTTCCAACATACATCATATAAACAATCGTGACACACCGGTCAAATCCCTCAATGTAATGCATATATGCTCATGCATAATTTTCTTGGAATCACCAAGGTGCAGTCGCTCACAGACCAGCACAATTTAACGGCCCTCATGACCAGGGTGCAATCGCTCAACAGATCAGTACCAGTGCAGACGCTCAACAGTCCAGCACATCGTGCAGTCGCTCAACAGACCAGCACGTTTGACATCACCCAAGGTACAATCGCTCAACAGATCAGTACCTAGTGCAGACGCTCAACAGTCCAGCACTCGTGCAATCGCTCAACAGATCAGCACGGGGTTGCGCATTTCAGGGTACATACGCTCAACGGTCCAGTACCAGTGCAGACGCTCAACAGTCCAGCACTTATATACCAAAGTACAATCGCTCAACAGATCAGTACTTAGTGCAGACGCTCAACAGTCCAGCACTCGTGCAATCGCTCAACAGATCAGCATGTGGTTGCGCATTACTCTGTGGCCCATCACGAGTACCACTTGACTATGTAATGCATGAATATGCAATGTTTCACTTCTCTAGAAACAGAATGCAAACTCAGAAAATTCATTCTCTTTATCATGTTTAAATATTTCAGCACAGTCATAATAATATCACAATCATGAATTAAACAGTCCATCAATCATTCATACTTTGAAATATTTCCCATCCTCTCAAAAATTCAGACACAGTGTTTAAAACTGGGATTTTCTGGGATTTACAAATCTGTATTCGAATACAGCTCTTCTGTATTCGAATACAGAAGCTAAAAACAGTATAGAATCACTCTATGTATTCGAATACAGCCCTCTGGTATCCGAATACAGAGGCAAATTTCAGTGCATAAATCAACCTCTTTCATTATATCAGTAAAGTTTTTTTTTTTTAAAACTTCATCACCACTACTTCAAAATCTCAGCAAAAGTTCCACTTTAACTCACCACAACATTCCCAGTATTCCCCAGACACTCAGGGTTTACAAAACACACTTGAAAACTTGGAATTTTCTGCAAACTCGAATCTGTATTCGAATACAGACCCTCTGTATTCGAATACAGAAGCAGGAACTGAAATTTAACATTTTGTATTCGAATACAGCATGGCTGTAGTCGAATACAGGAGTTCAACCTTTGAAAAATTAAGCCTTTCCTCCCCTGTGACTTAAAGGTGTTCAAACATCTTTCTCTCCTCTTTAAAACCATTTCACATACTTCTTTTCAAATCATTTAAACCTTCTCAGTGTTTCTCAACACTTCAAAACTCACCTGACAGTGATTAAAACTTGTTTTTCTGGAAAACACGAATCTGTATTCGAATACAGCTTCCTTGTATTCGAATACAAAAGCTAAAAATTGAGTTTCTGGAAAAACTCGAATCTGTAGTCGAATACAGCATGCCTGTAGTCGACTACAGTTTCGAATACAGTATTAAAATTTCACTTCTGTATTCGAATACGACATGATCGTAGTCGAATACAGATGCGAATACAGAAGCAAAAATCTTTCCTCTGTATTCGAATACAGGGCTCATATTCGCATACAAGTTTGAAAACATTAAAATAAAACAGAAATCTGGAAGGTTGTATTCGAATACACACATGCTATAGTCGAATACACCTTCGAAAACCAGTGAAAGTTCAACCCTTTTCAAAACTGATTCTTTTAAAACAAACAGCCAACATCAAACAGATTCTGCACTTTTTCAAGAAATACCTTTCCTCATTTAAAATCCCTTTTTCCTTTACAAATCATCAACAACACCAGAATCATCACAAACAACCAGAATCAGAATCATTTTCATCACCAAAATCCCACAACACAAAACAGAATCAGAACCATTAACACCAGTTTACCCAAAACAGAGACAGATGATCAATCATCAGAACACCATGCAACATTTAGTGTTCTCACTCATCAGAACAAACATGCAACACTTCAGTGTTCACACTCATCAGAACAAACATGCAACATTTCAGTGTTCACACTCCTCAGAACAAACATGCCACATTTAAGTGTTCACAAAATACCAGAGCAAACATGCATGCATTCAGTTTTCTCAAAACACCAGAGCAAACATGTATGCAATCAGTTTTCTCAAAACACAACAGAATGACAAGCAAACATCACAGAACACTAAGCACCAACAGGATGCATTTTGCATTTTAATGTCATTTTCAAATCAGTTTTAAGACATGCGTTTTTAATCATAACTAAAATGGCATGCAAACATTTTCCAGCATTCACCCAGAAGTAAAACAAAATATTTTACCAGTAAAACAGCCAACAACAACTTATCAGAATAATCACTTATCAACAAAATGCATTTTCTTTCAAAATGTCATTTTCGAAAACAGTCTTTCTCTTAAAACAGAACTGAAATAACACAAATTTATGGCTCTAATGCAGCTAAAAAATGGAAGGTTCCCTTACCCTTGTAGCGTGCTCTGCTATTTCTCTTGTTCCTGCTGCGTTCCCTTTTCTGCGTCCAAAAACGGTGAAGCTGTTCCCTGAGTTTGCTGCTGCAAAACTGGGTTCTTTCTCTTCGTATTGAGGTGGGGATTAACTTTACTATTGTGGGTTTTCTGGTTTGATGGTTGGAATTTCAGTTAATGGTGTTTGGAGGAATTTCCCTCTCTTCAATTTGAATTCGGGAATGGCAGAACAGAGACAGAATGAGAGAGGAGATGGAGTTGGTACATGCAATATGGGCAGTAAGGAGGAAGGAATGGTGTTCTGACTTCACCATCCTTCTCACTCCTATTTATAGGCTCTCATGGTGCCACCTCACTTGCCACTTGTCTGATTTTCCAACTTTTAATTGTCTTGCAATTAGCCACTAATCCTTACTTAATGGTCCAATTAATTTAATTACTCGAAATTAAATTAATTTAATTCTTCATCCAATAATTTTAATTCCTCTTCCAAAATAAATATTTATATATATATATATTCACTCAAAACATACATATATTAAATATTTACAAAAATTCCCAAAATACCCTTGACAATAATTCCAAAAATTAATATTTAAAATTAAGGGTCTTACAGTTAGTACGCATTTTCGTCAACTGTAACTTCGTTTCATCCTTACGTTAGTAAGCATCTTCATTTTTAGGTTATGCTTTTTCAATTCTCAATTGCAATTATCAAATGAGTATCTTCTAAGTGATTTGAAGTTATTGAACATGGCAACCATGCATTAGTAGATCATAGATTGAAGCCGTATTTTAAAACCGATTTGAAGTTTCAAAGATTGCAGCTCATGTGTTTCTTTCATCTATTTTCATATTTAGATCTTGAAAAAAATAGTGGAAGAGATTTTAGATGTGGAGCAAACAGTTCATTATCGTTGGTGATGTTATCCTCGATGCTTCTTTGGATGTGGAGTTATGGGACATGGACGAATTTCACCAAATTGATTTGGCTCTAATTGGTTCACTGAAGATAGTAACAAGATTATGAAGTCGGTGAATATTTGAAGTTGATACTTATTAACTGTTTTGATTTATTTGTTCTGAAACAGAACTATGAAGGTTGGGGTTTTGTTGTTGTGAGAGCAATGGTTGATTCTATCTTTGTTTTCTTTTACTTTATATATATTTTTTGATTTTGATGCATGAAAATTTAAATGTAAACTGTTCAACTGGCCTATTTGGTGGCTAGTTTGTTATAAAGCATTTATTGGTGGTTTCTGGGCTGCTTTTTACCTTCAAATTTAAATGATTAATTTTTAAATTCTACTGATCATAGATTTGGCTCTAGTTAGTGGTGGCACTCTGATGAGCTAATTTTTAGGTAAATTTTAATGACTAGGTAAAAGAAAAAAAGATTTGATAACTTCTTGGAAAGATATGTACAGGTTCTTATGTTTCTAATTTCATACCTTATCAAGTTAAAAGCTTTTACAACAGCGTTTGATTTACATGTTGCTTTGTTTTTTTATGGGGAGGGGGAGGGGGATAGAGAAGGTTTGTTTCTCATGGTCTATTGAGTTGAATACATTACATATGTAAATACAGAAACTATGGTTGCTCAAGTTGGATACATACTAAAGTTTTGCTTCATGGTGCAGATCATATTGATATTGGCATTGGTGGAAGCCCACACCACAAAGCCCCATGAAGATCAACATCAATTGGGAGGTTTTGAAAGGAATACAGGGAGCATTGCTTCACACTCTTGCATACACGACCAGATTCTTGAACAGAGGAAGCGACCTGGTCGTAAGGTTTATTCTGTTACCCCACAGGTTTACGAGCCTGGTCTCTTGAAGCCCCTTCAGCATAAAGGTAGGGCAATACTTGAAGTGTCAACATCATCAGGGCATCAAAAGGATGCAAAGGAACATATTAGGATATATCTAAATTATGATGCTGTTGGCCACTCCCCTGACAGAGACTGTCGAAAAGTTGGTGATATTGTCAAAGTGAGTGTTTAATATATATGAATAAAACAATATTTTGAATTATATTTGTAGCCACAACATTGGTATTCTATATCTCAATTATTACTAAAAGTATTTTTATTAACAGCTTGGAGAGCCTCCCACAAGTTCTTTTCTTGGTTCCCCTTCTTGCAATTCTCATGGTAACCCTCCAATCGTTGGTGATTGTTGGTATAACTGCACTTCTGAAGATATCTCAGGAGAGGACAAAAAGCATCGCCTTCATAAGGTTAAGTGTTTTCTACTTTTAATTTTCTAGGCTGATAATTTTTTCCGATGGGAGAATTATTTGGTGCTGCGTCAAATGCTACAGCTTATTATGTTTCTTTGGGCAGTGATGTATTGTTAGAACTTAGAACTATGACTGTATTAAATTATTAATCATTCGTGTAGAGATTGGATAGAGACAATTAACCTTGATGACTTACTGCAGGCATTAGGTCATACAGCTGACTGGTTTAGGAGAGCATTGGCTGTTGAGCATGTCAAGGGGAACTTGCGGTTAAGTGGATATTCTGCATGTGGACAAGATGGAGGCGTGCAGCTTCCCCGTGGATATATCGATGGTACATTTTATTTGTTGAATTTGCATTCACTGTTGTTTTTTTAAGATTTAAATGTAAGATTTATTCTAATGAACTCAAGATATAACCTTTTTGTTCATCTTTCCCAGAGGGTGTTCCCGATGCCGACTTAGTTCTTTTGGTAACTACAAGACCTACAACTGGAAATACACTTGCATGGGCAGTGGCATGTGAACGGGATCAATGGGGCCGTGCTATAGCTGGTATATTATAGAAACATATGTTCGTTTACTGTGACACTTAATTTGATGAAAAATAAGTTCAGTGAATGGCGTGATGGGTTACTTCAGGAGCAAACTCAATCAGACCATATTCAAGGAACTCAAAAAGACTCAAAACAACAATTTCAAGTGATTTTCTTTAAAACACATCCGGCTCTCAAGCTTGATGGATTCACCTCGCGTCAGCTTAAGTTGATTCAGTTGGTAATGTTGTTATAACTTGTCTCTACTGTTGATATGTTCACATTATGTCTCTCCTCTCCTCTCGTATTTCTATTTTGATTTCATCATCTATTTGTGCAGCAGCAGTAAGACATTTGCTCCACATCCAAAATGTCTTCCACTATTTGCTCCACATCCAAAGAAGACATTTGTGTAGCAGCAGTAAGAGAGGTCAAAGAAGAAACCGGAGTAAGTAATCTCTTTTTAAGAGTTACTTATTGGTATTAATAATTTAGAATTACAATTAGTAGGGAGATAAAATAAATTTAATTTAATAAATAATGATAAATAAGTTTTAGTGACAGACAATACCGTAGGAATAGATCAATTCTTTATTTATATATCTAGTTTTTAGTGACAGACAACACCGTAGGAATAGATCAATTCTTTATTTATATATCTAGTTTTTAGTGACAGACAATATCGTAGGAATAGATCAATTTTTTATTTATATTTATCTAGATTTTAGTGACAGTCATTGTGGTAGGTAGAAATAAAAAATTTGTTGTGACAGTCTTCAAAACATGGACTGACACTCCTCAAAGTGTAGCAAGATGCCCCTTAAAGTTGACATTGGATTTGAGTGTCACTCAAAGTATTATTGACCTATACCTACAGTTTTTGACTTTTAATGACAAACTTTGTATGTCATAAGAAGTTTGTTTTCTTGTAGTGATTATAAATTATGAAGGGTGTTGATTGTCTTGATATAAATTATGAATGGTATCAAAAGTAACAAAATTTATTGATTGTCTTGATATATGAAAAAGTCAAAAGATGACAATTAAAAAGAAATCGGATGAATATATCATTGTGTTGTAACTATTCCTTTTTCAGTGTGTTAAAAATAAGTTGTATGGTTACAAGTTAGTTAGGAGTTGTTAGCTATGTAAGCACTCTTGTGCTCTTGTATTTTCACTTTTGGGTTGTTTGATATGCTTCTTTTTTGATGTGTTTTTCGCAAGTGGCTAAACTTTAAGGTGTAACTTTTGCTTTATGGTTAAGCCTTTGTCTTGTGGCTTTGTTGATCTCCGCTTCTACCTTATTAGTGGGTCCAGCATTGTAGGTTATGTTAAGTAGTTAAGTCTTGGGTTGTGGCTTCTACGTAATAGTTAAGCACTCATAGTTGTTTTTTATTGTCATTTTAGCTTATGTATTCATTTGCTCATTATATTTTTCTTTTGTTTTGATATGCTTTTGTATCGGTCATCTCGAGTTCAAAGTGTTGGAAACACTTTCTATTGTTAACATTAAATGTTTGTAACAAGTTAGTTGTGGATTATTAGCTATATAAGCATTATTGTTGTCTTGTGTTTTTACTTTTGTCATTTTTTATAATTTTCACTTTTCAATCAATCTAGTTTTTATTATTTGTCTCTATTATTTTCCATGGATGCTATGTTTCCTAACACATCAACATCACAAAAGTTAAAAGAATAGTTAGACATTTTGTTTCATTGCAATATTCAGTTCCTACAGATGCTGCAAATTACTTCTTTCGATCTCAAATATAAACAAAAGCATGTTAAAGAAATTAATGTATTTAGTCTAAATTTTGAACCTGATACATCAATTTTCTTTAACCTTTTATTTATATTTAAGGCCGGAGTAATACGCTAATATCATTCTACTCATGTTTTCCATTAGAAGATCCATTCATATTTTATTTCCATTTGATTGATAGAGGATGTAACTAAATTATGCTACTATTGTCTCTTTTTTGTTGCTGCAATTGGTAGCTCCTAACATCCTCAAATGTTCATATTGAATGTACAAATACGAGAAGGGGGTTGAATTGTGTTTGCAAAGTTGATAACTTTTTTATAATTTATTAAAAAATTGGTTCAGTTTTGATGACTTGCTTGGAGTAGAAGCAGTCGAGTTCAGAGGCAGCAAACAACAAAAACATAAATAATTGGACACAGATTTATCTTGGTTCACAATTAACTTGGCTACATCTAGTCCCCTCACACAAAAAGCTTTAATCCACTAATTCAAATACCTTGAATTACAAAGCACCTGACCCTTCCCAAACAGCCTAACAACCCTAGACTTGTGAGGAACTAACCACCTTGACCCTACAAGCCAAATCTTTTCCTAACAACCTAACAACCCCAAATTGAAGAAAGAACTAAACCACTATTGAGTTGGATACAAAAGATTGGAACTTTAAGTGTTTGCTTCTTACAAAGCTGATAATAATAATAACTCTAACACTCTAACAAAGAACACTTAGAAAATATTTATAAGTTGAACAAGTGTTTCTCTCTTTGAACTCTAAGATGAATTTGAAATTTTGAGCTTACGAGTTCTTCAACTCTTTTATGATTTTCGATGATCTTCTTCTTCAGCCTTGAGTATCTATTTATAGTTAAAATTAGGGCTTCAATTTATTCCTTGTTTAATTCTGAATTGTATCTTCATTTCTAGCTTGGTCAACAATGATCTTATTCAAAAAATAGTTCTGAACAAGATGCTTTTTGATAATATGTTCTTTAGCCAATTCTTTATTTCTGAATCCAATCTGAGCAGTTCTTCTAGGTTGATTTTGTTAGTATTTTTTTCTTATTGAGTTTGTAAATTCTTCAGATTGATTATGTTCGTATTTTTTTTCAGATTGAGTTTGTAAATTCTTCAGATTAATTATGTTCGTATTTTGTTCAAATTGAGTTTGTAAATTCTTCAAATTGATTATGTTCGTATTTTGTTGTAGATAAATCTTGATCAAATATTCTTCAATTCTTCACCATATCTTCTTTTCAACTTGGTCAAAGATGAACACATCGAAAAGATGTTCTCCAGATTCCAGAATCTGGTCTCAGGTTTAAAGGTACTTCAAAAGAACTACACAATAGCAGACCATGTCAAGAAGATACTTAGAAGTCTACCCAGCCAGTGGAGACCTAAGGTCACTGCCATTCAGGAAGCTAAAGACCTAAATAATCCACCTCTGGAAGAATTGATGAGGTCCTTCCGATATCATGAAATTGAAATAATATAGGATGAGCCTAAGAAGAAGCAAAAATATTTGGCTTGAAGAACCATAGAAAAGAAAGGTCTGTAAGCAGTTGAAGAATCCTAGGATGATTTAGAAAGTCAGAATGAGGATTCATAAGTAGAAAAATTGTCCTTCATCTCAAAGAGAGTTCAACGCATGTGGCACAAATAGAGATCATTTTCCCAAAAGGACTTCTTGAATTACCAGAGTAAAGACAAAGGTATTTACTAGAAGAAACCCACATGCAAGGAATCTGGACATTTCAAAGCACATTGTCCAAAGCATGAGAAAATGAACTAGTGGAAAGAACCCAAGACCAGGAAGAAAGGTTTGATTAGATGGGATGACTATTATGATGAATCCTCTAATCATGAAGAGCTACCAAACATGGCTCTATTGGCTGACATCGACTCTGAGTTTGAATACAGTGAAGAAATTGAGGTATTTTCTTATTTAACTCGTAGTGAATTAATAATTGCCTTGAATAATTTTTTTACAAACAAATCAGTCTATTTCTACAAAATTGAAATGCCTAAAGAAAACTCATAAAGATTTAACTGATAAGTATAACACTCTTCAAACTAATTTTGAAAAATTAAAGAATTTAACTCTGAAAGAAATAGCTTTAAAACCTTCTGAAGATAAGGACTGCAATTCAATAAAATACAAATTAGCATTCCAAGATTTCCTAGCATAGATAGAAGCAAGCAAGCTTCAATCATATATGGTGTTAGTAGAAATGGAAATAGAGGAATAAGGTTTGTAGAACCAACACAAAATCCTAGATTAGTTTCACATATTCTATTTGTGCATGTTGTCATAAAAAAGGCCATAATAGATTAACTTGTCTGATGCAAAAAACATGAAAAGACAAGAAACATGTTAAGTCTAACAAATCAAGACCCAACCAAATTTGGGTAACTAAACAAAATAATTCCTTTGAAGCAGGATTAAAACACCAATCATGGTACTTAGACAATGGCTGCTCAGGACACATGACGGGAGAAAGGTCTATGTTCCAAGACCTGACTTTGAAGACAGGAGGAACAGTAGGCTTCGGAGGCAACTAGAAAGGAAGGATAACAGGTTTCGGTACAATTGGTAATGGCTTTTCACTCTCTATTAAAAATGTTTTATTTGTTAAAGGACTAAAGCATAACCTACCGAGCATAAGTCAATTAAGCGACATTGGTTATGTTGTTGTCTTCAATAGAAAGTCTTGTAGGGCAATTAGTGAAACCGATGAGGTTGTACTTTTTATTGCTCAAAGGAAGAATAACATGTACAAAATAAATCTTTTTAATCTAGAAAAAGAAGAGGTCAAGTGTGTTATGTCTGTTAATGAGGAACAACTGACTTGGCACAAGAGATTAGATCATGCTAATTTGAGATTAATCTTTAAATTGAGCAAACTTGAACTAGTTAGAGGGCTGCAAATCTCAATTACAAATCATAAGTTTTTCGTGAAGCATGCCATAAAGGAAAAAAAACTAAGAGCTCTTTTTCTTCAAAAGACTTTGTTTCTACATCAACAACCCTTGAGCTTTTACACCCATATTTATTTGGTCTAGTTAAAATTGCCTTTTTCAATGGTAAAAAAATATGGACTTGTCATAATTGATGATTACACTATATGGACATGGGTAAAATTCCTAAAACACAAGGATGGATAACAAAAGGTATTCACTACCTTCTGTAAGCAAGTGTAGAATGAAAAATGCCTTTCAATCACAACAATTAGAAGTGATCATGGTGGTGAGTTTGAAAACTTTCTTTTTGAAAACTTCTGTGAAGAGAATGGTATCCTTCATACTTTTTCTTTTCCTAGAACAGCTTAGCAGAACGCTGTTGTAGAAAGGAAAAATAGGTTTCTTCAAGAAATGGCACGTACCATGATTAATGAAAAGAACGTTGCTAAACAATTCTGGGCAAAAGCAGTGAACGTTAGATGCTATGTTCATAATAGAGTTTGGATCATACCTATCTTAAACAAGATTCTTTATGAATTGTGGAAAGGTAAAAAGCCGAACATTTCTTATTTTAGATAATTTGGTTGTGTTTGTTATATGTTAAACACTAAAGAAAAGTTTGGCAAGTTTGATTCCAAACCACAAAAGTGCATCCTCTTGGGATACTTTGAAAGGCCTAAAGCTTATAAAGTATAAAATTTGGAAACTCTGATTGTGGAAGAGTCAATCAGTGTTATGTTTGATGAAAAATATCTTGACTTCAAAAAGTCAGAGAAAGATGATGATTTTAAAGGAAGACCAGAGAAAGAAGCTTATTAGAGGATAACAACAAACTAGAGGATATTGGCAAACTAGAGGATACTAGAAAACTAGATGATACTGGCAAACCAAATGATATTGGCAAACTAGAGGATATTGACAAACCAAATGAGAGAGACATATTAGAGGAATCAAGAAGACCAGAGGATAACATTAGAACTAGTCAAGACCCTATGAAATCTAGAACTAGATGTAAGTACAAGTCATCACATCTAGGCTCACTTATTACTGGAAAAGCAAGTGATTCTCTAATGACCAGATCTGCCTTGAACAACACATCACTATTTGGTATATTGTCTCATATTGAACCATCCTCTATAGATGAAGCTCTATCAGACAATGGTTGGATTCATGCCATGCAAGAAGAACATAATAAATTCAAGAGAAATGATGTCAAGAATCTTGTTCCCAAATCAGAGGAATAAAAAGCCCATTGGAACTAAGTGGATGTTCATAAACAAGTTAGAGGCAAAATAGAGGAATCAAGAAGACCATAGGATAACATCAGAACTAGTCAAGACCCTCTAGAATCTAGAACTGGATGGAAGTACAAGTCATCACATCCAAACTCACTTATTATTGGAAAAACAAGTGATTCTCTAAAGACCATATCTGCCTTGAACAACACATCACTGTTTGGTCTATTGTCCCAGATTAAACCATCCTCTGTAGATGAAGTTCTATCAGAAAATGGTTGGATTCTGGCCATACAAGAAGAACTTAATGAATTCAAGAGAAATGATGTATGTAATCTTGTTCCCATATCAGAGGATAAAAACCAAAGAAGAGAGGCAAATTAGAGGAATCATGAAGACAAGAGGATAACATTAGAACTAGTCAAGACCCTCTAGAATCCAAAACTGGATGGAAGTACAAGTCATGACATCCCGAATCGCTTATTATTGGAAAAGCAAATGATTCTCTAAAGACTAGATCTGCCTTGAACAACACATCATTGTTTGGTATATTGTCTCATATTGAACCATCCTCTGTAGATGAAGCTCTATCAAAAAATGGTTGGATTCAGGCCATGCAAGAAGAACTTAATCAATTCAAGAGAAATGATGTATGGAATCTTGTTCCCAGATCAGAGGATAAAAAGCCCATTGGAACTAAGTGGATGTTCATAAACAAGTTGAATGAAAAAGGACATGTGGTAAGAAATAAAGCTATACTAGTAGTTCAAGGTTACATTCAACTAAAAGGTATTGATTACAATGAGACATTTGCTTTAGTGGAAAGGTTAGAAGCTATTAGAATTTTATTATCTTGCTGCACAAAATAATGTAATTTTATACCAAATGGATGTAAAACGTGTTTTTTTTTAAATGGTTACATAAATGAGGAAGTTTTTGTCAAACAACCCCCTGGTTTTGAAAATTATAAGTTTCCAGATTATGTCTTTAAACTTAGAAAATCATTGTATGTTCTGAAACAAGCACGTAGAGCTTGGTATGATTAACTAAGCAATTTCTTGCTAGAAAATGGTTTTGAAATAGGGCAAGTTGACAGAACCTTGTTTAACAAATCAGTTAAAAATTATATTCTTATAATTCATATTTATGTTGATGATATAATCTTTGGATCAACTATTGACAAGCTTTGCCAAAAAATTTCTGAGTTGATGAAACAAGAATTCCAAATGAGCATGACGGGAGAGCCGAAGTTCTTATTATAAATACAGATTCAACATAACTAGGATGCAATTTGGATTCATCGGACTAAGTATACAAAAGAGCTTTTCAAGAAGTATGCAAACCAATGAGCACTCAAATGCATCCAATATGCTCACAAGACAAAGATGAGTCAAGCAAGAAGGTTGATCAGAAAACCTTTAGAGATATGATAGGTTATTTACTTTATTTAACTACATTTAGGCCTGATATTGTGTTTAGTGTGTGCGTTCTAGGTTTCAGGCAAATCCAAAAGAACCCCACATAGTAGTAGTTAAAAGGATCTTTAGATACCTAAAAGGCACTACTAACCTTGGTTTATTCTATAAAAAATCTTCTGAGTACAGGTTAGTGGGATATTGTGATGCTGACTATGTATAAGACATACTTGAAAGAAAAAGCTCCAGTGGAAACTACACTTTCCTTGGTGGCAACCTGATCTCATGATCCAGCAAGAGATAAAGCATCATTCCTCTGTCAACAACAGAAGCAGAATACATCTCTACAGCAGGATATAGTACTTAACTTTTATGGATGAAACACCAGCTGGAAGACTACAAGCTTCATTAGAGTAAAATTTCTATATTCTATGATAACACTTCTACCATATGCTTAACTAAAAATCCAATCTTGTATTATAGGGATAAACACATAGAAATAAAACATCACTTCATAAGAGACTTTATCCAAAAGGGAACTTTAGATATTAAGTTTGTTGACATTGATCATCAGTGGGCATATATTCTAACAAAACCCTTTGTTGCAGAAAACTTTGAGTTTATAAAAGAAAATATGAATATTTTTTTTATCATTGAATGATGGTTCTGATCTATAAAACTCCGCATGTTAAATATGTACTTTGATCAAACTGTCCTAAGATAAATGCTACATTGAAATACTCTGAAATTATTAGGAAAACTCTATTAGATTCACTCACCTTTTGTTTGATGACAAAAAGGGGGAGACCTGTTTTTGAGAACAATTGTAGGAACGATTTTAAACAAAACTAGTTTACTCTGATTTGAAACCTTACAATAGGGGAATAATATTTCTCCTAAACAGTCAGAATGTCACTCTCTGCTTTAAAATTAAATATGCTTAGAGTTAGGGCAAACTTTGCAATGTATGCCCCTTAGTTATTATTAGAGCCGTGTGAATTATGCTTTATTGTTATTATTATTAAATTTTTCACAAAAATAGTTGTTTTGTCATCACCAAAAAAGAGGAGATTGTTAGAACCTGGATGGTTTGTAGAATAATACTCTATCGTGTTTTGATGATAACAACAGATATTTTGTGGGTACAATTTAATGCACTAGTAATTTAATTGAGCATGCAGAAAATAAATTAGAAGAAGACAAAAGCATTAGAGGAAGCACCCAGGATCAGATGAAGTGCCTCAGATCAGAGGAAACAAACATAGGAAACGGAATAAAAGGACATATAAGAGGAAATGAATAGCATGCACCCTTCGTTGTCTCCAAATGAGATGCCTCTATGTAACTGAGCCTCTATTTTGCCTCTGAAGATGAGACTCTAAAGTCAATTGCAACATGTTCTAATTGAAGGTGCAAACACGAGAAGGGGGGTTGAATTGTGTTTTCCAAACCTGAATTCTTTTGTTGTTTTGTTGAATGTTGATGTGAGTTATTTGATGAATAATTAATCAGACTTAGCAGCGGATAATAACAACATAAGAACACAGCGATTTATCATGGTTCACCATTAACTTGGCCACATCCAGTTCCTTTGTAAGACCCTTAATTTTAAATATTAATTTTGGAATTAATGTCAAATGCATTTTGGGACTTTTTTGTACATATTTAATATATGTATGTTTTGAGTGAATATATATATATAAATATTTATTTTGAAGTATGAATTAAAATTATTGGATAAAGAAGTAAATTAATTTAATTTCAAGTAATTAAATTAATTAGACAATTAAGTAAGGATTAAGTGGCTAATTGCAAGATAATTAAAGAGTTGGAAAATCAGACAAGTGGCAAGTGAGGTGGCACTTTGAGAGCCTATATATAGGAGTGAGAAGGATGGTAATTTCAGAACACCATTCCTTCCACCATACTGCCCATATTGCATGTACCAACTCCATCACTCTCCCATTTTCTGTCTCTGTTTTCTGCTTTCTGCCTTTCCCGAACTAAAATTGTAGAGAGGGAAAACCTTCAAACACCATTAACTGAAATTCCAGCCATCAAACCTGAAAACCCCCAGTAGTAAAGTTAATCCCCACTTCAATACGAAGAGAAAGAACCCAGTTTTGCAGCAGCAAACTCAGGGAACCGCTTCACCGTTTTTGGGACGCAGAGAAGGGAACGCAGCAGGAATCAGAGGAAATAGCAAAGCACGCTACAAGGGTAAGGGCACCTTCCATCTTTTAGTTACATTAGGGCCATAAAGTGTGTTGTTTTCAGTTCTGTTTTTACATGAAAAAATGTTTTCGAAAAATGACATTTTGAAAGGAAATGCATTTTTGTTGATATGTGATTATCCTGATGGTTGTTGGCTGTTTTTCTGATAAAACATTGCTGTTTTACTTATGGGTGAAAGCTGGAAAATGTGTGCATGTTATTTTAATGATGATTAAAATGCATGTCTTAAAACTGTTTTGAAAATAGCATTAAAATGCAAAATGCATTCTGTTGGTGTTTGGTGTTTTGTGATGTTTGTTTGTCATTCTGTTGTGCTTTGAGAAAACTAAAAACATGCATGGTTGCTCTGGTGCTTTGGGAAAACTAAATGCATGCATGTTTGCTTTGGTGTTTGAGAACTCTGAGATGTTGCATGTTGTTCCTGTTGAGTGTGAACACTGAAATGCTGCATGTTGTTCTGATGAGTGAGAAAACTGAAGTGTTACATGATATGTTCATGGTTTAAAAGCTGGACAATTCTGATTCTGTTTTGTTCTGGATAATTTTGATGATATGAATGATTCTGCTTCTGGATGTCTTGTGTGACTCTGATGATAATGACGATTCTGCTTCTGGTTGTTCTGGGTGATCTTGATGATATTGTTGATTCTGATTCTGGTTGTTTTGTGTTGATTCTGGTGGTGTTGATGGTTTTTAATGAAAAAGGGATTTTTAAATGAGGAAAGGTTTCCTTGACAAAGTGCAGAACCTGTTTGATGTTGGCTGTTTGTTTTAAAAGAATCAGTTTTGAAAGAGTTGAATTTTCACTGGTTTTTCGAAGGTGTATTCGACTACAGCATGTGTGTATTCGAATACAACCTTCCAGGTTTCTGTTTGATTTTAAAGTTTTCAAACCTGTATTCGAATACGAGCCCCTGTATTCGAATACAGAGGAAAGAGTTTTGCTTCTGTATTCGCATCTGTATTCGACTACGACCATGTCGTATTCGAATACATAAGTGAAATTTTAACACTGTGTTCGCATCTGTAGTCGACTACAGACATGCTGTAGTCGAATACAGATTCAAGTTTTTCCAGAAACTCAGTTTTTAGCTTCTGTATTCGAATACAAGGAAGCTGTATTCGAATACAGATTCGTGTTTTCCAGAAAAACAAGTTTCAATCATTGTCATGTGAGTTTTGAATGTGTTGAGAAACCCTGAGAAGTTTTAAATGAATTGAAAAGAAGTCTGTGAAATGGTTTTAAAGAGGAGAGAAAGATGTTTGAAAATCTTTAAGTGACATGGGAGAAAAGGCTGGCTTTTTCAAAGGTTAAACTCGTGTATTCGACTACAGCCATGCTGTATTCGAATACAGAATGTTAAATTTCAATTCCTGCTTCTGTATTCGAATACAGGGAGTCTGTATTCGAATACAGATTCGTGTTTTCAGCAAATTTCCAGTTTTAAGAATGTTTTGAAGACCCTGAGTGTTTGGGAAATACTGGGAATGTTGTGGTGAGTTAAAGTGGAACTTTTGATGAGATTTTGAAGTAGTGGTGATGAAGTTTTAAAAACTTTACTGATGTAATGAAAGAGGTTGATTTATGCACTGAAATCTGCCTCTGTATTCGAATACCAGAGGGCTGTATTCGAATACAGAGTGTGAATCTGCACTGTTTTTGGCTTCTGTATTCGAATACATAAGAGCTGTATTCGTTATGTATTCGAATACAGATTCGTAAATCCCAGAAAAAATCCCAGTTTTAATTCTGTGTCTGAATTTTTGAGAGGTTGGGAAAACATTTCAAAGTATGAATGATTAATTCACTGTTAATTCATGATTGTGATGTTGTTATGTATGACTGTGCTGCAATATTTAAATATGATTGAGAGGCATGGAGTTTTGTTATGCATTCTGTCTCTAGAGAAGTGAAACATTGCATATTCATGCATTTGCATAGTCAAGTGGTACCCGCGATGGGCCACAAAGTAATGCGCAACCACGTGTTGATCTGTTGAGCGATTGCACGAGTGCTACACTGTTCAGCATCTGCACTAAGTACTGATCTGTTGAGCGATTGTACTTTGGTATATAAGTGTTGGACTATTGAGCGTCTGCAATGGTACTGGACTGTTGAGCGTCTGTACCCTGAAATGCGCAACCCCGTGTTGATCTGTTGAGCGATTGCACGAGTGCTGGACTGTTGAGCGTCTGCACTAGGTACTGATCTGTTGAGCGATTGTACCTTGGGTGATGTCAAACGTGCTGGTCTGTTGAGCGACTGCACGATGTGCTGGACTGTTGAGCGTCTACACTGGTGCTGATCTGTTGAGCGATTGCACCCTGGTCATGAGGGCCGTTGAGATGTGCTGGTCTGTCGAGCGACTGCACCTAGGTGATTCCAAGAAAATTATGCATGAGCATATATGCATTACATTGTGGGATTTGACCGTTGTGTCATGATTGTTTATATGATGAATGTTGGAAATTAATGCGTGTGAGTGCTGTCCAAAAATCTGATATTTATGAATTTATGTTTGTGTTTTGTTGACGTGTTGGCTGTACTTACTGTATATTCATAATCATTAACTGCTGTTTTGAAAAGGCATGAAAGTCATAAATTTCCTAATGAGCATTATTATTTTCCTCATCATCATAAATTATGCCATGATTAGATGTTGTTGTGCAATACATGCTATGTGAATATTTGTTATTTTCGGTCGGTGACCCCTTGCTATATATTGTGGACTTTGGGCTTTGCCCTCAGATGTTACCCGAACCCGTCCTACCGACGGATACACTAACGACGGAAACGTCGTTAGTTTTCCCTGATCTTTACGTACGGAGTATCCGTGGACGACGCAGAGGGGCAGACAACTTGCTGAAGAAGAGACTTGTAGGGGATACGGTGGAGACCGTGCTACTGTAGCTTAGTGCATGATCAATCTAGACTTTTGTATAGGGTTTTGAAATTGGGAAATGTAATTTTATTTTGGGAATTAATGTATTACTTTTTCCGCTGTATTTTCCGCACTCTGACATTGTGAACATTTTAAAAATGCCTTATTGGTTATTATTAAATTTCCCGAAATTGAGTACTTATTGATGTACGGAAACTTTATTTTAATTCCTTTCGAATTAAATCTGGGAAATCATTTTTAATTATTTAAAAAAAAAATGCACTCGCGCTGTGTTTTAAACTCGGGATGTTACAATTGTGGTATCAGAGCATCTGGTTAATTTTTGGGTTTAAGCTCTGATTAAAGTGTGGTTTTGAGTCATTAGTTGATCATGCATAAGAAGCAAGTAGTTAAAGTTTCAAGTCTGGTGAGAGTTGTGGTGTGACTGAAGTAATGATGGTTTTTGTAGGAAACAATGCCGCCAAGAAGAGATGACACCGCAAGGACGAATGTCAGCCGAGAAGATCTGATGGCTGAAGCAATGAATAATATGGCTGCGTCAATTGCTGCCAAGACTCAACGCGACTTAGAGAAGAGGGAGTGAGAGATTCGCGCTGCTAAGTCTAGAGGACTTGAGGACTTTCGGCATCATAACCCTCCCAAGTTTACTGGTGATGAAGGTCCAGAAAGGGCGGATCAGTGGATCCAAGAAATGGAAAAGATATTCGAGATGATTAACTGCCGGGCAGTAGTGAAAGTCAACTATGCCACGTACCTGCTGGTAGGGGACGCAGAGTACTGGTGGAGGAGTACGAGATCACTGATGGCGTCGGCTCAAGAGGAAGTGACCTGGGAGTCCTTTAAAAAGAAGTTTCTAGACAAGTACTTCCCTATGAGTACGAGGACCAAGTTGGGGGATGACTTTTTGAAATTGTACCAAGGAAGTATGACAGTGGGAGAATATGCCGCTAAATTTGAGTCGTTATCCAGACACTTCAGATTCTTTCGAGAAGAAGTTGATGAACAGTTCATGTGTCATCGCTTCCAGAATGGATTGAGGTATGACATCCAAGAGTCGGTTCTACCCTTGGGAATACAACGTTTCCAAGTGCTAGTGGAAAAGTGCAGAGAAGTGGAGGAAATGAAGAATAAAAGGGCCAACAGAGGTGGACACTTTAACTCAGGAGGGCCTAGTCGGATGAATAACCAGAACAACAAAGGGAAGCAAGTGGCCAAGCCGTACAACCGGCCACAGAACAACAGGAGGGGCCAGAATTGGCCGGGAAACCAGACGTTTGGACGGCAGTTGGGACAAGGAGTCCGGTGTTATCGCTGTGGGAAGGAAGGACATATTGCAACTGCTTGTACCACGAGAGACTTGTTGTGCTTCAACTGCCACAAGCCAGGACACGTGGCGAGGGATTGCCGGGTTCCAAAGGTGGAGCCAACGGTGCACGCGACTAGGGCTGCTCGTCCCACTGCGAGAGGCCGCGTCTACCACATGGGTGCTGAAGCTGAAGGACAAGCTCAAAATTTAATCCAGCAAGATTGTGAGATTGCAAGTAACACCCTAACTGCACTTTTTGATTCGGGGGCAACCCACTCTTTCATTGCTATGGATTGTGTGCATCGTTTGAAGTTGTCTGTATCTGCTTTGCCTTTTGATTTGGTTGTTACTACGCCTGCTAAGACTTTGACTGTAGACTCTGCATGTTTACACTGTACGGTAACAATTCAGAATAGGGACTTCTTGGTTAATCTAATCTGTCTACCCCTACAATCCCTCGAGATCATTCTCGGCATGGATTGGATGTCCTATAATTACGTAGTTTTGGATTGCGCTCGAAAACTGGTTCTTTTCCCCGAATCGGGAGTCGCTCGATATTTGACTACTAACCAACTTGGAATATCACTGAGAGAAGGGACTCAAGAGTTCTTATCATTGGCTAACATGGAGACCAAGATGGATGTAAATATAGAGGATGTGATGTTAGTCAAGGAATACCCGGACGTCTTTCCATCTGAGATTCCAGGATTACCCCCGGTGAGAGAGGTGGAGTTCTTCATTGACTTACACCCAGGAACTGGTTCTATCTCAATTGCACCATACCAGATGTCACCATTGGAATTAAGCGAGCTTAAAGGTCAGATTGAAGGCTTGTTGGAGAAAGGATTTATCAGACCAAGTGTGTCGCCGTGGGGAGCACCGGTATTGTTGGTTAAGAAGAAGGATGGAAGTTCGCATCTATGTGTGGATTATCGACAGCTGAACAAGGTGACCATCAAGAACCGTTACCCTTTACCGCGCATTGACGATTTGATGGATCAATTAAGGGGTGCAGCGGTGTTTTCAAAGATCGATTTGAAGTCAGGATACCATCAGATTCAAGTAAGAGAGGGAGATATTCAAAAGACTGCTTTCATAACTCGTTACGGACATTATGAGTATCTCGTTATGCCTTTTGGAGTTACGAATGCACCAGCAATTTTCATGGGTTACATGAATAGGATATTCAGCACGTTTCTGGATAAGTTTGTGGTGGTATTCATCGACGATATCTTGATTTATTCGAAGGATGAAGGAGAACATGAAGAGCACTTACGCCAAGTTCTTGAAGTTTTACGCGAAAAGCAGCTGTATGCCAATTTGTCGAAGTGCGAGTTTTGGCTAAAGGAAGTAAATTTCTTGGGACACGTAATAACCAAAGAAGGAATCGCTGTGGATCCAGCGAAAATTAGACGATTCTTTCCTGGAAACAGCCTCAGACTGTCACAGACATAAGAAGTTTTGTCGGATTAGCAGGGTACTACAGAAGATTCATCGAAGGATTCGCTAAGATTGTAGCTCCTCTGACACAACTAACCAGGAAAAACCAGCCGATTGCATGGACAGAGAAGTGTGAGGAAAGTTTTCAGCTGTTGAAGGAAAAGTTGACAACCTCACCAGTGTTAGTTCTGCACAGCCAGAGGAACCTTATGAAGTTTACTGTGATGCATCTCACCAAGGTCTGGGATGTGTTTTGATGCCACACAAGAAAGCGGTAGCTTACGCCTCAAGGCAGTTAAAGACTCACGAACGGAACTACCCTACCCATGATCTAGAGCTTGCTGCAGTAGTGTTTGCGCTAAAGGTCTGGAGACACTACCTTTATGGATGCACATTTACGGTGTTCAGTGATCACAAAAGCTTGAAGTATCTGTTCGATCAGAAAGAATTGAACATGCGTCAGAGAAGGTGGATGGAGACTCTAAAGGATTTTGACTTCTCCTTGCAGTATCACCCTGGGAAGGCCAATGTAGTGGCTGATGCATTGAGCAGGAAGAGTGTGACAGTATATTCAATGATAATGGCCAGACAACAAGAGTTGTGGGAAGCATTTAGAGACCTACACTTGGACATGAAGTTTGCACCAGGAGTGCTAAAGTGTGGGATGATAACAATTTCAAGTGGATTACTTGAGGAGATTGCAAATCTGCAAGATGACGCATTGAGCCAAGAAAAGAGGAATCTGATAGCACAAGGACAGACCACTGAGTTCAGCGTCGGAACAGATGACATTCTGAGATGTAACGGAAGGGTTTGTGTACCGCAAGTTGCAGAGATGAGAAGAGCAATTTTGGAAGAGGCTCATAAGAGTAAGTTAAGTATTCATCCTGGAGCGACCAAGATGTACCAGGACTTAAGGCAGAATTTCTGGTGGCCAGGGATGAAGAGGGATGTAGCAGAATATGTATCAGCTTGTTTGACTTATCAAAAAGCGAAAGTGGAACATCAACGACCTGCGGGAATGCTGCAACCTTTGGACATACCGGAATGGAAGTGGGACAGCATTTCCATGGATTTCATAACAGGACTGCCCAAGACAAGGAAAAAGAACGATTCAATTTGGGTAATAGTGGACCGTTTGACAAAGTCCGCACATTTCTTACCGGTAAGGACCACTTATAAGGTAGATAAGCTGACAGAAATCTACATTGCTGAGATTGTGAGGTTACACGGCGTTCCATCAAGTATAGTATCTGACCGTGACCCAAAATTTACGTCTCATTTCTGGGGAGCACTGCATGAAGCTTTGGGCACAAAATTGAAATTGAGTTCAGCCTACCATCCACAAACAGACGGACAAACAGAGAGGACGAATCAGTCCTTGGAAGACCTCTTAAGAGCATGTGTGTTGGATGACAGAGGAAGTTGGGATGACGTTCTGCCATTGATTGAGTTCACCTACAACAATAGTTTCCACGCTAGCATTGGAATGGCGCCATATGAAGCATTATACGGACGCAAGTGTCAAACGCCCTTATGCTGGTATAAGGACGGAGAAAGTATGATTGTCGGACCTGAGATGGTGGAACAGACCACAGAGAAGATCAAGAGAATACAAGAGAAAATGAAGGCTTCACAAGATCGTCAGAAGAGTTATGCGGACAAGCGTCGCAAACCCTTGGAATTCGAGCAAGGCGATCATGTATTTTTTAGGGTTACGCCTACAACTGGTGTTGGCAGAGCTATTAAGTCAAGAAAGTTGACTCCTAAATTTATTGGGCCATACCAGATTACTGCACGTATTGGACCATTGGCCTATCGGATTGCTTTACCTCCAATACTGTCCAACATTCATGACGTATTTCATGTGTCGCAGCTAAGAAAGTACATTGCAGACCCGACACATGTAATCGAACCTGATACAATTCAGCTAAGGAACAACCTGTCGTTTGAAGTATTTCCAGTGAGGATCGAAGACAGGAAGATTAAGCAGTTGAGAAATAAGGAAGTCCCACTAGTCAAGGTGATTTGGAATCTGACTACTGGAGACACAACCTGGGAATTGGAAAGTAAAATGAAGGAACAATACCGTCAATTATTTACAGACATGTAGTTTCGAGGACGAAACTAATTTAAGGGGGGTAGTATTGTAAGACCCTTAATTTTAAATATTAATTTTGGAATTAATGTCAAGGGCATTTTGGGAATTTTTGGAAATATTTAATATATGTATGTTTTGAGTGAATATATATATATATATATATAAATATTTATTTTGAAGTATGAATTAAAATTATTGGATAAAGAAGTAAATTAATTTAATTTCAAGTAATTAAATTAATTGGACAATTAAGTAAGGATTAAGTGGCTAATTGCAAGATAATTAAAGAGCTGGAAAATCAAACAAGTGGCAAGTGAGGTGGCACTTTGAGAGCCTATATATAGGAGTGAGAAGGATGGTAATTTCAGAACACCATTCCTTCCACCATACTGCCCATATTGCATGTACCAACTCCATCACTCTCCCATTTTCTGTCTCTTTTTTCTGCCTTTCCCGAACTGAAATTGTAGAGAGGGAAAACCTTCAAACACCATTAACTGAAATTCCAGCCATCAAACCTAAAAACCTCCAGTAGTAAAGTTAATCACCATTTTTGGGACGTAGAGAAGGGAACGCAACAGGAATCAGAGGAAATAGCAAAGCACGCTACAAGGGTAAGGGCACCTTCCATCTTTTAGCTACATTAGGGCCATAAAGTGTGCTGTTTTCAGTTCTGTTTTTACATGAAAAACTGTTTTCGAAAAATGACATTTTGAAAGGAAATGCATTTTTGTTGATATGTGATTATCCTAATGGTTGTTGGCTGTTTTTCTGATAAAACATTGCTGTTTTACTTATGGGTGAAAGCTGGAAAATGTGTGCATGTTATTTTAATGATGATTAAAATGCATGTCTTAATACTGTTTTGAAAATAGCATTAAAATGCAAAATGCATTCTGTTGGTGTTTGGTGTTCTGTGATGTTTGTTTGTCATTCTGTTGTGTTTTGAGAAAACTAAAAACATGCATGGTTGCTCTGGTGCTTTGGGAAAACTAAATGCATGCATGTTTTCTCTGGTGATTGAGAACTCTGAGATGTTGCATGTTGTTCCTGTTGAGTGTGAACACTGAAATGCTGCATGTTGTTCTAATGAGTGAGAAAACTGAAGTGTTACATGATATGTTGATGGTTTAAAAGCTGGACAATTCTAATTATGTTTTGTTCTGGATAATTTTGATGATATGAATGATCCTGCTTCTGGATGTCTTGTGTGAGTCTGATGATAATGATGATTCTGCTTCTGGTTGTTCTGGGTGATCTTGATGATATTGTTGATTCTGATTCTGGTTGTTTTGTGTTGATTCTGGTGGTGTTGATGGTTTTTAATGAAAAAGGGATTTTTAAATGAGGAAAGGTTTCCTTGACAAAGTGCAGAACCTGTTTGATGTTGGCTGTTTGTTTTAAAAGAATCAGTTTTGAAAGAGTTGAATTTTCACTAGTTTTTCGAAGGTGTATTCGACTACAGCATGTGTGTATTCGAATACAACCTTCCAGGTTTCTGTTTGAGTTTAAAGTTTTCAAACCTGTATTCGAATACAGAGGAAAGAGTTTTGCTTCTGTATTCGCATCTGTATTCGACTACGACCATGTCGTATTCGAATACATATGTGAAATTTTAACACCGTGTTCGCATCTGTAGTCGACCACAGACATGCTGTAGTCGAATACAGATTCAAGTTTTTCTAGAAACTCAGTTTTTAGCTTCTGTATTCGAATACAAGGAAGCTGTATTCGAATACAGATTCGTGTTTTCCAGAAAAACAAGTTTTAATCACTGTCATGTGAGTTTTGAATGTGTTGAGAAACCCTGAGAAATTTTAAATGAATTGAAAAGAAGTCTGTGAAATGGTTTTAAAGAGGAGAGAAATATGTTTGAAAATCTTTAAGTGACATGGGAGAAAAGGCTGGATTTTTCAAAGGTTAAACTCCTGTATTCGACTACAGCCATGCTGTATTCGAATACAGAATGTTAAATTTCAATTCCTGCTTTTGTATTCGAATACAGGGAGTCTGTATTCGAATACAGATTCGTGTTTTCAGCAAATTTCCAGTTTTAAGAATGTTTTGAAGACCCTGAGTGTTTGGGAAATACTGGGAATGTTGTGGTGAGTTAAAGTGGAACTTTTGATGAGATTTTGAAGTAGTGGTGATGAAGTTTTAAAAACTTTACTGATGTAATGAAAGAGGTTGATTTATGCACTGAAATCTGCCTCTGTATTCGAATACCACAGGGCTGTATTCGAATACAGAGTGTGAATCTGCACTGTTTTTGGCTTATGTATTCGAATACAGAAGAGCTGTATTCGAATACAGATTCGTAAATCCTAGAAAAAATCCCAGTTTTAATTCTGTGTCTGAATTTTTGAGAGGTTGGGAAAACATTTCAAAGTATGAATGATTAATTCACTGTTAATTCATGATTGTGATGTTGTTATGTATGACTGTGCTGCAATATTTAAATATGATTGAGAGGCATGGAGTATTGTTATGCATTCTGTTTCTAGAGAAGTGAAACATTGCATATTCATGCATTTGCATAGTCAAGTGGTACCCGCGATGGGCCACAGAGTAATGTGCAACCACGTGCTGATCTGTTGAGCGATTGCACGAGTGCTGGACTGTTCAGCGTCTGCACTAAGTACTGATCTGTTGAACGATTGTACTTTGGTATATAAGTGCTGGACTGTTGAGCGTCTGCACTGGTACTGGAATGTTGAGCGTCTGCACTAGGTACTGATCTGTTGAGCGATTGTACCTTGGGTGATGTCAAACATGCTGGTCTGTTGAGCGACTGCACGATGTGCTGGACTGTTGAGCGTCTGCACTGGTGCTGATCTGTTGAGCGATTGCACCCTGGTCATGAGGGCCGTTGAGATGTGCTGGTCTGTCGAGCGACTGCACCTAGGTGATTCCAAGAAAATTATGCATGAGCATATATGCATTACATTGTGGGATTTGACCGTTGTGTCATGATGTTTTATATGATGAATGTTGGAAATTAATGCGTGTGAGTGCTGTCCAAAAATCTGATATTTATGAATTTATGTTTGTGTTTTGTTGACGTGTTGGCTGTACTTACTGCATATTCATAATCATTAACTGCTGTTTTGAAAAGGCATGAAAGTCATAAATTTCCAAATGAGCATTATTATTTTCCTCATCATCATAAATTATGCCATGATTAGATGTTGTTGTGCAATACATGCTATGTGAATATTTGTTATTTTCGGTCGGTGACCCCTTGCTATATATTGTGGACTTTGGGCTTTGCCCTCAGATGTTACCCGAACCCGTCCTACCGACGGATACACTAACGACGGAAACGTCGTTAGTTTTCCCTGATCTTTAGGTACGGAGTATCCGTGGACGACGCAGAGGGGCGGACAACTGACTCAAGAAGAGACTTGTAGGGGATACGGTGGAGACCTTGCTACTGTAGCTTAGTGCATGATCAGTTTAGACTTTTGTATAGGGTTTTGAAATTGGGAAATGTAATTTTATTTTGGGAATTAATGTATTACTTTTTCCGCTGTATTTTCCGCACTCTGACATTGTGAACATTTTAAAAATGCCTTATTGGTTATTATTAAATTTCCCAAAATTGAGTACTTATTGATGTACGAAAACTTTATTTTAATTCCTTTCGAATTAAATCTGGGAAATCATTTTTAATTATTTAAAAAAAAAATGCACTCGCGTTGTGTTTTAAACTCGGGGTGTTACACCCTTCACTCCAAAGGCTTTAATCTAGTAATTCAAAACCTTTCAATTACAACACTTGACCCTCCAAGTCAGTTTTCCCAAACAGTATGACAACCCCAGACTTGAATCTACAAGTCAAGTTTTCTACCAATCTGACAACCCCTGATTGAAGAAGGAATCTACACCTCTAACGGGTTTGATTACAAGGGTTTGGAACTCTAGAAAGTTGCTTCTGGAAAGCTGATTGTTGCACTGATTCTTGCACTCTTTTGTTGCTTCTGCAAAGCTGATTGTTGCACTGAATTTCTCTCTCGAAAACACTTAGAAAATATTGCTTTTGCACTCAAGTATTTCTCTCTATTGAACTCTCGGATAACTTTGAATTTGAAGCTTGAGATCTGTGTTTTTCGTTGCACAACGCTGCTGCCTGAAGCCTCATTTTATAGCTGCAATTAGGGTTTTGTCCAAGCTTATTTTCGAGATGAATCTTGCTCAGATTTCCTTTGAATATTCTATTGGCCAATCATGTTTCTCTTAATTTCAAAACGTATTTTTTTAGCTTCAGATTGCATTTGAAAATTCTGTTGACCAATCCTGTTTCTCTTAATTTCAAAACGTATCTTTTTTATCTTCAGATTTCATTCAAATTTCCTTCAAGTATTCAGTGATTTTTGAATCAAATCCCTTTAATACTTTGATCAAATTTCTATCAAAATTCAATCAAGTCTTCTTCGAATTTTGATCAAGTCTTCATTGATATGTATCATAATTTAAATTCTAGACCGTATCATTTGTCGATCTCGACCAAGTCTGGACTATGTGATCTGATCTGAACCATTTTGTCTCATGATCTGGATTGTGTGATCTTTTGATATGGACCATTGATCTTCTGATCTGGACCATTGATATTCTGATCTGGACCAAGTCTGGATCAAGTCTTTATGTTCTAGACCATGCAATTTTCTGGTCTGGACCAAGTCTTATGTGCTAAACCATGCTATCTTCTGGTCTGGACCAAGTCTTCTGCTCTGGACCATGCTATCTTCTGGTCTGGATAAGTCTGGACCAAGTCTGACTTATGTTTCCTTCTAGTCTAGACCAAGTCTTCTGTTCTGGACCATGCTATCTTCTGTTCTAGAACAAGTCTGGACCAAGTCTGACTTACGTTTCCTTCTGGAGTGGACCAAGTCTCCTTTTGGACATGCTTCCTTCTAGTCTGGACCAAGTCTTCTTTCTGGACATGCTTCCTTCTGGTCTAGACCAAGTCTCCTTCTGGACTCTACTTCCTTCTGATATGGGCCAAGAATAATATCCTCTGATGATGTCATTGTTTCTTCCCTTTGATGATATCCTCTGATTGATGATATCCTCTGATGTTTGCCTATGATTCTTGCTTCTGATAGGATCCTCTGGTGATATCCTCTAGAGGTATCGTCTGGATGCATCATCTGGTATCCTCTGGTGATATCTTCTGGCCGAATCTTCTGGTGGCATTTTTATCTTCTAGTGACGTCATCCTCTGATGACATTATCTACTTCTGATTAGTATCTTCTGGTTGTATCTTCTGGAGGTATCTTCTGCTGTCGTCATCCTCTGATTTTTCCTACTCCTTCTAAGTCAAAATATGATTTTCATAAAATACTTTTGTTAACATCAAAACTTTAATTGGAAGAATCAACTTGGTTCCAACACTAATATGATGCCTCTAACAAAACAACTCAAAGCAAGCATCTGACACTTATATGCAACATTGCCTCTGCCTCTACTAAGCTACATCTGCAAGTAACTCAACACCAGAAGATGATTGGGTCTGACTTGACCTTCATAGTACATCATCTGCCTCTACCTCCAACACAAGCAAGCTTTTGACTCTGAGGAAAGTTAATGCCTCTAGGGAAAGTCAACGCCTATGATCAAAAGTCAACTTATCATTTTTCATGGTTGAAAAATGTCAATGGCTCTATAAAAAGTCAACAGCTCTGATTTTGATAAAGTCGTGACTCTTGATGTTGATTCTAAAGAAACACATTCTACACATGATTCAGAAACAAACTCCGATGAAGGCTCACTGCCTCTGATTCTGATATTGAAGATTCAAATGTCCAAGCAGTAATTTTTGTCCACATTTGAATGGATTAAAGTGCCCATTTAGTTACATTCTTAATTGCACCAAATTGAATATCTCATCAAATAGAAACGGTTCAATTCAAAGATTCACGGCAATGGATCTGTGCAATCAAAGATAGGACATTTTGAAATCAAAGCAAGGATCACTAGAATTCAAATGCCACGGGAAGATTAGAAAATTGAAGGAACCAAAATTAAATTATCAGAACTTTGGAAGAAGAAGAAGAAGCAATCCAAATAGCTCAAACTGTTAACATCTATAAAAGGTTTTCCCCATTGAAGAATAAAGACAATAGTGATGAACACAACAACTCTCAATAGTCAAATACTTAGAAAAATATTTAGCATTTCATTGTAATATTAGTTTATTTGTGTTAAGTCTGTGAGATTATTGTTATATCCTTTGATTGAGTGAAACCCACAAACCGGTTGGTAGTGTACCAGGATAAATCATTGTGTCATTTTCCATCCCTTTGTTTACTGCCTTTGATTTTCTTTGTTTTTATTTTCACTATTTGTTAGCCCAAAGAATTTAAATAAATAAAAAAAAAAGAATACACAATTCAACCCCCCCCCCCCTTTTCTTGTGTATTTTCCATCTACATAGGTCTCATCTCCATATACTCAAGTTACCAAAGTCGAGTTTCTACCATATTTTCTACTATAGTTTCTACCCCAACTCTCTCTTAGTGTTATCATTCCTAATCCTACTCGTCTAGTTTTCTACACGTCCAACGCAACATTCACATATCTTCTACACTTATTGTATCCTCATGTTGATTTTTTATGACCATAAACTCCATCCCATACAACATCTCCGATCTTACAACTATAGGATAAAATGTCCCCTTCAGTTTGAGCGGTACTTTTTTATTACATAAACTATCAAAGGATGCAATCTTCTAGTTCAACCATTGAACTTGAATTTTATGGTTTACATCTCCTTTTATTTCCCTACCATTTTATATTATGGACACAAGATACTTAACCTGTATTACTTGTGGTATGGTATGATCTCCAAATTTCATCTCCAAGTTGGAGATGTTTCGCTTGTTGCTAACATTCCAAGTCTCTATCCTCAAATTTACCTTTGAATATCCATGTAGGACTCTATCATCTACAAAAATCATATATCTAAGTTCTAGTTGTTGGATATGTTCTGTAAGTACATTCAAAACTAATGTAAAATAAAAAAGGCTTAAAGTTGACCCTTGGTGCAGTCCTATTGTTATGGGAAAATCTTATATGGCACCACTTTGCATTCTCAAATTAGGCTAGGCCCCTTCATACATATCTTAGATAGCTCAAATATAAGTAACTCTAACTCTTTTCTTCTCTAAGGTTGTCCACAAAATCTCTCTAGGTAATCTATCATATGCCTTTTCCAAATCAATAAAAACTAAGTGCATCTAATTTGTATTTATCTAATATCTCTCCATCACTCTCCATAGTAAATAGATTGCTTTCATGGTCAACATCCAAGACATAAAACCAAATTGATTAATAGTAACTCTATTCTTTTTTCTTAGTCTCCGCTAAATCTTTACCATAACTTCATGGTATGGCTCATAAGTTTAACCCCCTTATAATTTGCACACTTTTTTATATCTTTCTTTTCTTAAATATCATAATTAGAGTGTTTTTCTTCCACTGTTTTGGAATTTTCTTCGAACTCATAATATTGTTAAAAAGCTTTCTGAACCACCCAATGCTTCAATCTTCAAGACTTTTCCATACATTAGGAAGTATGCTGTCTTGCCGAACTGCCTTATCATTATTCATTATTTTCATCGCTTTTTTTTATCTCTCGTTCTTAAATCTTACAATAAAAGTTATAATTTTCGTCCTCATCTTCAATATATAACTTGTTAGATTCACGTAGAATCTTGTAACCATCATTAAATATTTTGTGAAAATAACACTTCCATGTATCATTCATATCTTTATCATTAGCCAAAACTTTCCCTTTTACATCATTGATGCACTTCACTTGGTCCAACTCTCTTGTCTTTCTTTTCTACCACTAGCCAGCCTATATATCGATTTTTCTCCCTCCTTGGTGCTTAAGGATTAGTATTACCCTTCACAAGCTTTATTTCCCGCTTCACCTACCATCTTCTTGGTATCTTTCTTAGTTTCCATATATTTTTCCCAACTTTTAGCATTTTTTCACCTAGACCAAGCTTTAAAGCATTCTTTTTTTTATCCTAACTTTGTTCTACACACTTTCATTCCACCACCAAGATTCTTCATCCAAAACCTCTTGATTCACCTAACGTCTCTTTTGTTTTTGTTTTGACCCCCTTTTTCCAACTCGTCCCAACTTTTAGCATGTTTACACCTAGCAAAAGCTTTAAACCATTTTTTTTATCTTAAGTTTATAATGCACACTTCATTCCACCACCAAGATTTTTTACCCTCAAGTCCAAAACCTCTTAGATTCATCCAATGTCTCTTTTGCTACCATTTTAATCCCATTTGCCATTTTGTCCCGTATATCATTTTCACTTTCTTGTGCCTCCAAGAAATCTCCTCTAAAATCTTGTGTTGGAAGATCCTTTGTTTTTCACATTCAAATGCCACAACTTGATCCTTGTAACCTACTAAGGGTTTTCTTCTTTGCTCTCCTCCTAACTCTCAAATCCATAACGAAGACTCTATGTTGTGTTATCAAGATCACTATTGGTATAACTTTACAATGATGGAACCAAGTTGGTTCTAAGTACTTAGGATTTTGATGTTTACAAAAGCACTCCATGTAATCTTATTTTGTACCTTGAATTATTACATTAAATGCCACCAGAAGATGAAGTTTCCAGAGGTAGAAGATGAAGACACCAGATAATGCATCCAGAAGGTACCAGAGGATGCATCCTGAAATTACCAAAGGATATCTTTGCTGGCCCAGATCAGAAGGAAGCAAAGTCAGAAGGAGACCTGGACCAGACCAAAAGGAAGCCTGCCAGAGGGAGACTTGATCCAGACCAGAAGGAATCATTAGTCAGACTTAGTCCAGAAGTTATTCTGACCAGAAGATGGTCTGGCAGTGAAATGATAAACAGTCCAGACTTCATCCAGACTTAATTAGAGGATAAATTAATGGGTCCAGAACAAGAGATTCAATCCAGATTTGACCCAGACCAGAAGATAGCATGGTTCAGGGTATGAAACTAAGTCCAGACCAAAAGAAATGATGTCCAGATTTGATCCAGACCTGATCCAAATCAGAAGGTAAAATGTCTAGACTGAAATATCATTTGTCCAAATTTAATTTCAGTTCAATCCAGACCCAGTTCAAAATTGGTCCAGATCAGAGGGAAAAGGTTCAGATAAATGGTCCAGATTTAAGAATATGGCCCAGTGTTGGCCGAGATCAGAAGATCAGACCATGGCCCAGTGTTGGCCGAAATCAGAAGGTCAGAATGTATGGTCCAGCATTGGCCGAGATCAGAGGATCATAACAGATCAGTTTGCTAGTCCAGGTTGGTCAAGATCAGAAGATCAGAAAGTGTGGTCCATGGTTGGCCGAAATCAGAGGATCACAGCAGATCACTTAGTATGGTCCAGATGTGGACGAGAGCACAAGATCAAAGGGTTCAAATTTAATCATGATGATCATCGGTGGAGATTTCATTAAAATTTGATCAAAGTATTAAAAAGGATTTGATACAAAAATAAATTAAAGACTTGTGGAATTTAGAAGCTATTGGCGGGAAGAAAGATTTGTTCCAGAATTAATTAAAGTCAGAATTGGTCCTTATTTTTGAAAGGCAATCTGGAGCATAAAAAGATATGTTTTTTATTTAAGTGAAGCCCGATTGGTCAAAGTATTTTTGCAAGAGTATCTGGCAAGATACAACTCGAATTTAAACTTGGAAGAGACCCTAATCTGCATCTATAAAAGGAGGCTCAAGGCAGAATACTTAGCATCGAAAAATCACAGAAGAGTCATACACTTCCAAAAGCAAACACTCAAGTTTTCAATGAGGTTAATTGTGAGTTCCAGCTTTCAAGAAGCAAGCACTCGTGTTTTTCTTTCCCTTGTGTTAGATCTAAGTTGTTGAAGTAGAGTCTACAATCTGAGGGAGTCAGAAGGGGTAGCAGATTACTTGGCAATTAGATTTAAGGCGTTGTAATTCCTTCTATAATCTGGGGTTGTCAGATTGGTAGGAGAAGACTTGACTTAAGAAGTCAAGGTGTTGTATTCCTCAAAAGTCTAGGACTGTTAGACTGTTTGAGAAGACTGACTTGGAGGGTCAGTGGTATTGTTGTAATTCAAGGTTTTGAATTAGTGAAATCCTTCAAGGTGAAGGGACTGGACGTAGCCTCGTTAATGGTGAACCAGTATAAAATTTTGTATTTTTATTTTTACTTTATATCCGCTGCTAACTCTGTTTTTATTCATACATCAAGTTTTGTTTTAAAACTACAAAAACAGAAAATGTATTCAAGTTAGTCAAACACAATCCAACCCCCCCTTCTCGTGTTACCTTCATACAGTCCATGCAAATCTTCATGTCTGATTTCCTAATAAGAATGACATCAATTTGAGAACATAGTACCCTGCTCTTGTTGTATGTGATAAGATGAACTTCTCTTTTTCCTAAAGAACATATTATCTATAGTAAGATCAAAAGCTGACAAAAAATCTAAGATAGATTTACACTTTGCACTCACCTCTCCAGGGCCATACCGCCAATGTAAACCTCCATAACCTCTCAGGGCACTCCCTACACGACCATTTAAAACCCCCTCCTAGGAAAACATTCTCTTCTAGAGGTATTTCTTGAATTAATCATTCTAAATCTTTCCAAAATTGTACTTTAAGGTGTTCTTCTAAACCCGCCTGAGGTGTATAAGCACAAATCACATTAAAAGTATCCTGTTCCACTACAAATTTTATGGCTATGATCCGATCTCATATTCTTTTAACATTCACAATATCCTTCTTCCACTCTTTATCAATAATACTACTTATGACATTTCTCGATCTTATTTTCCCAATGTACCAAAGCTTAAAACCCGATTTGTCTAATTCTCTCACCTTTTCACCCACCTACCTTGTTTCTTGTAGGCACATGAAATTGTTCCTCCTCCCAATCATAGAGTTCAATACTTCCATAGACTTTACTGTAAATGTGCTTATACTCCAAGTCCCAAAACCAATCCGACTTTCTTGAACTAGCTTTTTTTACCCACACTCATTCATTCACAAAAATGTGGAAACCATTTATTTTTCACAACATCCAGGTAACGATAAAGCTGCCCTTACTCAATTGTAGGGATGACAATGGGTATCCACAGACACAGATAGTAGTCAACTACTACCTGCCCTGTTGGATAAAATTGATTTTGTTCCTTATCCATATTTGTACGTGTATTCGCTAAAAGGGTATTTATAGGGGTTTTAACTATATGTAGGTATTAACGGATATCCATGAATATTAAATCAAAAAATCATTTATGTATAAAAACTATTATTTTTATAATTATGTAGAATTTTTCCCCTCTTTTGTTAACATAAAAAAGTATTAACACATGAAAATATTAACACAATAGAAAATAAACAAAATATATCACAAAATTCCATCATAAAAATATCAATATACTAACACATAAATAAAATGTATTACGACATGACAATTTTATTAATTTAATAACAAGTGTGGGTACCCGCAAGTACGGATACCATTACATCTGCTTCTATATCAATTAACTAATGGATAGTCAATATATTTGTTTATTTTATCCGTGGATACACGTTAAACTGTTTTCCCCCACGCTCGTCGCATATTTTATCTGCTGATGTGAATTTTTCTATCATCCCCACTCATTTGACACCATAATCAGCTATACAACATGTTGCTTATAGTCAACGACCTAGAATTAACACAATTAAATAGTTTATCCATGTCATAGAGATTGAACTAAGTTTTATGTCGGTTGTTGACGGCCTCAAACAACCCTTTCCTTTTATCCGGACTTGCGACAGCTACAAATAGCAAAATAACATAATAAAAATTATAAGTGTGGGAGGAAAGAAGAGGGAGAGAAAGAGTAAAAAATATGATGCAAAAAATGCTTTATAAAACATAGGATTAAATTGAAGGTGCAAACATGGGAAGGGAGTTGAATTGTTTTTGTCTAAGTTGGATTCTTTTTAATTATATATTCAAAAACTGGTTCAGGTTTGGTGATTTTAACTGAAACAGAGACAATAGTAATCAGGCTTAAGTAATCAGAGGTAGTAGTAAAGTAACGAGTGCATAAGTAAGTGATACAAGCAGATTTATCCTAGTTCACCACCAACTTGGTAGCTACATCTAGTCTCTTCACTTAGAAGGATTTAACCACTAATTCAAATCCTCGAATTACACAACACCTACAGAATTTTTGAGACAAACAAACACTTTGACCCTACAAGTCAAGTCTTCTCCACACAACTTGAAAACCACATATTGTTGAAGGCAACTACATTTTGACCCTACAAGTCAAGTCTTCTCAACACAACTTGAACCACAGTTTTCTTAAGGAACACTAAAGCCACTATCGGGCTGGGTTACACAAGTTTGGAATGGATTGTGCTTTGCTTCTACTAAGCATGTTATTACAATTGATTTCTCACACTAGAAAATATTTCTTTGAGAAAGTGCTTCTCTAGAACTTAAACCTTTGAACTTTGAATACTTAGGAAATTTGAGCTCTCAAAAGTTTTTCTAAATTGTATGGATTTCTGAGCATATCTTCTGGTGAGCAAATTCTTAACATATCTTCTTGTGAACAAATTATGAGCATAGCTTCTTGTGAACAGTATTTTGACCATATCTTCTTGTAACAATATTTTGATCATATCTTCTTGTGAACAATATTTTGACCATATCTTCTAGTGAATAATATTTTGGCCATATCTTCTTGTGAATAACATTTTGACCATATCTTCTTGAGAACAATATTTTGATCATATCTTCTTGTGAATAATACTTTGGATGTATCTTCTTGTGAATAATATTTTGGCTATATCTTCTTTTCACATTGGTCAAAGATTTCCTTCAATTATAATTCCGAGTTGTATCTATGTTCATATTTTGTGTTCAAAAACTTACTCACGCGAATCTTCCTTCATACTCTTGATTGATTAGAGCGGGAATGGATTCGGGCTTGTCTTGAATATTTAGAAATTCTGATTAGGCTAATTTTTTTCTTTAGAATGAATTCTTTCAATCAAAGTCGTTGATTTTCTATCAGAGCCATTGACTTTCTTGTTGGAGTGAGATGGTATGTTTCTTGGACAATAAAATTCAGAGGCATAATTGTGTAACTTAGAATTAGTGGCTTTAGGCAAATCACGTTGTTGAATCATCAAAGTCAGTGCAACATTAGAGGCTGCATATCAAAGGCAACATTTTAAGTGTGTTGCAACTAAAGGTGGGAATAGGGCAGGCTTTGAAAAGTCTGAGTCAGACCTACGATTAATTTTTTAGGCCTGAGTCTGGCCTATGGCCTATCATATGCTTTTTTTCTGACCTGATCTTTTTAAAAGTATGGTCTGGCCTGAAAGTCTATTTAAAATCTCATTTCACATTAAAGCATTTAAATAGTGTATTTTATATTTTTTTAAAATAAGCTAAACTAAGCCTTTATATATAAGGAAGGCTAATAAAATAATAAACAGAAGAAAAACTAATAAAATTAAATTTTTTTTACTCAATAAATACTAAGTTACTAACAAATAACAGTGTAAATAAATAATATATATATAGGCCGATCTATCGGGCCTAATAGATTTTTTTATAAGTCTGAGTTTGGCATATTTAAATTAATAGGCTTTAAAAAAAAGCCTAAGTCTAGCCTTTTTATTAAACAGATATGGTCAAACCAGGCTTTAAGTAAGTCAGGCCATAGGCCCCTGACAGACAGCCTAGCGTATTCCCACCCCTAGTTGCAACTTTTGATTAGTGGAATGTGAGCTTTGAATACATGGCTTGAACAATCTCTTCAGGGTTAATGATAGTTTGATATAAACTCTTCATAGGCATGATGAATTTGTCCACATCAGAGGTACGCAAGGGCTTTAGAGACATGCTTCAAATTCAGTCTTCAGAGGCAATCTTTAGAGCCAGTCTTCATACCCACTTATCAGAGGCAATCTTTAGAGCCAAACATCAAAGGCAGTCTTCGTAACCTTCAGAGGCACGTTTCCTTCAGAGGCACGTTTCTTTCAGAGGCATATGTTCATAGACAGATGCGTATGCTTTTGTGTTCCTCTTATCTCATCCTTTAGTCACTTCCTCTAATAGTTTCCTCTGGTCGCTTCCTCAAGTACCTTCCTCTGATTTCCTTGTTCTAACTGTTGCACACTTAATGAAGTCGTTAGTCTGAACAAATTGTTCTCATAAAATACATTTGTTAACATCAAAATCACAAGAGGAAAACCAATTTGGTTCCAACATAAAAATGGTTTTAGTCTCTATAAAATTTCAACCTTTTAATTTTAGTCCATATATTTTTGAATGAATTTTTGCAAATATGCTTACAACAATATAAAAAGTTCCTCCACAAAAAATGAGTACAAGATTGATTTTTAAGTCCATATTTTTGTCACTTTTTCTTGATCATTTTTTATTTTAAAAATTTATATTTAATTTATTTCAAGTTAAAAAATTCTAAATATTTGTCGAGTAACTTTTTATTATGTTCTAAATATACCTTCAAAAATTTAAAAATTGAAGGACAATTAAACATATTTCGTTTCAGCAAAGATTAAAATTAATTATTAAATAATTTTGTAGAGATTCAAAAATTATATTTTTATTTTATAGAAATTAAAATTTAAAATTTTATAGAAGCTAAAATATAATAAACCTACGTAATCAAATAATCTAAATTGAACAAAAATGTGATCTCTTATAGACCACCTAAAATGAAATTCATATTAGCCTTTGTCATGATATATAATAGTATCCAAACTTGTTTTAGTGGAGGCAATGGCATGTGAATAATTGAACAAGTGTGAACTTGGGCATTAAGCTCCAAACATATCATTTTCTTGATTTTTGTATTCTTATGTAACACGGTTAGCTAAACATGCTCGAAGGGGTGGAATTTAACTCCAAATTAATTATGCCTCTTTTTCTTTGGCATAATTGACTCTACGATCTAAAAAATGAACAAAGTATATTGAGTCTCTAGTCCCTACCTACCCTTGCTTCTTTTCTTATAGGGGAGACCCGTGATTCATGCTTAATATAGTCAATACTCCACTCTATCCGGTATATTATGGAAAAATCAAATAACTCTTTTTTCTCTCTTTCTTAATCTTTGGGTTTTATGAAAATGACTTTATTAATTTGAAATTCATTCATACACAAATAAAAACTCTAGTTAAAGGTGGTTAAAGTTAGAATTTAAATTCAAATTTTTAATAAGTATATTGTCTCTATTTTACATTTAGAGTAATATTTTGAGAAGAATTATGGCTCTTTTATAAATTTGAATTTATCTTTGGTAAAATAAACAATTTATTTATGTGATCAGTAAGAGGCTGATCTTATAAACTCAAGTGATTAAATTTAAATTTCTTTAAAAAAGATTATAAAATAAATATTAATTTTACTTTAATAAATAATAATTGGTTTTTCGTTAATTTCTTCTTTTAAAAAGTAAATCATTTACTTTAGAGTTTAAAGTAAAGAATTTTGATGATGATAAAAAAATCAACAGTTAAAGAAATGAGTACATGCATAACATATCATGTGTTCAAATATTTGTCATTTATTTTTTCATCCATCTTAAGTGAATGTTTTGGTTTTGATTATTTTTTCGAAAAACTGGTTGTCTTTAAAATGAATTGTAACTCAAGATGAAATTTAAAAATTTTAAATCAAGTACATCACATTTCTTTAATGTTACTTTTACATCATTTGAATAGTCTAAACAAAAACCGTTTTACATTTAGTTCAACCAAACCAATTTTATAAATTTAATTTATTTAACATTGATTTTTGACTCAGTTGAACCTAACCCTCACTAGCTAGAATCTTTGATTAATATATACGAGACGCTAGTTTTTGGAAAAAAAATAACTAATGACTTTAAATCATTAATTAATAAAAATTGGGTATTAGGTAGACATGCTTTTCTCAATCTCGTGGACTATATTGTAGTACTCCTTCCCATGACCCCGTCATTACGAATGTCTCATTTATATTGTGCAAATGCTTTAAAAAAATAGTTATATTGATTTAAATGATAAAATAAATTTAATTTACTAACTTATTTTTTTAATTCTAAAATATATTTATTATAGTAGTTAAATGAGTTGAAATGTATTATATAAAAATATATTAGTAAAAAAAAGTAATTAATTATTCATAGATAATATAAAAAGACAATAATATGAGATAAATAAATATTACTATTATCATTCTTATATGTAAGACTTTTTTGATAAATGCACAAAAATTAAGATAATGAGCATATTAAATTTGTTAATAATATACATTATCTTTTCAAAAATTATTATTTAATTATTAAAAAAAGAGAACTAGTTAGTATTTTAATTCTTTACATTTAATTAAGTGTATTTTTGTGAAAAACTAATTAATATTTTTTGTAATTTAAAAAAGATCTTATATAGAGGGACAAATTTATTTTATTAGAGAATTTTATATAATGAAGACGGGTAGTGTAAATAGACTCTTAATATATCACGGAATTATTATTTCTTAAAGTAGCCATGAAGGATACCTTCCAAAATATCCACATTGCTTTCCAAAATATCCACATTGCTTAATATGCCAATTGATATCGATTTCTCCATTGGATTATTCATATAAAAACAAAATTCATTTAAACCCTCCCTCGTCCCCTTAAAGCTAGCTCAACCACATGCTTGAAATTAATGTACAATAAATTTATAAATGCAACTTTATACTAATAAGTAAGCAATACTCCATACGGTCAATTGCTATAAGGGTGTGAACATGCTCATAAGAGAATTGTTTAAATAATCTAAATAAAGCAATTATTTATTGAAAAGTTAAGTGTTTTAATTTTCAATATAAAATACATAATTTTCAATAAAATTTACCTTAATTAAATATAAAGAATTAAAAAATCAATTATTTCTCTTTTTTAATAATTGAATAATAATTTTTGAAAATTATTGACAAATTTAATATAAATATTGTTTTTTATTCTTGTACATGTGTTCTATCAAATTATGTGGATATTATTTAAATTTTGTACGATTCATATAAATTCAACAAAAAAAATAAAGTATCTTAAAAAATGTGTAATAATACATGTTAACATTATTCCTAAAACAATATCTTTAGAATAATGGTTTAACAATAAAACTTAACATTTCCCTTATTTTTAATAGAAAAAATTGTCTCAAATTTTGGTTCCTATCTATTATACACCTAAAACAACTAAATAACAAATAAAAAATCTAAATTACTCATCTTTAAAATTTTGACACATCACAATTTCTAAGGTTAATTATATCTTTAGGTTATTCATGTTCATTCTTTATTATTTTTCTTTTTATCTCTCAAAAACTATCATTTATATTCTTACTCTTCTTTCTCAACAAATATGTCACTCTCGCATTCTTTTCTTTTTATTTTATTTCTCTTTTCGTCTCTATTTCTCATCTCCTTTTATCATCTTCTTTCTCTATATATACTAATAATATATATTTAATTATTAGTGTATTTGTTATGTTTTTTACATAAAAATACAAATAATTGTAATTCACTAATTATATTTTACTATCCAAATACATGAGATAAATGTTTAACACTAATCAATAAATTCAAATATAGTATTTCTTTGATAAATTACTTAAGACACAAATGTGTATTTGAGTATAAGTGTGTTGATTGAATTTTTTTTTATAGATAAAAGCATGTAGATAAATATATTTATTATACAAATCATTCAAGAAAAATATTAGCCACAAATCAATTAATTAAATATGATTATTCACATATCAATTAGTTAAGAGAAAAAAATATATTTAATTATGAGTGCGTCTTTTGAATATTTTTTAGATCAAATTCGAAAATCTATTGATAAAAATTATTGTATAAACTATACTTGAGACAAATATTAGTTAATGTTGATCGATTAGTTAAAGAAGAGTGCTAATCTCGGCTCAATTACTTAAAAGAAAAATATTTATTTAATTATTAATGTATCTATTTTATATTTTTGAGATAAAATATTGTAATACCTATATTATCTATTATATATCTATAAAAGCAAATACCCAGCAAAAACTCAAAATGATTGATCTTTAAATATTTGACACATCACCATGTATAAGATTAATTATGTATTTCTCCTCATTCTTTATTATTTTCCTCTTTTTTCTCCTAAAATATTATTTATATTATTTCTCTTCTTTCTCAAAAGGCATGTCACACTCTCAAATTCTTATTTTCTTTTTTCATCTATTTCTTTTCCCCTCTCAATTTCTCGTCTCCTTCTGCCATCCTTTTTCTCTATATTAATAGTAACACTATGTATTTGATTATTAGTATATTTTATTTTATATTTTCCGCAAAAATATATATACAATTGTAATCACTTAATTATAATTTATTATATAAAGTATATGTTGAAAAAAAAATTTCTTTCAAATATTTTAATGATAACAAAATTATCTCAAACTTTATCATTATGTCTATAATATAATATGTGTGTTTCAGTTGTTTTAAAAGTAGAAAATAGGTTATTTCTCACAATGGTCAAAAAAGGAAAAGAGCTAAGTCAAAGTGAACACATCTCCAAACTAGAGGATAAATCAATAGAGGTCAATACCTTAAACCTCCGTTCAAGAGGATGAACATATACTGTAGAAAAAATGACTCTATGACCAGATCAAAGAAGATGATTCTGTGTCTAAAGACAACTAATAATAAAAGCAAAGATTCAAAAGAAATCATAAGAAGAGGATCAACGAAAAAGGATAAACAAAATAAACCTCTAAGTTCATTCATCCTCCTACTAAGGAAATGGCCAAAAGTACCATATTAAGAAAAAACATTGTCCTGTACACGAAAAAGCAAAGTTGTACTGTTCTTGGAAAAAAAAAGTCAAAAGTACAAGTCTTATCTCCTTTGAAGAAAATATCAACCTCTTATCCAAGGTGTAAGACCCTTAAATTTAATATTAATTTATGGAATTAATATTAAGGGTATTTTGGGAATTGTTGTAAATATTTAATATATGTATGTTTTAAGTGAATATATATATATATATATATATATATATATATATATTTTGGAAGAGGAATTAAATTATGGGATGAAGAATTAAATTAATTTAATTTCGAGTAATTAAATTAATTGGACCACTAATTAAGGATTAGTGATTAATTAAAGGATTAAGTGCTGAAATGATACAACATTATTTTATTAGTATTTTCAAGAAGGAAGGCACTCAAGTAATTCCATGAGTACACGGCAGAGGAACTGAGCAAAGACCAGAACACACACTCTCCTATTTTGCATGTAATGAGTGATTGCATGCAACAGTAATTTTCCTCCCATTTCTGCCCCTGGTTTCTGAAAAACAGCTTCACGGGTTCTTTAAATTCAGAAGAGGGAATTCCTCCAACACCATAAACTGGAAATCCAAACCTCAAACCAGAAAACCCACAATAGTAAAGTTAATCCCCACTCCTTTACGAAGCCAAAGAACCCAGTTTTGCAGCAGCAAACTCCGGGAACAGTTTCACCGTCTCTGGACGCAGAGAAGGGAACACATTAGAAAATAGAGGAAATAGAAAAGCACGCTACAAGGATAAGGGCACCTTCCATCTTTTAGCTACATTAGGGCCATAAAGTGTGCTGTTTCAGTTCTGTTTTTAAAAGAAAAACTGTTTTCGAAAAATGACATTTTGAAGGAAAATGCACTTTGTTGATATGTGATTATCCTGATGGTTGTTGCTGGCTGTTTTTCTAATAAAACATGCTATTTTACTTATGAATGAAAGCTGGAAAATGTTGCATTGTCATTTTAATGATGAATAAAATGCATATCTTAAAACTATTTTGAAAATAGCATTAAAATGCAAAATGCATCCTGTTGGTGCTAGTGTTCCATGATGTTTCTTGTCATTCTGTTGTGTTTGAGAAAACTGAATACATGCATGTTTGCTCTGGTGTTTTGGGAAAAACTGAAATGTTGCATGTTTGTTCTGATGAGTACTAAAATGTTGCATGCTTGTTCTGATAAGTGTGAACACTGAAATGTTGCATGTTTGTTCTGATGAATGAGAACACTGAAATGTTGTGTGATGTTCTGATGATTGATCATCTGTCTCTGTTTTGGATAAACTGGTGTTAATGGTTCTGACTCTGTTTTATGTTGTGTGATTCTGGTGATGATAATGATGATTCTGCTTCTGGTTGTTCTGGGTGATCTTGATGATATTGTTGATTCTGATTCTGGTTGTTTTGTGTGGATCCTTTCGTTTCTGTTTCTGATTCTGATGATCCTTGAGTGGATCATACTGTTTCTGTTTCTGGTTCTGATGATCCTTGTGTGGATCATTTTGTTTCTGTTTCTGGTTCTAATGATCCTTGTGTGGATCATTCTGTTTCTATTTCTGGTTCTGATGATCCTTGTGTGGATCATTCTGTTTCTGGTTCTGATGATCCTTGTGTGGATCATTCTGTTTCTGGTTCTGATGATCCTTGTGTGGATCATTCTGTTTCTGTTTCTGGTTCTGATGATCCTTGTGTGGATCATTCTGTTTCTGTTTTTGGTTCTGATGATCCTTGTGTGGATCATTCTGTTTCTGCTTCTGGTTTTGATGATCCTTGTGTGGATCATTCCGTTTCTGTTTCTGATGTTCTGGTTTTAATCATTCTAATTCTGTTTCTGATGTTCTGATGTTGAACATTCTGCTTCTGTTTCTGATGGTTCTGATGTGAACCATTCTATTTCTGCTTCTGATGGTTCTAATCTGAAACATTCTGTTTCTGCTTCTGATGGTTATGATGTTAACCATCTTCTGATGATTCTGATGTGAATCAGTCTGTTTCTGCTTCTGATGGTTCTGATGTGAACCATTCTATTTCTGCTTCTGATCGTTCTGATCTGAAACATTCTGTTTCTGCTTCTGATGGTTCTGATGTTAACCATCTTCTGATGGTTCTAATGTGAATCATTCTGTTGTTTTTGCTTCTGGTGATTCTGGCATGAACCATTCTGTGCTTCTTCTGATCAATTCTGGATGAAGTCTGGGCGAAGTCTGGGTTATTCAAAATTTGACTGTCATGCCATGTTCTGGTCAAATTATCTTCTGGATTACTTCTTGCTTTTGACAACTTATGGCCTGGAGCAACTCTCCACATGGCAGGCTTCACAATGGTTTGGTCCAAAGAATCGTCTAATATTTATTCCCTCTGATATAATCCATCAAAGATATCTTCTGGTCACTTCTGGACAAGTATGGACTGTGTTGAAATTACACTGCCAGACTATGTTCTGATCAGTATAACTTCTTGATTGCTTCTGATATTTGAATCATTCTTGTTTGGAGCAATTCATATTATGGCAGGCTTCCCTCTGGTGTTTTCCAGATGTTCTTCTGATTTTGTTTCTGGTTGATATAAGCCTCCAAAGTTATCTTCTGGTCGGTTTTGGACATTCTGGTTTATCTTCTGATAATTCCAGAAATGCATCTTCTGTAAATTCAGAATGTATCCTCTGATACATTCATCTTCTGATGGTTCTGTGTGAATCATTCTGTTTTACTTCTGATGATTCTGATAATCATTTTGTTTCTGCTTCTGATGATTCTGACAATCATTCTGTTTCTGCTTTGATGATTCTGATATAAATCATCCTGTTTCTGCTTCTGATGATTCTGATAATCATCTTGTTTCTGCTTCTGATGATTTTGATAATCATCTTGTTTCTGCTTCTGATGATTCTGATAGTCATTCTGTTTTGCTTCTGATGATTCTGGTGAGTCATTCTGTTTTGCTTCTGATGATTTTGGTGTGAGTCATTCTATTTTGCTTCTGATGATTCTGGTGAGTCATTCTGTTTTGCTTCTGATGATTCTGGTGTGAGTCATTCTGTTTTGCTTCTGATGATTCTGGTGTGAGTCATTCTGTTTTGCTTCTGATGATTCTGGTGTGAGTCATTCTGTTTTGCTTCTGATGATTCTGGTGTGAATCATTCTGTTTTGCTTCTGATGATTTTGATTCTGGTACTATTTCTGATGTTGATCATTCTGGTTCTGTTTCTGATGTTGATCCTTCTGGTTCTGTTTCTGATGTTGATCCTTCTGGTTTGTTTTGATGTTGATCCTTCTGGTTCTGTTTATGATGTTGATCCTTCTGGTTCTGTTTCTGATGTTGATCATTCTCGTTCTATTCTGATGTTGATCATTCTGGTTCTGTTTCTGATGTTGATTATTCTGGTTCTGTTTTTCTGATATTCTGATTCTGGTTCTGTTTCTGATGTTCTGGTGTTGATAATTCTGATTCTAGTTCTGTTCCTGATGTTCTGATACTAATCATTCATTTTGGCTCTGTTTCTGATGTTCTGGTGTTGATGATTCTGATTCTAATTCTGTTTCTAATGTTCTGATGTTAATCCTTCTGATTCTGGTTCTGTTTTCTGATGATCTGATGCTGATCATTCTGGTTTTGTCTTCTGTATTTGACTACAGGCATGCTGTATTCGAATACAGAATGTTAAAATTGCAGATTTTCACTAGTTTCAGCTTCTGTATTCGAATACAGATTCGTATTTTCTAGAAAACTCAGTTTAAACACTGTTTTGTGAATTTTAAGAGTTTGGGGAATAATGGAAAGACTTGTGATGATTAAGAGGGGAATTGTGTGATAATGTAAAGTGTTAATGATTACTTGAATGTTTAAGCATTGATGAGCTGATAATAAAATTGGTTGTGTTGAGGTATTTTGAGAAATGGTGGAAATGCATGAAATTCATTGATGTCGCATACTGTTTTCTAGAGAAGTGAAACACTGCATATTCATGCATTGCATAGTCAAGTGGTACCCGCGATGGGCCACAGAGTAATGCGCAACCACGTGCTGATCTGTTGAGCGATTGCACGAGTGCTGGACTGTTGAGCGTCTGCACTAGGTACTGATCTGTTGAGCGATTGTACCTTGGTATATAAGTGTTGGACTGTTGAGCGTCTGCACTGGTACTAGACTGTTGAGCGTTTGTACCCTGAAATGCGCAGCCACGTGCTGATCTGTTGAGCGATTGCATGAGTGTTGGTCTGTTGAGCGACTGTACTGGTACTGGACTGTTGAGCGTCTGTACCCTGGAATGCGCAACCACGTGCTGATCTGTTGAGCGATTGCACGAGTGCTGGACTGTTGAGCGTCTGCACTAAGTACTGATCTTTTGAGCGATTGTACTTTGGTATATAGGTGTTGGTCTATCGAGCGACTGCACTGGTACTGGACTGTTGAGCGTCTGTACCCTGGAATGCGCAACCACGTGCTGATCTATTGAGCGATTGCACGAGTGCTGGACTGTTGAGCGTCTGCACTAAGTACTGATCTTTTGAGCGATTGTACTTTGGTATATAGGTGTTGGTCTATCGAGCGACTGCACTGGTACTGGACTGTTGAGCGTCTATACCCTGAAATGCGCAGCCACGGGCTGATCTGTTGAGCGATTGCATGAGTGCTAGTCTGTTGAGCGACCGCACTAGGTACTGATTTGTTGAGCGATTGTACCTTGGTATATGTCAAACGTGCTGGACTGTTGAGCGTTTGCACTGGTGCTGATCTGTTGAGCGATTGCACCCTGGTCATGAGGGCCGTTGAGATGTGCTAGTCTGTCGAGCGACTGCACCTTGGTGATTCCAAGAAAATTGTATACATGAGCATATGCATATTGCATCTGGGTGTTTGACCGGTGGGTCACGTTTTGGATATTGTTGATGATTGGAAAATTGATGTGTGTAAGTACTTGTTGAAATATGAGTTTTCTGATGAATGTTTGTGATTGCTGAAGTGGTGATTGTACTTACAACATGTTTTTCCATATTAATTCGTTGCTGTTTTGAAAAGGCATACATGTCATGAAATTTCAAAATGAGCATCTTTTCATCATTATTATGCAATATGCCATGATTATATGTGTTGTTGTGAGATATATGTTATGTGCTTATTTGTTAATTTCGGTCGGTGACCCTTGCTATTATATTGTGGACTTTGGGCTTTGCCCTCAGATGATATCCAAACCCGTCTCACCGACGGTTATACTAACGACGGAGACGTCGTTAGTTTTCCCAGACCGTCGCGTACGGTGTATTCGTGGACGACGCAGAGGGGCAGGCAACTGGCTGAAGAAGAGACTTGTATGGGATACGGTGGAGACCGTGCTACTGTAGCTTAGTGCATGATCAGTCTAGACTTTTGTATAGGGTCTTGAGTTTTGGGAAATGTAATTTTATTTTGGGAATTAATGTACTATTTTTCTGCTGTATTATTCCGTACTCTGATATTTGGAAATGAATTGGTGAAAACTTTATTTTAATTCCCTTGACATTAATCTTGGAAAACTCATTTTAATTATTTAAAATTTGAAGAAAAAAAATACACTCGCGCTGTGTTGTAAACTCGGGGTGTTACACAAGGACAATGTTTGAAACTCAACCTCCTATGTGCAAACAGTACAAGGAAAAGTTGAATGGCATTTTTGTAATTCAAATTAAATATCGTGGACAATCAAGCAAGTATCTAACTGTCACAAGGCACTTTTTCTTGAGAAAGAAGTCTCATCACCTCTATAAAAGGAAAAGAACTTTTTATCATTCCATACACCATTCACTCATACAATAGAGAATATCAAATAGCTTAGAAGAGCAATCTCATCCTCTCTTAGAACATTCTACTGTTTTCAACTATATCTTTGAGTCCATCCTCTTAGAAAGTTCTGTAATAGGAAAATCATAATCTCATCTAAATCACTCATATTGTATATTCCAAGTTAGTGTTAACCTGGTAATAGTTGTAATTCAAAGAGGATAAATTGTGCAAGCCTGGTGAGGCTAAAGAATATACACAAAGAAAATGAGTCCTAGAGGAGGACAAGGCATTTTTGAATATTAGTGAAACTCACAAGTTTGTGAAGAACTGAACATAACCCATTTTGGGTGAAGAAGTATAAATCTTTATGTGTCTTGTTTCTACTGTACAAATTATGTTTCTAAAATTATTGCTCACATACTTTGCTAATCATCCTCTCGTAGAGGATACGTTATAAAAATAAATTTCTTAGAAAATTTTAAAACACTAATATCTCTATTCAACCCCTTTCTAGTGATATTTTAGTCGCTTCAGTATATATGTGATAAATGTTTATCGTTGATCTATATGTTAAAAGATGTTATATTGTTGAAAAATTACGTAAGACACAAATGTGTAATTAATTATAATTTTGTCTACTGACTATATTCTAGATAAAAGTCTGCATAAATTTATAAAAACTGATTATAATTTACCGTACAAATTATACACAAACCATTATTAATCACTATTCAATTAGTTAAATTTTTTAATTTTATCAATGTAATTTGATTCTACAATTTATTAAATACAATATTCCCAAATCAATTAGTTAAGAGGAAATATTTATTGGATTAATAGTTTCCTTTTTTTATTTATTATTTTTTTAGATACGAGTGAGAAAATTGTATTATATTGATAAAATTATTATATAAACTATACTTGACATAAATATTTAGCATTGATCAATTAGCTAAAGTGGATTTTTATTTTTGGATCCATTACTTAGAAAAATAATTTTTTTGAGGAATTAGAAGAGAAGTTTTTATTTAATTATAAGTGTGTCGATTTCATAGTTTCTAGATAAATGTGTGACAAATATTATAAAATATCTAAATTTCAATGTATTGAACAAACCTTATACGGGAACAAATGTTTGTCCACGACAAATTAGTTAAAATATAAAAATTCATACATCAATCTATTATTCCTTTTTAAAAATTTGACATATAACTATTTTTAAGGCTATTTTCCTCTTTGATAATTAGAAAGTGTCTCTAATATTTTTTAGATCATAAAAGTGAAAAAAATTATAATATACTAATTATAATTTATTGTGCAAGTCATATATGAGACAAATGTTTGTTAGTAATCAATTATCTAAAAGATGGTCATTCACATATAAATGAAAAGATAAATGTGTATTTAGTTATGTGCATGTCTCTTGAATATATATATATATATATATATATATATATATATATATATTAAGAATTAAATAGTGATTTTGAGTAAATGATAGATGTATCTGCTCTTTGATGAGGAATATTTCTACTTTAAAACACAACTTCTCTGCCTATAATTCAATGATTATAATTTACTATGCATATCATACAAAAGATGAATGTTTGTGATGGTCAATTAGTTAAAACATATGAGTTTTCACAGTTCAATTATCTAGTTAAAAGATAAATATGTAATTGATAATAAATGTGTCTTTGTAATATATATTCAATAAAGGTTTGAGAAAAAATTTAATACACTTGATTGTAATTTACTCTTAAAACATACACGAAACAAATATTTGTTGTGGGTTAATTAGTTAAAATCTTTAAAATCTTGCACATCACATGTTAATTAAATAAAAAAAGAAATTTATATTTGATTATTAGTGTGACTCTGGAATAATTTATAGATAAAATGTAAGGAAAATGTATGGTACAAATCTTACACGGGACAAAAATTTATCATTTATAAATAAAAAAGTGTATAAAAAGTTATAATACATTAATTGTAATTTACTATACAAACATATATGCAAATGTTTAATCATTTATTAAATAGTTAAAAGATTGTCATTCACAAAAGAATCACTTAAAAGATGAATGTATATTTAATTTTAGTGTGTCTCTTAAATGTTTTATAGATAAAAATGTGAAGAAAGTTACAATACACTATTCAAAATTTATTATACAAACTATACATAAGACAAATTTTTGTCAATTTTACATAAAATAAGAAATTTTTGTTTGAAACTTGAGTAAAAACAAAATAATAGTTCTTGCAACATTTAGTACACAATAATTATATTGATAAAATAGCTATTCCTTTATGTGTTTTTTTTATTAAATTAGATTCTTTTGAAGATTACTTAAGTCATTGATATCAATCATATTTAATTTTATTTTATCATACTTAGCAATTAAATATGTTTTTTGAACTATTTGTATATTTTATATCTTAATCAATATCAAAGGATACGTCCACGTGACTTGTTCAGATGCATATATATTTTACTAATTATAAGTAAAAATTAATTGCTTTTGAAATTTAATATTATTTATCTCAATATACTCTTCATTTAATTCAAAATTATTTACTGTGAATAGTTAAGTATTCCACATTAAAAATGAATAATTTAATAAATTTAATGTGTATTTTATATAAAAGGTAAAAAATTAATTGTACTTAATTAAATTTCTTAATAGCCCATGAAAGTAATATTTTGCTTATATCAGTCATTGGAGGGAATACTTTCTCATATCCACAATAATTGTCATAGTAAATTATTTCACACAAATTAAAGAAAAATTAAAAATGGATGAAAGTAAATAATAATGTTTCCAAATTCAACTTATTAATCATTGGTGTATTCTTATTATTATAAATGTAAAGGGAATAATGATAATTTGCAATGATGCATGTTATATTTATTTGAAGGTACAATTAAAATAAATAAATTAAAATCACCTTGAAAACTAAAAGTGAATTTTTTGAGATATTTTGCTCTTACAAATGTGATAGTTAACTGTGGGTTGAAGAGTGTTTTGTGTAGTTTATAACTACCCTTATCTTTGATCGTCAAGTAATGTGAAAACAATTTGCTCTACCAAAATAGTAACTCTCCATCTAGGTTAAGGGGGCTAAATAACCTTTAATTTAGGCCATGACTCAACAGCATCAATATTTCAACCTCAAAATTATATTGGTTTAAGTGTAGTTTTGGTCTTTTTATTTTTACTAATTTACGAAATTAGTCTCTTTATTTTCAAAGTCGACAATTTTGGTCATTTTTTCTAATTTTTTAACTAAAAAAAGACGATGTGACATGCTTTAAATAACGTGACATATGATACGATGACATAGAATGATTAACAACCATAAAATCATAATAAAACACCGTAAAAACATAACTTTCAACTTCAAAAAAATTTCATATTTGTAATTAAATCAACAACATATGAATAATTAATGGATTTATATGATTCTATATCATGGAATTGTATGTTACGTAATTTAAAATATGTCAAATCTTTATTTTTTTTTTAATTCAAAAATCCGAGTGAGAGACCAAAATGACTAAATTGGTGTCCTTATTTTCAAAGTCGACAACTTTGGTCATTTTCTCTGATTTTTTAACTTAAAAAATACGATGTGACATGCTTTAAATAACGTGACATATGATACGATTATGTATAATGATTAACACCATAAAATCAGAATAAAACACCGTATAAATGTAACTTTCAACTTCAAAAATATTTTATATTTGTAATTTAATCAACAATATACGAATAATTAATGGATTTAAATGATTCTATATCATGGAATTGTATGTCACGTCATTTAAAATATGTCAAATTGTCATCTTTTAATTCAAAAATTTGAGTGAGGGACCAAAACTACAAACTTTTAAAATAAGCAAATGTTAGTATATTAGGTTTATATTTTTTTTCTTCACCAGGGTTTACATCCTAGTCCTTTTACCCTCAACCCCTTTAATCTTTTAGCTCAAATCAATTGAACTATCTAACCCCAACATATCATTAACCTTAATTCCAAACTTTTGGCACTAAACAATTTAAAATTTGACAATTAATATTATTCTCTTGTTCTAAAGTGACAATTAATTGAATATTTTTAAAAGTGGCAATTAATATAAAAATAGGGTAAAAGAAATTTGTATTGTTTCTTTCCATTGTTCTATCTGAAATAATCATTAGAAGAACAAAAACATATATTTGATTAATTAAGAAAAATGCATCCAAATATAAGCAAACACAAGATAGCAACTTGCTTGGTTTCATTTTAAATGTTTCATTTTCCTTTTTTTATCTCAAATTATTTATCATTTTACAATATTAATACAACATCAATTATTTGTTTTCCACTAATATGCCCTAATTTATTGCATCTCAACTTATCAAACTTATTCATTAACTACAATTAATAAGAGTATTTAAGTAAATAAAACTCATTTTATCATTGAAATTAACACAAATATTGAATTTATCAATTTCATAATTGAACAATCAAGAATCAAAGAAAGAAAAGGAACATAAATTGAGGAAAGGAACATTGTGTTCTCACTTTCTATTTCTATGTGATAATGATCAAAATAAAAGTTCGTTACAAATGAGTTATCTCTCACTATATATATACAAGGAATGTAAGCACAAAATAGTTATAACTAACTTAAGTGGAACTTACATGTTTAGTATAATAACAACTAATCATTTGCTCAATAACCGTATACAACTCAAATGAGACATTTAAAAAGAGACGGATTGAGTAATATTTTATGAGAATTTAATTCACACTAAACAACACCAAATATAGGAGTGAGTGTAAAAAACAAGTTCAACCAATAAAACCAACAACAAATCCATTTATATTTTAAATTTCGATCTTATTATAATAAAAATGTTTGATCTGTTATGAATTGTCTATATCTCATGTGTCTATATATATATATATATATATATATATATATATATATATATAATAAAGAATATCATACAATTTTGTTTGTCTTTCAAATTTTACTAAATGTCATTTGAGAAGCTTAGGAAACGAAGTGAATTCATCGAAAGGAATCACTTACCTACTGGTTAATTCCATTCCAAAAATGATGTTTACAAAGCAAAAACCTTTAATCTGTCTGTTTTTTTAAAAAGGATCCCCTAAATTAGCCTAAATGGGTCCCCCTAAACCTTCATTTTAGTTTATTGCTTGTGATGAAATAATTTGATAAGCACCGTATTTATAATATTTTCCTTCATTTTAGAAAACTATTACTATTAATTATTGTTGTCCAAATTAAAAGTTAATCGAGCAATCGGTCAAATAAGTCTTAGATTTTGATTTCTTTTTGCTTTAAATTATTATGCTGAGGAAAGAATTTTATCCTTCAATTGTGGATTCTTTAACTTTTCAAAAGAGTGTTAAGTACGTTGTTGGTTTCTTTGTGAGTTATATAAGCTAAAAATGCAAAAGTAAAAAAAGAAGGTAAATGGATAAAATAATGCAAAAATAGAGTTGTTTGATTGATTGCGTTAAAATGAAAAGTATTTACAGACAAAGCTCATCCTACTAGTAGTGCATTGTGACCTACAAAATTCACCCTAACCTTGCCTCATTCAGCTATTGTTATGACTAATGTGTTTTCTTCCTACTGCTGCATATATGTGGTGCCCCACAATGGCCTGTATTCTTCTATTTTTCGTGGCAACTCCGTTTCAATTATATCTGCATGCGTTTTTTCTCACGTCACCTATCCACAAATATAGTCGCTCAGGGTTAAGTGGCACACTAAACATGGAACATGAACTTTAGTGTTGAATTGTGAATTCACACGTGTTTAAACTATTTCTGAAGACCATACAACATTTGTAAGCCTTCGTGGAACTGACAAATACTCGCCTAATTTGTATTCGACTGTTGCTAGTTCTATTGACTCATTAGCATGTGTAAGTCGATTCACACATATTCTGGATCAATTCATAAGTGATTAAGAACCCAAGATTTCAGCCTTGAATTGTATGATGCGACTTATGCACTGTATAAGTCAACTTATCAACTTCTAGAGAGTTCGATAAATCGATTCACACATCAGGTGTATCAACTCACATATTCCGATCATCCTAAAGTGATTCCAGGACCTCTGTAAGCCGAATTACATACATATAAGTTGATTTATAAAGTTAAAAATCAAACTAGAAAAGGTTTTTAATGCATTGCATGAATTTCAAACAAGTTTCTAAAATGCATCTAAAGTTATGTATGATAAAATGAAGTTTTCAATATGGTTTTTCTAATTCAAGAACTCTTTGGTGGATATTGGGAATTGAATAATCAACAAAGATACATAAAACCAACTATTTAAAACTTAGTTTCGACATAAATCAAAACACCAAGTATATCTTAAGAAAACTTACACTCACACCAAATAGCCCTTCACAAACTTCAATGGTCAACTCTTGAATAGTCCTTCGCCGACTTCAGTTGGACAACTCTTGAATAACCCTTCGCGAACTTCAATCGACCATCTCCTGAATAGTTCTTCGTTGACTTGTCCTAACTCAGTTGACCATATCATCCAAGTTAGCAAAACCTAAATATAATTAATATAATTTTGAAAATCGTAAATGTTCATTATTTTGATACAATTTTATTTTTATAAATATGGTAAGATTATTAATTATGGTAAACAGTGATAATTAAGAAGAGCTCATATGTATCTGATTATGATGGGCATCATAATTGGCAAGATAAATTTTGATTTTTTTGTATATAAGGAAACTCTCATGGGCTCACTTTACATGTGTATAAGTAATTCTGAAGGCTTTCTTTTTCTCTCTTTGTTTTTATGTTAATTGTGTCAATAATTTCGAGACAATTATATCCACCAAAAAAAGTATTAAAAAATCAATCTTATTGAAATGACATAATTAAAAGTAAAAAAATGACACAATAATTACCCTAATCCTGAATTTAATAAATAAAGTGACTCTGAATTTTAGTATATATCATTAGATATAGCAAAAAGTTTAGATTAAAAAAATCAAATACGGCAAAAAGTTTCATATATTTTAATTCGTTTTTACTATATAGCATATAAATTCTTATTTTTGTATCGATTTTGACATCTCATAGGAAAACAATGCTTCTCCTCCCCCAAAACCGCGTTTAGCTTACGGGGACCACTAAAAAAAGAAATTTCTCAAGTGAGTTATATCTATTTTGGACTGCAGCTTAAAAGTTATTTGAAATATTAACTCTATTGATAATATATTTTAAAAGTATAATTTGATGGTTTTTTTTTATTTTTATATTTAAGTCGATGATTTGTTAATATTGAGTTCTTGTCTCATTCATAAAATATAAAATAATCGTTTTAAAGAGTTTTGTCAACATTCATACAAATTTCGAACAAAAAAATATCAATTAAATATTGAAAGGTTGTTTTTCTTATTTTTGAAAAAGTAATTCATTAATGTTATTTGAATATTGCTTTATAATATAAAGTTTTATTTTACATTATAATTCTAACACTTCAAATCAAAAGGAAAAAACTTTTAAGACTCAAGTGTGGAAAAATACATACACGAATAGTTTTTATACTATATTTCTAATAAAAACCACTCAGATGACTAAACATGATTGGTGGCCAAAAACGAACTCTTAATGTTCAATTTGGTCCATATCCTTATGATATCAATTTTTGGGCTAGCCAATCTTACCCCATCTTGGTTAATTATTATAATTTTGAAAGAAAAAAATTCAATTACAATTATTCTCAATTCGACAATATGATAGTTATATAAAACAGCTAGCTACTTTTGGATTCTTATATATATCATAATCACAATACTTTTCAATTCTCACCTTCATATATACCTTCCTTTCCCTTTGAATTTTCATTGAAAAACATAACAAAAAATAACACAATGAGCAAAGTAAATAGTTTTTCTCTTCTTCTATCCTTTCTCATTGTTCTTTCATACTCTGTGATTGAAATCCATGGAAACCAACAAGTAAAAGCTCTTGACAAACTTCGAAAGGAAAAGTATAGAGGAAATTCACAAATTGATAGGAGTAATGAATTTGAGGTAGAAAAGGTTGTTAATTATGATGACATTGTTCATTCACAAGAGGGTCTCAAAGAGAAAGATAGGATTGTTAGGCTTCCAGGGCAGCCCTTAGTGAAATTCTCTCAATTTGGAGGGTATGTCACATTGGATAAATCGGCTGGTAGTGCTTTTTACTATTACTTTGTTGAAGCTCATAATTCTAAAGAAACACTTCCTCTTCTTCTTTGGCTCAATGGAGGTAAAAATTAATTATCATTTAATTTATTATTATTATTATTATTATTACTATTATTATATTTTTTTATGAGTAGAAATTAATTTTAATATTTTAAAATTTACAATACTCACACATATTGCGCACGCATATCAACCACTTGTGTTGGAGGTTATTAGATCTGATTAATTTTTCTTTTTTTACTAGACTCACACACATTACATACGCACAACAAACACTTCCATATACATTTTCTTGGTTATGTTCAAGTAGCCTCAAATTAATATGAAAACTATTGTTGTGGTTTATTTAATTTGAATTCATATTGTTTGACCACTGGCATGCACATGTAAGTGTTTCTTTGTTTTCTTTATTATCACATTTTAAGGGAGACATGATTTACAGCTAAATAAATATGTGCCATAAAAAATCCTAAAGAACGTGGCCAAGAAAACTTGCCACGTACATCCAATAGAAACTTCTTTTTTTTTTTACTATCATCTATTTTGTTTGTTATATGTATTTGTCAACAAACTAGAGTCGTCTAAAACTTGACCTTATTATTTTTAGCAAATTTTAATAAAATATTTCATTTATTTTTCATTTTTCATCAAAGTTGTCTTAAAAGTAAAGTCACTAAAACAATCGTTTTAAGCCTTTAAAAAATTAAATTTTTACTTAATAAAAATATCTTCAAAAAAGTTTTATATTTAATAAAAATTAAGATTATATAAAATTGATTATATTAATTTAATAAAATTTTATTCTATATTATAATGAATACAAAAAGAATATTTTATGTATATAAATAAGTAGCTCACTATTAGTCAAAAAAATAAGTGACTCCCTAGTGATGAGTTTGATAAAACATTTTATAATTTTTCTTTTATGCTGTCAAATTGAGAACCACGTGGGTGTTTAAGTGGTAGGGTAACATCATGCTCGTGGCCTTGTGGACACAAGCATTAAGATATAAAAAATAAATAATAAAAAAATAAATTGAACTTACAATTAAATGTTCATCATTGTGGTTAATTAATTACATTATAATTTCACATTTTATTAGGTCCCGGATGTTCATCTCTAGCTTATGGAGCAATGCAAGAATTGGGACCTTTCAGAGTAAACAGTGATGGCAAAACACTTCACCAAAATAGATACTCATGGAACTATGGTAATTAAATAAATAAATCATTAAATTCTCTTTTTATTTATTTTTTAGTATATTACCAAATAAATAATTTTTATTAAGTATTTAACTAATTAATTACTCAATTGGGTTTTGAAGCTGCAAATGTTTTGTACGTGGAGTCCCCTGTTGGAGTAGGATTTTCTTATTCAAATAGATCATCAGATTATAGTAAAAATGGAGACAAGAAAACAGCTTCATATAATTATTTATTTTTGGTAAACTGGTTGGAAAGATTTCCAGAATATAAAAATAGAGATTTTTATATTTCTGGAGAAAGCTATGCTGGGCATTATGTTCCTCAACTTGCACATACCATTCTCTATCATAACAAAAAGTCAAAAAAGACAATCATCAACCTCAAAGGAATCTTGGTATGTCATCTTTTCTTTCTTCCCCTATATTTTTTAACAGTACGAAGGCACATATTTATATATGTATTTTATGTTATAAAAAAAGCTCAAATAAGCTTTTACAAAAGGCTACTATTTTGAATAACTTTTTATCAAAATTCTTGTTGTTTCCATGATGATGGAGAAAGAATGATTAAAATTGGTTGTATTCACAATTCTATTGGTCCAGGCCAGGCCAGGCCACTTCTGTTTGAATGGGTCCAAGATTTAAGATTATTTATGGCTCATGATTGGCTTATTAAATTATTTTGGATTATGGGAGTGAGAAAGGTGTAAGAAGAAAATAATAGAAGGAAAAAAAATAATAAAAGAGATAAAGTAAGAGATGTAATGATTGGTGGATAATGTAATAGAAAAAATACTAAAAATTATGAAATATATAAAACGAGACATGAGAAAAAGTATTAAAATTATTAACAACAAAAAAGAAAACTTTTTGTTGCATGATGATTCTCCAATAATAAAGGCTTTCATTTATTGGACAATTTGGACAAAGGAGCAGTTATGATAATAACTTGTCTCTTTGGGCTCTATCTTGTTTGAGATGTGGAGCACTCAACCCAAGACAGATTATGGTCATTTTTTGGACCATTATCATCCCTGAATTTTTTTTGTTCACCTGTGGCATTATAGCATATATGGTTGATATTTTGATCATAAGATAAGGAAGCATGTGTTGATAATAATCATATCAATGTCTTTTCAGTTTGTATTATTTGGATGCAAGATATGGATGTTTAAAATATTGATAAAAAAAAAAAAGAAGAAAAGAAATTCTTTTGCTTTCATTGTTACTAAAACGTGAGCACCAACTGAACTATGAAAAAATTAATAACAATTTAGTTTGTTTTTTAAATTATATGTTTAACATTTTTAAAATATTTGTTTAAGCTTTTTTTAGGAAAAAAACATAATTAAATAAGTCATATTTTTTATCATTTGAGAAATTAATTTAAATTTTTTTAAAAAAATTTGTACCCAAAAAAGATTTATAATTGCAATTGTAATCAAATAAAAATAATTGGGAAAGGAAGAATTAAAAACGAAAAAAAAAAACCTAAAACTTATTTTGTATAAAATCTCTAAAAGATAAATTGCTTTATATAATTTAAAAATTTAAACAAATTGGCCCTTAATTATCAATTTTTTATCATATGCCAATGTAACTTTACTCTATTAATAATGTTTACTTTATTTTACCAATTTCATCGGAAAGTGCACTAGTTCGGATAATGTTAAAAAAATTATTAAGAAAAAAGAAAAAAACTTATAAATTATTTATATGCACATTGTGCAGATAGGAAATGCAGTGATCAATGATGCGACAGACTCAGCAGGAATGTTTGATTATCTTGCTAGTCATGCTATAATCTCAGACCAAGCAGCTTATGATATCAACAAAGTTTGTGATTTCTCATCAGATAATTTGACAAGTGAGTGCAATGCAGTAGCTGATGAAGTTAACAATGATCTTTCATACATTGATTTATACAACATTTATGCTCCACTATGCAAAAATGACTCTCTTACAACCAAGCCCAAAAAGCCCTCTGTAAGCTTCACATTTCTCGAAATATGTTTTTAATTTCTAAAAAAAAGTATTCATATTTAATTTTCAATTTGGTGATTTCAGTCAAAATTTGCTTCTGTGTAATTCGTAAAATCCGTAACTGGGAGACCGAACATTAATATAATTTTTTCGTGGGAACTAAATTTGATATTCATAAGAGATTAAAAAAAATATTTAATTTTTTTGAATAATTGTTAATTTTGAAATATTTTGTGCATGATTATATGAAGTTGAATAGAATTAATGGGCCTTGTTTATTTGTTTTGTAGGTTGTAATTGATCCATGCAGTGAATCATATGTCTATGCTTATCTAAATAGAGAAGATGTTCAAGAGACCCTTCATGCTAATGTCACCAAGCTCAAATATGAATGGACTCCATGCAGTAGTGTCATTACATCATGGGATGATAGTTCTTCAACAGTCCTTCCCCTTTTACATGAATTCCTCAATAATAGCCTTAGGGTTTGGATTTTCAGGTTAAATATTCATTCCCCCTTTTTATAATCTTTGACAAACAAAAATTATAAAATACTTTTTACTAACACTATTTTAATTTGAATGAAATTTAAATGGGTTCTTACTTCGCTATAAAAATAAGTGTTGCTAAACTGAAAATTAGACACCTACATAATTTATTTTAGTAGAAATCAGATGAATTTTACCAAATTATCAAAAGTATGTTCCAAATAGTATGTGAAAGAGTCTGTTGTTAACTATCTTTTCTTCTTTTATCTTTATTTTATCTTCAAAATTCTAATATTATATTGGATTAATTATAATCTTAGTCTCTGTAAAATTATATTTTTTAAGTTTAAACCCTACATAAATTTTGTTCCTATTTTTATTAATTTTTTCTAAAAAATGAGTACTTTTATCATTACATTAATTTTTGAAGGACTAAAAACATATGATTTTATTTTATTTTTCTTCTCCTATGTAATACATCCTTAACTTTTGGAAATCTGATTATTTACCTTTTGTTAATACAGTGGTGACATAGATGGAAGAGTTCCTGTTACATCAACTAAAAATTCACTTAAGAAGTTGAACCTTCCTATTAAAACTGTTTGGCACCCTTGGTTTGCCTATGGAGAGGTAACGTAAAAATTGTTACTTACACCCCCGCTAGCAGTTTTAATTTAATTGTTGTAAATGAATGTTAGGCAAATATAATTACAAATTTGCAATTAGTATTTAAATCAATGGCAAAACAATTGAAATGAACAAATATCATGTGACTATTTTGACATTCTAATCAATTCGATTTTATAGACTTAAATTTCCTACAATAACTGCATGGTGTAACAAATGTGAAGTCCGTCTAATTTAGAGATAAATTTGTTTGTCCGGTGTATATGATCCACTGTATATGAAATAAGAATTTGATTTCATAACAAGAACATTTGTTTGACACAGGTTGGTGGCTATACAGAAGTATACAAGGGAGACCTAACATTTGCTACAGTGAGATATGCAGGACATCAAGTGCCAAGTTACCAACCAGCAAGAGCTCTTTCATTGATTAAACATTTCTTAGATGGCACTCCTCTTCCTAGTCCCAAAAGTCAAGCCTAGTTCCAATGAAAGAAAAAAATTCAATTGTAATTGGATTTCTTAGATTCTACATTTCTACTTATCATCTTTCATTGGTATGACTTGTATAAATAATCATAATTGTTAATGAAATATCCAATTTGCCTTCACACTTTTTTTAATGCATAATATATTAGTTAGGCCTGATTATAATTTTAGAAAACGTTTTCCAATTATTTTTCTTATTTTTTTATGTTCTGTATTTAAATGTTTGTACAAAAATTATTATCAGGAATTTAAATGTAAATATTATAATAATAAAACAAAAACAAAGTAAAATTAGTATAAAATATTATAGTTATAAAACAAATTCTTAAATAGTTTCAAGTCTAGTAATTGGAAGAGAAAAAAAATCAATTATTGAAGACAAAAAATGAAACAAGATATACCAACAAATTTGAGATTAGATTTTGAATTTGTAGTCAAGTAGTTCACTTATTCAGTTTTGTATACATTTGACAAGATATATACCAATAAAAGCAACTGTTGAAATAGGCAAAAATTTAGGATTGCCTAAATTAGTGTATGTACATCTGACTAAAAGTTAAATTTCAACACAATCTTCTTCTTCCTCATCATCCTTGTCCCAATCCAATGAAAATAAGGTGGCTGATTTCATTAACTCTGTCAATCCAGTGAGATCCTCTAAGTATGTAGGATGATTAATTGCTTCAAGTATGAGCTCCATATCTCGGCTTCGATATTCTGATACAACCTGAATGTTGTAGTTTTACAAAAAGGGGATTAGGAAAATGATAATGATAGGTTTAACAAACTTAAATAGCTTTGTTGTGACCTGGAAATTAAAAGCAACCAACAGGTCCCACAAATGCACAGAAAGCTTAATACTAGCACAAAACTCATGTATACTGCTGGTCAAAGGGGTGGAAATTGTATCTACAGTCCATACTATCAGTGTTATCGATGGCAGACCATGGCTTAAGCCAAAAATCCATCATTTTTAGCTGTCATATCCACCGTTAGAACGAGTTATATAAAAACGTCATAGCAGTTGTCAAAAAATCTACCACAGCAATCCACCACACTACACACTACTAGTAAAGAGAACTGTGATTTCGCAAAATGTCCAAAATAGCGACGGGTTGTGATTTCGCAAACGCATCTCAATAATTGGGACCAGTAATTTTGATTTTTACTACTCCTAATCCTCCCTCCATGTTCCTAAATCTTTTTTCCAATTCTTTATTCCACTATTTCCTCACTATACAGAAATATTCTTTCACTTTTTACTAATTGCACATTAGGAAGTTAATTTTAAAATCATGTTGGCACAAGCACAGTATCAAATTTATGTCTAAGGTGTTCCAGGAAAAACATCTAAAGCACTGTCAGAGGCAATATAAACAACGAACATTACTGGACACTATTCATCATTCAGACTTACTGTATGGCAACATGCTGTGCAGCTGGAGGAGGAGTAACCTATAAGGCTCATTTGAGAAAATTGAGAAAGGGAACCGCGAATCTGATGAGGCAAAATGCCAAGAGGGTTCTCACTAGCTCCAGTGACACTGTTGCTTAGATCAGCCTCTGCAAATATCCTGAAAAAAAAAATGTTGTTAATATCTGAATTTCATGTAGAATACATAAAGTAGGTCGAAATTTCTTTTCAATGTTCTTCCAGAAAAAGAAAAAAAAAATCAATGTTTGCAGAATTACCCTTGAGGGTGATGCAAAATCCCTACTAAAAGTTCAACAGCAAGGGCTGAAGCAATAGGAGCTAGCCCCGGTCGGGTCACAGTACATTGCTGGTCCAAAGTGCGGTTCGATGTTGACTGCAGAAACCAAGTAAGAATTAGTCATATATGTTATGTTACATCTGTTTGAACGTCACAACATAATGCTGCATGGTAATTACATCAGTTGGTGCAACGACATCATTGCAGAAATAGCATCCCAATCTATGTTTTCCATTTGCATCATTTACACTCAAATCAGCAGATGAAGAACCAGAGGTTTCGGCACTTGCGTCACAGGCACTACTGAAAGGACCAGCTCCATGGCGCATCACCAAGAAACTTTCAAAACCTAGGGCTGCAGTTATGGTAACCTGTAAATATATATAAACAATAATGTTAGTTAAGGATAAGCAATGAAATTATTAATGGAATAACCGTCGTAAAGTATACTTCAGTTTGAAAATTGAATCACATGTTACACAGTGATATATTAAATATAAAGAACTAACATATATGCTATTAAAAAGTATAAACTGCACAACCTTGTTAGCATTGGCACAGAGAAGTGTTGGGAGCCATCGACTTTCCCTTGTATCTGTCAATAAAAAAACTGCATCATGAGCATCAATCAAATCGCGCAAACGTCTGCAATCATCGAGCACACTATCTTGTTCCTGGCTATGTACTGGATGACCAGGCATTGGTATAGCCATAACAATGCCTTCGGCTTCCTGAAAAAGAACAAAAAGCATGCAGGTATGTGAAAAATGTTATAATAGAGTTTAGCTTCAAGTGAAGTCTTCGTGATTGATGATCTACCACTGCTGGAAATATCCGTTTGAGACTTTCAACTGCTGCTGTAGCTTTAAATTCTCCACCATTAAGACAGTTATCCAAAGTATAAAGAGACTGCCTCAATGGATTAGACATAGCCACCCTGCCATTGTCAACTAGAGTAATTTTTCGAACACCCCATGCCTGCAGTGATAAATATAAGTTACCAAGAATTGAAAAAATTAAACAACAACACGGTTTTCTCAATACTCACCATAAGCATGCGCGCAACCTGGCATCCGAGTGTGCCTGCTCCGAGGAGAAGACACTTTAGGGAAGACAAGGCACTCAAGTTTAGAGATGGCAAAGCACGCCACCTCATAAGCTTTAAATTCAAATCTGCAGCAGATACGGCCAACCTATAAAAACATATTTAAAATGATGATTCAAAATACTAGATATGCTGAAAAAATAAATAGCAATGTAGCATTACTGAATAAAACCTAGACTGGAGAAAATAAAGTTAACAAAGAACCTGGTTGGATCCATGGACTGTGCAAGGCTAATACACCTAGGTACTTTTCTCCCCTTATTAAGTTCCCATCCAACTGCATTAGGCACAGCATCTTTCCACCCTATATAGTACTCCTTACAAATTAGAAACCCAACAAACTAAAAAGAAAAGAGATACCAACATAGTAATTAATGCAGCTCTACCTTGTGGAACTGTTAATAATGCTTCACCAACAAGGGACAAGCCCATATCTGCAAAACCACGGTTCTCTCTGTAGCAGAAAAATCGAACAGACTTGAGATTCCACCTTGCAGAAATAAGTGCTAAGAAGTTGCGCAAAGGCCATCCAGGATTATTTGTGAGATGGCATGGGTCATAAAATCCAAAGAGGATCTGCCAATAGAATCTAGTAAATTTCACAAACACATCTATAGTTTCACATCCAGTGAGTTCTATGTATGACTATGAAAAAAGAAAATTCACCAAAATTGCAATTAACTATTATAATTTATAACCAGAGATTGAAAAAGAGACCTTGTGAGCATCGCTCTGACAAGCTTCCCAGTCCTTCAGTAGCCTAACAGTAGCACGTGAGTTTGGATCTATAGTTACTAAAAAGAATGGGACATCTGCCACACATTCTCTACTATTAGGCAAAGCATGCCGAGTTAAGAGGAAGGAACAGAAGCGATAAACGAGATTACTTCCAGACGTTTGAGGAAACCAAGAGATTTATACCTGCCGTTGATTTTGAACCTCGCCATTCATTACAGGCTGCGGTGAGGGATTCTGCCTATCATTTTGAAGAAAAAAACAGCATCAACATCCATGAAAATGATGGTCACAACACCAAACAACAAGTGCTTAAAACAATGTAACAAGGAGAACCTCTTCTGTGCTCAACCACTGAGAAGCTGGACTTAGATTAACCACAGTTGCAGGAGGATCAAGCATGAGAGCAGGGAAAGCAAACCAGTAATGGAAACTCCACTTTTTCAAGTCTGCAAAAGAAATAAGAAGGAATCTTGAAAGAACTGAACAGTCCTCCACAGCTCTTCCAGTTTGAATGTCATCCCATATCTAATTAAACAACAAATGGTAAAATTTTGTGAGTCTGATTTATTTAGTCAAACTTGTTCATGTTCAATTATCTCATCTTGTAATCTCCAAATTAACCAAATGGTTTACCTTTCTTGCCTCTTCCTTTAACAGATTCTGCTTATCAAGTGCATGGAAGCTCTCCACAGTATTAGTGTTGTAAAGCGTCCCTGAAACAGAACACCTGTTCCTGTTTCCATGGCTTGGTTCTGGTATTAACGAAGCTTCACTTGATTCAGAAGGTAAAGATTCGGCTAAAAGAGTTAAATAATTTGATACTCGAGGGTGTGAGCAAGGTGCATAGAAACCTGCAATCAAGTCAGATCATAAGCACTTGCTTAAGTGTTTGAAAGCATATTAAAAATAACTAATGATATCCCATAAGTTATCCCAATAATACAGCTTAAAGTCTATCCATAAACACTTATACGAAGAAATAGCTTATACTTAAAACATTTATATACTATAAAAGGTCATTGGACAAACACTTAATTCAACTGTTAAACCAATTTCTCCTCCAACATGGTTTATTGGTTTATACTGCAGTTTTGAATTTTGGAAAAAAATCATAGCCCTGTTTGGATAAACAAATTAACTAAGAACTTATAGAATAATCGTTTGTATATAATCATATAAATGCTTATGCATAAGCAATTTCTATAACAAAAAATAAAATAAAATCAAACTTTTTTCATATTTATAAGGTGATTTTATAAGCTATCCTGGAGAAGGAGAACTTATGGAAATAAGCTAAAAAGGCTTATGAACATGTCATAAAGCTGTTTTCATAAGCTCTTCCAAACAGTCTCACAAGTGTTTATGCCATTAGCTAAGCTCAAATAAGCAAATCCAAACAGACCCATATTAGAATTAGAGAAAAATGCAAAATGCATTGTGAGTGTAAAAACTTCTTTAACCATCATCCAATCACATAATATCACTGTACTACTTTGTTACATTAAGAGTTTAAATTTGATACATAGTCAATGTAAAAAAATTTACACTATCATGAAATCACAGTCACTCATATGTGTGACTTTAAAGGTAGTTGTGAATAAATTCAAACATTTTTAATGATATTACGCTTATGATTCATTGATAGTGTAAAATATCCTTATTTGCTAAAATATCTTAACAAACATCTATGAGATTGGATGACAATACAGAAATCTCTCCTCCATGGGTTTCCTCTAAACAATAGAGAATATACTCTATTCAACAATTGATTACAATATTCAACGATATCCTAAACTATCTACACAACCTATTTATTTGATCCATAGGTTGCAGGTTCGATCCTTGTTAGTGCCATTGGAAGCAGGCAAACGTAAATCTCTTTGTAAGTGCTATTGGGGCACCATTTCCTCACCCGAAATTTCGGTAGCAAAAAAAAAAATAAATTCTTTTTATACACAAAAGTCTTAACTACCTCGTACCCAACTAATATAATAACTCTTAACTACTTTAACAGCTCTAATATATATTGTTCTAGATCCTAACAGTGTGTATATCCATTAAACACAGAATTAATATACATTAACTAAAGGAAAAAAAAGTTATTAGTTAGGTTAAATAATTTTCAGTGAGGGGGATTCTTTCATAAACTGATAAGTATTTCTTTTGATGTTGTGAGCTTGCATTTCCTTATAGTGCAAACAATTTTTAATTAAAAATTACTATTATAAGAGTTTAAAACAAAAACAAGAATAAAGGGAAGAACCAATTATGGGTAACGGAGAATCATCAATGCCAAGTTTGTTGAGCTTCAAAGAAGACAATCTGTGCCAGAAGCCTTCATCGACGGAGCTTTGCATCGGCGCAAATTGCAGCAGAGATTCCTTCATTTTGGGTTCTTCCATGGTTGTTTCCTTCAAGATCGGTTGTTGCGTTCTAATTCAACAAGTTTCAAAAGGATTTGGATTTTTAGCAAAATCTATATTTCTTTTAATCGCGTTTGTTCAGTCAACGAACGTTTGCTTTCGTGTTCGTTATCGTCAAAGCAAAGGAACTTCTGTTTAATGGGCCTTATAGGCTTGATTTATCATGGGCCTACGTTTTGGGTGATGCTTATTCCACCCCCTCTTTTTTAAAAACTAACCAATTTTTTTAGAAAATTAGATTTGATTCCCCCACATTTTGACTTATAAACCATAATTACCCATTTGAATTTCATTTCCAACTAAAAAAATTTACTCCAAAATCTACCCCCTCAGCCAAATTTCCGATACGTTAATTTTTTTCCAGAAAAATCCGGTATGAAAATTTAACTACCTGAAATTTCATTTTGCCAAATTTCTGATAGTACAAAATTTTCATAAATTTGGTGATTCAAAATTTGTAGTATGTATTTTGTACTACCGGAAATTTGGCAAAATGAAATTTCCGGTAGTTATAATTTCTGGAAATTTCAAATTTCCAATTTTTTTTTTGCTTTTTTTCTAATTTTTTTTCTTTCAATTAGGAATGAAGAAAACATCAGCATTATGTATAGATTTGTTTGAAACATTTTCAACTAATCAAATTTTTGAGTCACGAGAAGCAGTAATATCATGGGCAAGAGAGGTTGGCCGACAAAATCGAGTAGCTGTTATTATTACTCACTCTGATGTAGAGACCGGACAGAGAGGAAAGAAAACAAAATTAATTTTTGGTTGTGATAGAGGTGGAACATATAAGTCAAATAAAAGTAAGTCAAGGACTTCAACTAAAAAGTGTAGTTGTCCGTTTAAACTTAGATCGAGACCATGGAAAAATGGTGATGGATGGATTGTTAGTGTAATATGTGGATTCCATAACCATGAGTTAGTAGCTACTTTTGAGAGTAATGCATTTATGGGACACTTAACAAAAGAAGATAAGAAACATGTTGACGAGCTGACAAAGTACCACATTGCACCGAGACACATCTTGTCATCTTTGAGAGATCGAGATAAGGAGAATGTCACTAATATCTCTCAAATTTATAAGCACCGAAGTACATACAGGAAGAATTTGAAAGGGCCTAGAACTGATATGCAACATCTGTTGAAGTTACTTGAAGCTGAGAAGTATGCTTGTTGGAGTAGAACTCATGGAGATTCCAACGTTGTGAGGACATGTTTTGGACGCACCCAGATCCTATAACTTTGTTGAACATGTTTCCTCTTGTATTGATCATGGATAGCACCTACAAAACCAACAAGTATAGGTTACCATTGTTTGAAATTGTTGGTGTTACTTCAATTGGGTTGACATTCAACGTTGCATTTTCTTATATGGATTGTGAGCGTCAAGAAAATTTTTGTTGAGCATTGGAGAGGTTGAAAGAGTTGTTTGTTTCAAATACCTCATTTCCTCAGGTGATCATGACTGACAGGGAACTTGCTTTAATGAATGCAATCGAAGTTGTATTTCCATCTTCAACAAATTTACTTTGTCAACTTCATATTAACAAAAACTTTGGAGCCAAATGCAAACAGTATATATTAAAGAAAGATATGCATGAACCCATTCTTGAATTGTGGAGGAAAATTGTTTATTGTTCTGAAGAGAAGGAGTACGACGAACATTTGCATATGTTTGAGCAAGCATGTATCGATAATATTACTTTCTTTGACTACATCAAAGACACATGGTTGACTCCTCATAAGAAAAGATTTGTTGAAGCATAGACCAATCGAGTATTGCATCTAGGAAATACTACGACTAATAGGTACGTCATTAAAACTTTGCATTTTTTATTTATATTTATAGTTATATAGGATTAAACATGCATGGTAGAAATAATAATATCATACATATTTTATTGTTTGAATATTAGGGTTGAATCTGCTCATTGGTCACTGAAGAGATATTTGGAACATAGTAAAGGAGATTTGTGTAAGGCATAGAATGGTATGAATGAGATTTTGAAGTTCCAAATTATTAAGATAAAAGGTTCATTTGAGACAAGTAAAGGTCGCAAAGAGCACATACACAACGATCAATTATATGCGAATTTGACGTGGGTTGTATCTAGGAATGCTTTAACTGATATTGTTCATGAATACAAGAGAGTTAGCTATGTCAATAACGACAAAGCTACATGTGGTTGTATAGTTAGAAAAACTCATGGATTACCTTGTGCATGTGAGTTGGCAAGATACAAGTTGGAAGGTGTTCCAATCCCATTAGATGCTATTCAGATACATTGGAGGAAATTAACCATGAATAGTGATCAAGAGGAAGAGCAGTTGGAAAATGATTCAAAGTTGAACATTACATCAGAGATGAATATTATTTGGAAAACATGGAAAACACTTAATGTTGCTGGAAAGAGGGCATTGAAGAGCAAGTTACGTGAAATAGCATATCCAGAGACAACATCAATGTGTGCACCACTAGATAAGATCAAAACAAAAGGTGGTGTGAAGAGGAAAAAATGTAAAAAGCCGAAGGGATTTGACGTATATCGTGACCCTTCATTTTTTGAGCATGTTGATGCAATTTATTCTCATGATGCAAATACTCAAGTCTCTTGGCAAGGACCGATGAAAACATCCGAACAAATCTCCCAGCAAGCATCCAAACAAGTTTCACAGCAAGCACCTATGACGAGAGTTTCCTCCCAGCAAGTTAGAAAATATTTGGATGAGTTTCCTCCTCTAATTCATCCATATATTGAAGACATAGTTAATGTTGAAGCTGATGGAAACTGTGGATGTCGTGCTATTGCTACTTTACTTAGCCATGGTGAAGAGTCTTGGAGCATTGTGCATCGACAATTGTATACAGAGATTAAGTCCAATCCTGATTTATATGCTGCATTATTCTAATAACGTTTGCAAAAAGTGGCAGACTCTTTACTTGTAACTGATTTGAGAAACCAACCCATCGAGAAATGGATGACTATTCCAGATATGGGTTACGTGATAGCAACAAAATATAATAGCGTTATCGTGACATTGGGAAAAACTGTCTTTGACTTTTTCCCAATGAGGGGTGCACACAATGGAGAGATATCACGTGATCGTATTATCTACATTGGCTTTGTTAATGAAAGTCATTGCGTTTAACTTAAATTGAAACCAGGTTGTCTATTGCCTCCATTTGCATGGGATTGGAAGACGTATCGCAGTGATGAGTCTACATCGTGGGCTATAGCTTATGCAGGACGTCTACAACATTGAGATTCATTAGAGTTAGATCATACATCACATTATATGTTTTTGGCAGATGATTGACATTTTTAAATTAAAATTTTATTTCATATATATGAATTTTTGTCCAACTTGGCTCGGGGGGATATAGCTCAGTTGGTAGAGCTCCGCTCTTGCAATTGGGTCATTGCGATTACGGGTTGGATGTCTAATTGTCCAGGCGATATGTTTTTATATTTAGTTTGTTTCATCTAAATTTTTTAAATATTTAGTTTGTAACAAAATTCATTCACATAACGAAAATAAATAACAAAGTAGATATGAATCAACATAATAAAGCTAAGTCTAAATAATGAATATAAATAACAAAGTTTAAACAACAAAGTCGTATGATAAAATAAGTCGGATGATAAAACAAAGTCGAATAATAAATAAAAATACTACTGATAATCCCCTCCTCTAGATATGTACAAAGCTCTCTCTAACAGGACATACATCTCATCATCAGGTGCTACCCTATGTAAGTCTAAACTTTGCAGTATTAGACCACCCATATGTTGGAACAAAGTTGGTTCTAAGTACTTAGGATTTTGATGTTTACAAAAGCACTCCATGTAATCTTATTTTGTACCTTGAATGCCACCAGAAGATGAAGTTTCCAGAGGCAGAAGATGAGTTACCATAGGATAAAAACAGACTAGAGGATATACCTCTAGAAGGCACCAGAAAATGCATCCAGAAGGTCCAGAGGATGCATCCTAGAATTACCAGAAGATACACGAGGATGTCAAAACACTACCAGAGGATATCTTTCATGGCCCAGATCAGAAGGAAACAAAGTTAGAAGGAGACCTGGACCAGACCAGAAGGAAGCTTGCCAGAGGGAGACTTGTTCCAGACCAGAAGGAATCAAATGTCAGACTTAGTCCAGAAGTTATTCTGACCAGAAGATGGCCTGGCAGTGAAATGATAAACAGTCCAAACTTGATCCAGACTCAATCAGAGGATAAATTTATGGGTCCAGAACAAGCGATACAATCCAGATTTGACCCAGACCAGAAGATAGCATGGTTTAAGGTATGAAACTAAGTCCAGACCAGAAGAAATGATTTCCATAATTGATCCAGACCTAATCCAGAATCAAAGGTAAAAGTCCAGAGTTAATTTCAGTTCAATCCAAACCAAGTCTAGAATTGGTCCAGTTCAGAGGGAAGATATTCAGATCAATAGTTCATATTTAAGTATATGGCCCAGTGTTGGCCGAGATTAGAAGATCAGACCATGGCCTAGTGTTGGCCGAAATCAGAAGGTCAGAATGTGTGGTCCAGTATTGGCCGAGATCAAAGGATCACAACAGATCAGTTTGCAAGTCCAAGTTGGCCGAGATTAGAAGATCAAAGAGTGTGGTCCAGGGTTGGCCGAAATCAGAGGATCTCAGCAGATCACTTAGTATGGTCCATATGTGGACTAGCACAGAAGATTAAACGGTCCAGATTTAATCATGATGATTAACGGTGGAGATTTAATTAAAATTGATCAAAGTATTAAAAGGGCTTTGTTACAAAAATAAAGTGAAGTCGTATGGGAGTTCAGGAGCTGTTGGCGGGAAGAAACTAAAGACAGGATTGGCCAGTTATTTTTGAAAGCAAATCTGAAGCTTAAATAGATATGTTTTTTATTTAAGTGAAGCCCGATTGGTCAAGATATTTTTGTAAGAGAATCTAGCAAGATACAGCTCGAAATTAAGCTTGGAAGAGACCCTAATCTGCATCTATAAAAGGAGGCTCAAGGCAGAATACTTGGCATCGAAAATCACAAAAGAGTCATACACTTCCAAAAGCAAACACTCATGTTTTCAGTGAGGTTAATTGTGAGTTCCAGCTTTCCAGAAGCAAGCACTCGTGTTATTTTCTTTCCCTTGTGTTAGATCTAAGTTGTTGAAGTAGAGTCTACAGTCTGAGGGAGTCAGAAGGGGTAGCAGATTACTTGGCAATTAGATTCAAGGCGTTGTAATTCCTTCTACAATCTGGGGTTGTCAGATTGGTAGGAGAAGACTTGACTTAAGAAGTCAAGGTGCTGTATTTCTCAAAAGTTTAGGATTGTTAGATTGTTTGAGAAGACTGACTTGGAGGATCAGTGGTACTGTTGTAATTCAAGGTTTAAAAGTGAAATCCTTCAAGGTGAATGGACTGGACGTAGCCTCGTTAACGGTGAACCAGTATAAAATTATGTGTTTTTATTTTTACTTTATATCCGCTGCTAACTCTGTTTTATTCATACATCAAGTTTTGTTTTAAAACTACAAAAACAGAAAAAGTATTCAAGTTAGTCAAACACAATTCAATCCCCCTTCTCGTGTTTGCACCTTCACCATATGTTGACACCGTGCATGACATTCACCATCAGCAAAATGACTAGGACCAGCATCAGCAAAATGACTAGGACCAGCATCAGCAAAATGACTAGGACCGGCATCAGCAAAATGACTAGGTCCGACATCAGTAAAATGACTAGGTCCGGCATCAGCATCATGAGTAGGACCAAAGCAAAATGACTAGGTCCGGCATCAGCAAAATGACTAGGTCCGACATCAACATCATGAGTAGGACCGACATCAACATCATCACTGGGAGGGATCATCCGAGGATGAGATATCCTATAATACCACTGAATGTACCCATCGAATGACTGGCGAGAATATGCACCTCGATGCAATCTAGTACTAATTGATCGTATAGAGTTCCTGTACATGCTCCACTCAACATCAAGATCACGTACAACGAGCATCGATGGTGATAACAGGATGTGCTACATATACCTAAACTGTCGTATGCATCTCTCTGGTAAATAAGGTACCATCGTGGAACACCAACAGATGTGAACAATGACACATACTGAAATTGTATCGTAGAGTTCTCGTCATAATTCGGCGTCTAGATAATATCTGTATCTCTCAGAGCATCCAACTTTGCTCTATAGTATGCAACATTCCCAGATGTTTGCTTTGCAGTTCATCGATACATCTGCGGCACTATAGACATGTCACTGAAATTCTGCTTACAAATGCGGGGGAAATGCTCATAAATCCATGTCTGTAAATAATAAAAACAATACAAGTAATTAAATAAATTTATAAATCCATGTCTGTAAAAAAAACAAGTAATTAAATAAGTAAATATAAAACACATGTAGTTAAATAAATATAAGTAATGAAATATAAATATAAAAACAAGTAATTAAAAATAAGTAATTAAAAATAAATATAAAAAAATACATGTACTTAAATAAATATAAGTAATTAAATAAGTATAAAAAATACCTATAAAAAAGATAAATATCCTCCAATCTGCTTCGTTGCAGATAGTGTACTATCTCGAAGATAATCGTATAAGACAACAAGAGCAGCTGGTCCCTATGCCCATCTACCACATGTATCAAGGTCTTAAAAAAGAAATAAATATTTTGCTGATACAAGGGTGACACTTTTATCAGCAAGTATGGTGCACCCTACCAAATGAAGTAGGTATGCCCTCGCTGCACAATCATAACGTCCTTCATGAAAGGTCTTAAAAAATATACCCTTCAGCCACTCAAAACTGTACGAAGCACCTTTGTTGTACCTTGTTTCAGTCACAGCTTCATCGTGACTAACTCCTAGTAACTCAACAACAGCAGCAATGGCCAGATCTTCATTCATATTAGCAGGAGGTGTGAAAAACTCTCTACGACATGGTATGCGCAGAAGACCCCTAACATTCCCAGAGTAATAGTCATTTCACTAAATGGCAGGTGAAATGAGCTAGTCTCTGCGTGTCACCTCTCAGCAAAAGCATATATCAGATTACCGTCAAACATATGCAAACTGCATCTTTGAAGAGGATGTAACGCAGATAGAGTAATCCAATGATCTATCTAGGCCGGTAATACATATCTGATGTCAATAAATTTATCGTGCTTTTTGCCGTTTGAAACAACCTTCAACGCACGTCTATCATGTTCAATTAAAATAACACACAATAAATTATAATATAATTAAAAATTATAATATAAATATAAATATAAATTATAAATATAAATTATAAATATAAATATAAATTATAAATATAAATAAAAATTATAATATAAATAAAAATTATAATATAAATATAAATTGTAATATAAATAAATATTATAATATAAATAAAAATAAAAATTATAATATAAATATAAATATTTACTAACTTGTCTATTCCACACCTTAACAGCAATGTGGTGTTCATAGTCTGTAAGGACGGATAGATCGTACGGACCTCCAGGAAATAGAGGTTGTTTAGGAGGGTACTGCTGATCCTGTTCATCCGCTCGTGTTGCTCAAACTCAGCCTGAATATTATCTTGTTGCTCAAACTCAGGCTGAATGTGATCCTCCTATTGCTGTTGCTGATCTTCGTTCCTTTTTCTTCTTTTTTCATCAGTAACCATCCTATTAGATTGAGTAGGAGGTCGAACTCTAGAATGCTCAACGTTTTGCTTTGCTCCTCTTGTCCTCACTGAAAAAAAATTGAATGAAATATATGTAAAAAAACAATTATAAAAAATGTAAAAAAATAATTATAAAAAATGCAGAAAAACAAAAAAAAAGAAAAAAAAATTTTAAAAATAAGTCATTGTTCTGGAAATTTCATTAAGGATGAAATTTCTGGGAACCAACCGGAAATTTGAAATTTCCGGTAGTTATATTGTGTACCGGAAATTTTAATGAATTTGAAATTTCCGGTAAATAGAAAATTCGGAAAACTTGCTTACTTTTCCGGAAATTTCTAAATGTGGGGTATGTGGGCCGGTGAATATCTTTTTACTGAATATTAAGGATAATCTAGTAATTTCAGACTCAAAATTTTTAATTGGGGGAGTATAGGGTTAATTGGGGGTATAAAATCCAATTCTCATTTTTTTAAGAGTTTTGGGCCTGTTTGTTATAGCTTTTTCTAAAAATTATTTTTATAGTATTATTTCTTTTCATCACAAATTTTTTTAAAAAGAAAGTTTCAATGAAAAATTAATTTAAATAGTTTATTTGATAATATCATTTTAAATATTTCGTTTATTTGTTACAACTTTTTTTGAATAATAAAATTTCAAAAAATGATTAAAATGAAAAGTTATTTTGAGAAACTCTTCTTAAATATCATTTTTGAGAGATACATTTTTTAAAACAAAATGATTTTTATCTGATAATAAATATCAAAGTTATTGAATGTCAAAATTGGTAACAATACTATGAACTCATGGATATAGGAAGAAGAGAAAAAGAGGGCGAGGGTTCAATAGAAAGTACACAAAAGTCCAGAAATGTTACTGATATAACATTTTTCCTCAAACTAACAATGCATTAGGAGGAGCATTAAGAGTTTGTCAACCAAGAAGTGAAAACGTTTAATGGAATGTGTCTTCATGAATAAATCAACACACTGCAAGGAGGAGAAGATAAACGATAGAGTAATTGTTCGATGTTGAACATGATGACAAGTAAAATGACAATTGATCGTAATGTGTTTGGTTCGTTCATGAAAAACCGAGTTATGAGCAATATTTGATTAACACTCTTGTTATCGCAGTGCATCGGAGTTGGCTTAGAAAGAGAGATACTCATATCAGACAATAGCCAACACAATCAAATTATTTCATTAGTAGTCGATGTCATAGCACGACACTCAACTTTTATAGAGGTACGAGAGATAATATCTTGTTTCTTACACTTCCAAGAAATAAGAGAGTTTCCAAGAAAGATACAAAACTCTATGGTGGATTTACGATATGTGGAGTCATTAGCCCAAGTAGCATCATAATAAGCATGTAACTCCAATGATGACGATGAAGGAAAGTGAATACTCTAAAATTTAGTGCTCTAAAGATAATGAAGAATGGCTACTCAATTTATTGGAGTGGGAGAGACAACAAACTAACTAACAACATGAGCAACTTAAGCAATATTAGGTCTAGTAATCGTATGGTGCACTAGGTTTCCAACCAAGGTACGATACAAAGTGGGGACTGGTAGAGGAACACCATCAGAGGGAGCATATTTCACATTCAACTCAAGAGGACTGTATGTTGCTCTAGTATCAGAAAGACGAGCTTGTTCAATAATGTTGGCAATGTACTTGGATGGAGAGAGAAGGTAACCTCTAGGAGACTAGGCAACTTCAACCCCCAAAAAGTAGCGAAGAGTGCCTAAATCTTTCATCTCAAATTGCTTGGCTAACTACAATTTCAACTCATCGATTCCATTAACATAATCACTTATAATAATCATATCATCCACTTATAATAAAAAATGATGAATCATGTTCACTGAAACGAAAACCAAGAGATGTGATCACAATAGAGAATTTCTCAAACCAAGCTCAATGAGCATGTTTAAGACCACAAAAAGCCTTTGTAACTTACACACGTCCCTCTAATTATGAGTAACACCTTAAGGAGGGATCATATACACTTATTTGGGAAGCTCACCATTACGAAAGACATTTTTTACATCCATTTGAGAAATATGCCATTTGCGAATAGATACAATTGCAATAAGAGTACAGATAGTGGTCCACTTGGCCACAGGAGCAAAAGTTTCTTCATAATCTATATCATATTGCTGTGTGAATCCCTTAGCAAAAAGACAATATTTGTAGTGCTCAATTGACCCATCAGACTTAGTTTTGATCTTGCACACCCAATGGCACGTTTTCCAGAAGGAAGATGTACTAATTCCCAAGTATCTATCTTGTGTAGTGTAGAAGAGGGATGTACTAATTCCCAAGAATAACCTCTTTATAGGAATATGGCTCAAATAAACTGTGAATAAACGTTAAGAAATAAGCAAACGAATCAGAGTAAGTGGAATAGACAAAATCAGGAAATCGAGTAGACTTACGGTGGTGAGAGGGATAACGAGAAGGGGAAGATGGAGACAAATGATCAACAATTGTAGAGGTGGTTGAACAGCCGAAGAAACAAGACTAATGGCATCATCTGGAATAATAGTATTCTTCCTGCAATTCTCAAAATTACAATCACTAGAAGCATTTTCAATAGAATCAAAAGGATCAATATGGGTGAGTTAAACCTTGTAGGAGTATGAGAATCAAAGGAAAAAGAGTAAAAAGGTATGTGCTCAAGAAACACAACATTACGAGAAACATATAGTTTTTTACTTGAAGGATCATAACAATGATAACCTTTTTTACCATCACCATAACCAAGAAAAACACATATTTCAGAATGATGAGACAATTTACTACGTTATACCCGTGGATAAAGAATAAAACAAGTAGAACGAAAGACCTTCAAAGAAGAATAATCAGGAGTACAACCATACAATTTTTCAAATGGAGACAAACCTGAGGTGATAGATAATGGAATTCTATTAATAGCATGAACAATAGTAAAAATTGCTTCACCCCCAAATTTAGTTGGAACTGAAGCAAACAACGGAAGAGAACAAGCAATTTCAACAATATGACTATGTTTCCTTTCAACAACACCATTTCGTTGAGGAGTATCAGTACAAGAAGTCTGGTGAATAATACCATCATAAGCAAGTAACTCAAAGAATTTATTAGAAGTATATTTGCCACCTAGATCACAATGGAAGCACAACAACGTTATGTTGGGTTTTAAGCATAGCATGAAACATATGATAAATGCTAAAAAAACTCAAAATGTTTTTTCATAAGATAAACCCAACAATAACGAGTATAATCATCAATAAAAAAGACATAATATCTAGATCCGCATTAGGAACAAGTGATGGACCCCATACATCAGAATGAACTAAGTAAAAATGTGCATTGGACACAGAAACACTTTTAATAAAAGGCAAATTAGAAAATCTTGCAAGTTTGCAACCACAACAATAAGAAATTAACAAATTTTCAATTTTTCGAAAGCTCCAGTTGAGACTAAGTATTTTAATCTAGATGTAGAAACACGACCATGATGAGAATGCCACAAATAAATGTTAGAAGAAGATGAATTCAAACGAAAAAATGATAAATCAATAATGGGAGTAGAATTTGAGGCTGCAATATCTAGAACTCTCAGATCATCCAAAACATATAGTCCTTCATGTCTAAGGCTTGTCCCAATCAAACTCCTAGATTGTGGATCCTGCACATGACAATGACTAGAAGAAAACATAACCAAGTAATAAAATTTACATAGTTGACTAACAGAAACAAGACTCAAAGTGGGATTAGGAATATAATAAACATTATAAAGAGACAAATTGGATGCGGAGGCTAACCATGTGCTTGCTAATGGCATATAAGGGTCATCAGCAGTCATAACTGACAAGGATGATGTAGGATTTAATGACACAAAATACTTGTGATCGTGTGACATATGATGTGATGCTCCAGAATCAATGATCCATATGGAAGAAGATATACCTGACAAACTAACAATATTATGAATTCATGGATATATATAGGAAGAAGAGGAAAAAGGGGCTAGGGTTTAATAGAAAGTATATAAAAGTCTAGAAATGTTAAAAAATACGTATATATATTAGATAATAGAAAAGACTAAACTACACTTGCTACTAACAACTAATAATAATAATAATATCTAACAAAAATTACTTTTTTGTATAAAAAATATTAAAAAAATAGTGCAACACCCAAAAAGAAACTACATGTTTTTGGGTACATTTTGAGGCATACAAGCTTCGGATAAATCATCAAGTAGTAACTTTTAGAGTTGTCTAGGAGGGGTCTCCATGCTACACAAATCAAAAGAGTTCAAAGATAGACTAAAATTGGCAAGTCCATCCGCTGCACGATTCTTTTCCCTCCATGTATGCTTGATATGTAGCTTCATTTCTAGATTTCTTAAATGGATCAAATAAGGATTGAAGTACTTCCATTGATCTTGTAGTTACCTGTGACCATGTCAACTAGGGTCTATGAATCGCTCTTCATCTAGTTAGGAACTTTTCACTAGTATCTTGGAGGAGTCTATCACACCTTGAGAGGTTCACTAAACTCTTATGTGTGTCGTCACATTTGAACTTGATCCATCATTCTTAAGGTTTTTTCCATCTAATGTAGAATCTGTTGGAACCAAGTTGGTTCTAAGTACTTAGGATTTTGATGTTTACAAAAGCACTCCATGTAATCTTATTTTGAACCTTAAATTATTAAATCAAATGCCACTAGAAGCTGAAGTAATCAGAAGCAAAAGATCAAAGGGTTCCAGAGATTGAATTCTGAAGGTACCAGAAGATACTCCAGGATGTCAAAACATCACCAGAAGATATCTTTGCTGGCCTAGATCAGTAGGAAGCAAAGTCAGAAAGAGACCTGGACCAGACCAGAAGGAAGCCTGCCAGAGGGAGACTTGATCCAAACCAGAAGGAATCATTTGTCAGACTTATTCCAGAAGTTATTCTGACCAGAAGATGGCCTAGCAGTGAAATAATAAATAGCCCAGACTTGATCCAGACTTAATTAGAGGATAAGTTAATGGGTCCAGAACAAGAGAATCAATCCAGATTTAACCCAGACCAGAAGATAGCATGATTCGGGGTATGAAACTAAGTCCATTCTAGAAGAAATGATCTCCAGATTTGATCCAGAACTGATCCAAAACAAAAGGTAAAATGTCCAAACTGAAATATTATTTGTCCAGATTTAATTTCAGTTTAATACAGACCAAGTCCATAATTGGTCCAGATCAAAGGGAAGATTTTTAGATCAATGGTTCTGATTTAAGTATTTGGCCCAGTGTTGGCCGAGATCAGAAGATCAGACCATGGTCTAGTGTTGGCCGAAATCAGAAGGTCAGAATGTGTGGTCCAGCAGTGGCCGAGATCAGAGGATCACAATAGATTAGTTTGCTAGACCAGGATGGCCGAGATCAGAAGATCAGAAGATTAGAAAGTGTGGTCCAGGGTTGGCCGAAATCAGAGGATCACAGCAGATCACTTAGTATGGTCCAGATGTGGACTAGCGCAGAAGATCAAATGGTCCATATTTAATCATGAGGATTAACGGTGGAGATTTTAATTTATTTTGATCAAAGTATTAAAAGGATTTGTTACAAAAATAAAGTGAAGTCGTATGGGAGTTCAGGAGCTGTTGGCGGGAAGAAACTAAAGACATGATTGGCCAGTTATTTTTGAAAGAAAATCTGAAGCTTAAAAATAGATATGTTTTTTATTTAAGTGAAGCCCGATTGGTCAAGATATTTTTGCAAGAGAATCCAGCAAGATACAACTCGAAATTAAGCTTGGAAGAGGCCCTAATTCGCATCTATAAAACGAGGCTCAAGGCAGAATACTTAGTATCGAAAATCACAAAAGAGTCATACACTTCCAAAAGCAAACACTCAAGTTTTCAGTGAGGTTAATTGTGAGTTCCAGCTTTCCAGAAGCAAGCACTCGTGTTATTTTCTTTCCCTTGTGTTAGATCTAAGTTGTTGAAGTAGAGTCTACAGTTTGAGGGAGTTAGAAGGGGTAACAGATTACTTGGCAGTTAGATTCAAGGCGTTGCAATTCCTTCTACAATCTGGGGTTGTCAAATTGGTAGGAGAAGACTTGACTTAAGAAGTCAAGGTGATGTATTACTCAAAAGTCTAGGATTGTTAGACTGTTTGAGAAGACTGACTTGGAGGGTCAGTGGTACTGTTGTAATTCAAGGTTTTGAATTAGTGAAATCCTTCAAGGTGAAGGGACTGGACGTAGCCTCGTTAATGGTGAACCATTATAAAATTCTGTGTTTTTATTTTTACTTTATATCCGCTGCTAACTCTGTTTTATTCATACATCAAAGTTTTGTTTTAAAACTGCAAAAACAGAAAAAGTATTCAAGTTAGTCAAACACAATTCAACCCCCCTTCTCGTGTTTGCACCTTCAATTGGCATCAGAGCTCGGTCTCAAGGCTGAGCACTTAACAGTGTTTGAGGAAAGGTCCAAGGGGTTCAACATGGCAGAATCCAGAGATGAACTGGGAGGCAACATCAACAGACCACCACTGTTTGATGGAGAAAGGTTTGAGTATTTGAAGGACAGAATGAAAAGTTTCTTCATATCTCAAGATCCTGAATTATGGAAGATGGTAGTCAAATGACACACTAGACCTACTGATCCAGAAGATCCAACCAAAGAACTAGATAGGGATGATATGAAACCAGATCAGAGCAGATTATACAAACTTCATCACAGATAAAGAAACAGCAAAGAGCATATTCGACAGTCTGGTTCTGACCTATGAAGGAAGTCAGCAGGTTCAAGAAGCAAGGGCTAACATACTGGTCAAACAGTATGAGATGTTCAAGATGAAAGATGATGAAAACATTAATGGAATGTTCTGCAGATTCCAGACTCTAATATCTGGACTGAAGTTCTTGAAGAAAAGCTACACAATAGCAGATCATGTCAAGAAGATTCTAAGAAGTTTACCAACCAAGTGGAGACCAATGGTTACTGCAGTTCAACAAGCCAAAGATCTGAATAACTTAAGACTTGAAGATCTGATCAGCTCGCTCAGGTCTCATGAAATAGAACTAGAAGCAGATGAACCTAAGAAGAAGAAGAATCTGGCCCTGAAGTCGAAACAGAAGAAAACTGCAAAGGCAGCACCAGAATCAGAGGATAGTGACAGTGACTGTGATGATATGGCTTACTTAACCAAACAGATGGTTAAGATATGGGAAAATAGGAAGAGGAGAGGTTCCAAGAAGAAACATAACAGCAAAGATAAGGAAGAATCTGACAAGAAGAACATCATCTGTTATGGATGCAATGAACCTGGACATATCAAGTTAGAATGTCCAAATTTGGAAAAAGCCAAACAGCACAAGAAGAGTTCCAGATTCAGAAAGAAGGGTCTGATGGCTGCCTGGGATGTATCAGAATCAGAAGAAGAATCTTCTGATGAAGAATAGGCAGAAACAACAATGATGGCATACATCAGGTCTGCTTATGGACCTCATAAAGACACGATTTCAGGAAGGAAAGCAGGCAGAAGGAAGAATGATTGAAGCAGTCATTCAAGCAAGTCTGGAAACACATCAGAGGAAGCAATTCTGGCTCTGATGGCTCATACCAACGCAAGTTCTGGATACAACTCAGGCTCTGGAACATAATCAGAAGATGAAGACAGTGAGGTATTTTCTGATCTCTCTAAATCTGAATTAATTGATGCTGTAAAAGACTTGTTAAATGCAAACAATAAGATGTCTTTAAAACTGAAAACTCTTAGGGAAGATAAGAAAAATCTAATCAAAGAAGTCCAAGTTTTAAAGAATCGAAATTCTGAGTATGCAACTGAAAACAAAGATTTTAAAACTGAAGTTGCAAGACTCAAATCTGAAAACCAAACTCTCAAAAGTAATATATGTTCCACTTCCAAAACTGTTTGTGAATCTGATATGCATGAACAATTTTTTCAAAACATTATTTCTAATGGAATGGAAAGAAGTAAATATGCATCTATGATTTATGGAAACAATAACACTGGAAAGAGAGGTCTTGGTTTTACAAAAACGATTACTGAAAGTAAAGCTGTTCATTCTGATGTTTTATGCATTGTTTGTGCTAAGAAAGGTCACTCTGAACTATCTTGTCCAATGGTAAAATCTGAACAAGATCAGAGAGCTGTTAAGACTAACAAACATGGACCCAATCAGTTATGGGTACCAAAAGATCAAATTGTCTATGTTGCAGATATTCTGAGCAAACAGAAGGAGACACCAACAATGGTGCCTGGACAATGGATGTTGGCAATGCACAAGCAGAAGAAGGTTTATGTTCCAACATCTACCAAACAGAAGCCAAGTGACTCTGGTAGAAGAAGAACTGGTCAACACAATACCTATCAGAACCAGAACCAGAATCATAGGAGGAACAAGAAATATCAAAGATATCACATGAATCAGAACAGGAACTGGAACCAGAATCAGAACAGGAACCAGTATCAAAGGAACAGGAACTAGAACCAGAACCAGAACTAGAACCAGTATCAGAGGCATAGGAACTGGAACCAGTATCAGAGGCACAGGAACTGGAACCAGAACCAACACTAGAACCAGAATCTGTATCAGTACCAGAACCCGAATCAGTACCATTCATTGAATCCCCTTAGTTAAGTGATTCTCTATGCAGTGATTAATCTCATTTGCCCTCTTTATAATCAGCACAGTAGGATTGTTAGTCGTTGGAACCCTTCCTCAAAGATGCTCTTGTTTCTCCATGTCCATAAATGTCAACAAGCTACCATGAACATTGTCTTCTACTCATTGTTATGTGTCCCCATGAATATTGTCTACCATGACACATCACCACCCCATTGGGTGCGTTGATAGTTAGTTATAAGGCATTCATGAGCAGTGAGCCACATAAAAGTTTGAATTCTATATGGACCCTTCCATTTCCACAAAAGATCGCATTTTTCCTGAATGATCATACTCCATTCTCATTGAATGTTGTAAGCACTATAGACAGTGAACTGACGAGTACTAGTACCACTCCACTCGATAGAGCTTGGCCCATCACTTGCAAGAGGTGCAGGGGTCGCCATCAAAAGATTCACGGTAGCAAGAGGGAAATGGTTATTCAAGAACTTTGTGTCCCCACCCTCTTGTGTCCATCACTGCATCCTTTATTGTAAGAATTGTGTTTATAGTCAAACCTGTAGAGTGACTCATGAGAGAGTGTCTGTTTGGCATCCAATTGTTAAGCCAAAAACTTATGTGCTAGCCATTACCTAGCTGCCAAGCTATATGATTCTACAACATGTGCCAAACATTAGACAAGGTTTCCCATAAAGGGGAGTCATAAAGTTGGGCCTTTATGTCAATCTGGAGGTCTTTATCCATACCATACTTGTTATATAGAACTGTGCACCAAAGATCACTAGGTCTACTAATCATATTCCACAACATCTTCATGAGGAACACTTCATTCATCTCGTGAAGGCTTCTAATCTTAAGTCCCCCATCAACTTTCGATAAGCAATAAGACTCCCAGATAATTAGGTGTAGTTTGCAAATTAATTAAGTATGCCCCCACCTAAAACCTCTATGGATCTTTTCCACTTTGTCGCACATGGAGTTTGGTAATTTCACATAATTGATATGGTAGTATGGAATGGTGAGTCCACTAGCCAAGATTAGACACTAATGTTTCTAGCCACCCAACTTATTCCAAATTTTATTGATGATATGATTAAATTTCCTTCTGGTAATTCTTCCTAGATCAATATTAGCCCCCAAATATTTTCCCATAGTTGTAACCACGACGTATGTTGTGTACTGCACAATCTAATTTCTAAGTTGTTGATCAACATTCTTTGAGAGAAAAAATTTGGTTATTTTGCTTGTCAATTTTTTGGCTAGAAGCTTTACATAAGGACTTTAGACAATGCATAATACAATAGGCTAGTTCAATATATGCCTCTACAAACAAAAGTAGGTCGTCAACAAAAGGCAAATGAAAAATTAGAGGCCCCGATCTACTTTTCCACAATAATTCCAATATTTAGCTACCACCATATCAACAATAATATGATATAAACGCTACATACAAATGACAAATAGCTAAGGGGATAACATGTCCTTTTTTAGGAGGAAACTGTTAGTCTTATCGCCATTCCATTAAATCTTATAAGAAGAAATGGCCATATAGTAATGGACAATATCAATAAGAGTTTTAGGAAACATATAGTCTATCAAGCAATTTTCAACAAAATTCCAATTAAATTTGTCATAAGCTTTTTCAAGATCTATTTTTATGGACATAACCTATTTACTACATTTCATCTTAGCTGTAGAGTGGACCATCTCTTGGGACACCACAATATTATGATGTATGGTGTGTGTAAGACCCTAAATTTTGCTGGTTTTTATAAAGTTGCATGTATAATGTATTTTCCACCTAATAAAATTTTAATATATGATTTTGAATGTCTATGTTAATTCTAACTAACATTTTTGAAATATTTATAATTTGATGAAAAAATTTGGTAGTATCAAGTTTAGACTTGTGTAAAATTATATTTCTCTTTCACTAAATTCGTTATGTGGTGTTATTATTTTGTTTTGTTTTTATTTATTGATTTAAATGCATGTATTTGGCATGATTTAATTTTTGTTTAGAAAAGAAATATTCAAATAATTATAAGGTAGTAAGACATATGGGCTTGGCCCATAGGTGTGATATTAAAAAGGTTTTAAATCTCTAACTACCTAGTAGCTACATAAAAGGAAAAAAACAAGCAATGCTAGTGCCGTAAAAATAAGAGGAAAGAGAGTAATAGTCGCATAGCTCAAAGGAAAAAAAGAAAGTTTTACTCCATACCCTCCAATTATACCTATACCCCCAATTATACCTATACACCACATATATTTTCAAAATGTCAAATATACCCTGCATTTTTTTTACTATATTAATAAATAAAAATTCACTTTTTTTTTATCTTCCAAAGATTTTCGGAATTCAAAAAAAAAAAAGTTTTTCGGTAGTTATCGGAAAACTTAGAAAAAGTTTTCTGGAAAAGAAGGGAAAAAGTTTTCTGGAAAAGAAGCGTAGATTTAACACTACCGGAAAACACTATAACTTTTGGAAAACTTCATCCAAGTTTTCTGGTAGATTTGCCAAAAACTCACTCACTTTTTCCGGAAAAGTTGAAATGATGGAATGGTAAAATTTTCGAATTTTATGTTTTATAGAAGGGCAAAAACGTCTTTTCCTTATGTTTGTGGGGGGTATAAGTATAATTTGGGGGGTAGGGGTAAAACTTTTGGAAAAAAAAATAAGGAAAAAAATCAGCTTAGTTAAAGGAGTGTGGCCCATAAGTTACTAAGACAAGGGTTTTAAATAATTAATTGACTCTAAATTTGTAATTTTATAATCTAATTAGTACAAAGAGTTAGAAACATTTTTATTAAAATGGTTGAAATACTAATTTAGTATGAGTAAATGAATTAAACTTAAAGATTTGATTTTAATTTGGTAGGAAGTTGTTTCAATTGGAAACTTCATTTTAATCGGGTTAATATTTTGATGTAGTTTGAAAATGATAGTTTTAAATCCTTAATGATAAATCGATTTAGAACATATTTTGCTTTCAAATCGGTTTTGATTATATGTTAGAACTTCCAATTTCTAACTATTTTTTCCTTTATAATATAATCTTAAATCATTACTATTGTCATCTTAGTGTAATTCTCTTTTCTATTTATTATTGAGTTTGAATCATATAATGACCCCAAAATAAAAAGGGTCAAGGTCGGCCAGCGAGACGATGGGGGATAAGCTTCATCGTCCATATATAACATATTTTATGATTCTAACTTAGCAAAGTGGAATGAACTATCAACTTGAATTGAATTTATATAGAGCTCGTTCTGTTATTGTTAAAGAATGGTAAATGTTGAACTTATACAATAACAATAACAATAAAAACAACAACAACAACAACAACAACAATAATAATAATAATAATAATAATAATAATAATAATAATAATAATAATATTGTTGTGTTAAGAGAATTTGTCTAAATTTTAAACTAAATCCAAACTTTATTTGAGTAGACAATTAAATACTAAGTTAGTTATTACTTTTTGAAGGTGTAAACTGAGTTGAGCAAGAGGTTGTGACGCATAATTCTAGAAACGTCTTTGGTAATGGTAAGAGCATTACTCCATTTGCTTTCCTACTTGAATTATATGTGATATAAATGCACTGTGACGTTATGTATTGGTTATGTTTGTGTGTTATCCTCAAAAGATGTGTGTTATATGAATTATGTGTTTACGAGTGATATTCTAAGCTTAAACAATTTGGGTGTTTTGATTGGTAACTAGTGGTTACTCACAGTGATGACTTTGTGTCTAAACTAGGCTGGATTAGGACAAGGTTGAATAGTTTTGAACGCTCTCATTGAGTGATTTTTTTTGTTAGTAACTAATGTGATGATATTCATGCATGCATTGGTGGCCTGGACTTAGTCGCCAATACGTGTCGAAAAATTCTCAAAAGGGCAATGCGATTCAGAAAAATACTTAACGGTGGGATACTGAAAACCCTAAAGAGCATTCGTCCAACGGTTGGACATTGTTCAATTGTGCAACTTTTTTCTCTACGAGGTGGTGATATTCCGAAGTCATGCATTGACATGGAGTCTAACAAATATGACTTGTGAATTTTGGTTGATTTGTATTTTTGGTACTTTGCGATTATAATTGTTAAATGAAATATATGATTTATTTATATTTTTGCAAAAATAAATACATATGCATGCCTATATGCTTCGTGTTTGTTATTTGGAGATGACTCTTACTTTTGGACATATGACATCCCCAATTCGCTTTCGCCCCCAGAGGAGTTTTCAAAGGAATAGATGGAGCATTTCTTTTAATTTCTAGGATGGTAGTTATGGTCAACTTTAGAGACTTTATTTCTATTAGACTATAGTTATCTAATTTCTTATTTTTTCTACATTGGTACGAATTCTTGAATCTTATAACTTCGGTATTCAATTATCTTATTAGGATATTTGAGGATTTCTAATTAATTATGGATTGTTTGTTTGAGTTTATAAGTGTGATTATGTATTTTGCTTGCACGAGAATTGAAAAATTTTCATGGTGAAGAAAAAAAATGGATTGTATTTTAAACGCACTATTTCGAGATAATGTCCAAGAAGTGGGATATTACATTGTGGTATCATAGTAGTTTGGTCTGATTCAGACTATCAGTTGGATGTCTTCAGTTGACTTGTGTTTGGTTGTAGGGTAGCTTGTGGTGTGTCTCTTTATGACTTTGCGTTATCTGATGGTATGAATGTCGAAGTTAGAGTTGCCTCTTACTCATGTTGAGTAAGGAAAATATCTTTCTTCATTTCAAGATAGATGTCTAGAACTGACTAGATTATGTGTTGTGGGAACAATGCCTTTGAGACGTACTCCTTGTGCTAGTGTTGTTGCTAAAAGGATCAGTGAACCAGGGATGGCTCAAATGGCTCAAGTTATGGCACATATGGCAGCTGCTATCGTCGCTCAAAATGAACGTGACTTACGAAGCAATGAAAGGGAAGGTTTCCGTTGAGTCTAGAGGTTTGGCAGATTTCAACATACATGACCCTCCCAAGTTCCATGGAGATGTTAACCCCGAAAAAGCCGACAAGTGGTTAAGATCTTTGAAGTGATTCGATGCCTACCCGGGGTGAAAATGGGTTATATCACTTATCTATTGCTTAGGAATATTTTCAGATAAAAGCTGCTCAAGAAGAGATTAATTCAGAATATTTTCAGATAAATTTTTTGGATAAGTATTTTCCAGTTAGCGCTAGAACAACGTTGGGCGATGATTTTTTGAAAATCCGTCAAGGTAGTATCATTGTGGGCGAAATTTGAATCCTTGTCACAGTATTTCAAATTTTTTTGTCAGATCGTTAATGAAGACTTTATGTGTCACTGCTTCCAAGATGGGCTAAGATATGCAATTCAAGATTTTGTACTTCTGCTAGGAATCAAACAATTCCAACCACTAGTGGAATAGTGTAAAGAGATTGAGGCTATAAAAAACTGCAGGTTGAACTGTGGAAATAATAGTAACTCTACGAGACCAGTCCATCTAAACAATCAAAATAGTGGTCATGGTTAACTCGATAAAAAGATGTATCGTCGTTCTCAGGAAGCTAATTGGGGACAATATCGTCCTACGCCTTATTAAGACTCGATAGATAGAGGAAATGCAATGGGAACTAAGCCATATTGTTATCGTTGTGGGGACCCAGGACATCTTGTTGATAAGTGTACTGAAAGGAGTAATCTATGTTACAATTGTTTGAAACCATGACACCTTGCCAATGACTATAAGGCATCAAATGTTGGTGCTTTAGAGGATGCAACTAAAGCCACATGCCCAACAACTCAAAGGAGAGTTTACAATATGAATGGTCGAGGGGCCTCTCGTCCGAATGAATCTTTTCAATGGGAGTGTGAAATCTCAGGTAACATTCTACCTGCTCTTTTTTACTCTGGTGCAACATTCGTTTATTTCTATGGATTGTGTGAACCTATTGAAGTTGTGTGTCACAACCTTATTATTTGATTTGTCTATTACTACTGTTGCTGATAAGACTTTAACTACAAATACAACTTGTATGTATTGTCCTATAATTGTGTTAGGAAGGAAGTTTATTGTGAATCTTATTTGTCTGCCTTTTAAGAAACTTGATGTTATCCTCGGTATGGATTAGTTGTCATACCATTATATTTTGTTAGAATGTGGTCGTAAGATTGTAATTTTCCCCGACCAAAGGCTTACTAAAGTTAGCCGTACATGAAGTCAAGGTCACTCTTAAGGAGCGAGATAAGGAGATTTTATCCTTAGCTAATGTGGAAGTTACTCACAATGCCAAGATAGAGGATGTGCTAGTGGTTAAAGATGTCTCATATGTGTTTCCGATGGATGTACCTAGCCTACAACCAATGCGAGAGACTGAGTTTTCTATTGACTTACACCTAGGTATTTGACCCATCTCAATTGCACCCTATCGGATGTCGCCCTTCCAGTTGGCAGAACTTAAAGAACAACTTGAAGAATTAATGTCGAAACAATTTATTCGACCAAGTGTCTTACCGTGGGGAGCCGCAGTCTTGTTGGTAAAGAAGAAGGATACACATTCATGACTTTGTGTAGATTACAAGCAACTCAACAAGGCCACTATTAAGAATTGATACCCATTGTCGCGCATCGATGACCTTATGGATCAACTATAAGGGGATGTGGTATTCTCCAAGATATATTTGAAATCTGGATATCATCAAATTCATTACAGACAAAAGACATTCCCAAGATTGCATTCCAAACTCATTACAGACAGTATGAGTATCTTGTGATGCCATTCGGAGTGACTAACGCACTCGCGGTTTTTATGGACTACATGAATCGTATCTTCCACCCATTTTTGGACAAGTTTGTAGTGGTATTTATAGACGACATTCTCATTTATTCTAAAAGTCAGATGAGCATAGGGAACATTTATGTCAAGTTCTATTAGTGTTACGTGAGAAACAATTATATGCCAACCTATCAAATTGTGAATTTCGGTTGGAGTAAGTTAATTTTATAGGGCATGTGATCTCGAAGGAAGGAATTGTTGTTCACCCTGCCAAGGTAAGATCAGTTGTGGGTTGGAAACAGCTAGAGACTGTTATTGACATTAGAAGTTTTGTTGGATTAGCTGGTTACTATCGGAGATTTATTAAAAAATTTGCTAATAGCGTATCCTCATTGACCTAAGTTACAATAAAGGACCAACTACTTGCATGGACAGAGGAGTGTGAGACGAGATTTAGACTATTAAACAAATGTTTGATAACCTCATTGGTGCTAGTTTTACCACAACTAGATGAACCCTATAAAGTTCATTGTGATGTCTCTCGTCAACGATTGGGAAGTGTACTCATCCAGAATAAGAAGGCAGTAGCTCATGCATCACGACAACTGAAAACACATGAATGAAACAATCGCACACATGATTTGGAACTGGTTGCGATAGTGTTTTCCCTAAAAATTTGGAGACACCACTTGTATGGAGGTACATTTATAATTTTTAGTGACCACAAAAGTTTCAAATACATGTTTGACCAAAAAGAGCTCAATATCAGGCAAAAAATGTGGATGGAGACCCTGAAGGATTATGATTTTAGTTTGCAATATTAATCGAGAAAGGCCAATGCAGTGGTGGATACCTTAAGTAGACAAAATATCCTTGTATCCGCTTTGATGGTAAAGGAACAAGAATTACTAGAGAAGTTTCTCGATCTGAACTTGGATGTGGAATTTTCACCAGAAGGATTGAAGTTTAGCATGATCACCATCTCTTAGGGGGCTGATTGAAGACATTCGGAAAAATCAATTCGATGATGAACTACTTCAAGAGAAGAGGCAGTTAATTGTGCAAGGGAAGGCACCATAATTTAAAGTTAGACCAAACGATATTTTGCGCTGCAACAAACGTATTTGCATTCCAATAGTGGACAAGATAAAGGAGTTTATTCTAGAGAAGGCACATAAGAGTGAATTGAGTTTCATATAGTAGATTTGAAGCGAAACTATTGGTGGCCCGGAATGAAGAAACATGTGGTCGAGTTTGTAGCAACTTGTCTGGTGTGCCATAAAGCTAAAGTGGAACATTAGAGACCCGTAGGAATGTTGCAATCCTAATATGTGCCTAAATGGAAATGACACAATATTTCCATGGATTTCACTACAGGATTGCCCAGGACGCGGAGGAAGAATGATTCAATTTGGGTGGTAGTTGATCGTCTTACTAAGTCAACCTATTTCCTACCTATGAGGACCACCTATAATGTTACTAAGTTGACGGAGATTTACATTTCACAGATTATGAGACTTCATTCAGTGTCTTTTAGCATCGTATCAGATCGAGACCCAAAGTTTACCTCTCACTTTTGGGAAGCTTTGCATGAAGCATTGTGGACGAAGATGATACTAAGCTCTACTTTTCACGTAAAGACTCACAGACAAACAGAGAAAACCAATCAAACCTTAAAGGATATTTTAAGATCTTGTGTCTTGGATGATCGTGAGGGTTGGGATGAATGTTTTGTTGGAACCAAGTTGGTTCTAAGACTTAGGATTTTGATGTTTACAAAAGCACTCAATGTAAACTTATTTTATACCTTGAATCATTAAATTAAATGTCATCAGAAACTGAAGAAATCAGAAGCAGAAGATCAAAGGAAAATGAATTCTGGAATTTCCAGAAGATGTTTCAGGATGACTAAACTGAACCAGAAGATAACTTTGCAGGCCTATATCAGAAGGAATAAAATTCAGAATGAAACATGGATCATATCATTGGAAAGCCTGCCAGAAGGAGAGTTGATCAAGACAAACAGGAATCAAATATCAATTTTATTCCAGAAGTTATTCTGACCAGAAGATGGCCTGGCAGTAAAAATTACACAGCCCAGACTTGTTCCAGACTTGACCAGAAGGTATGTTTATGAGTCCAGAACATGAAGATCAATCCAGATTTGGCCCAGACCATAAGATAGCATGATTTAGGGCATGGAACTAAGTCCAGAACAAAAGAAATGAGTTCCAGAATCAACCCATACCTGGTCCAAAATTAAAGGTAAAATGTCCAGACTGAAATATTTTTTGATCAAGTTTATTTCAGTTTGTTCCAGACCAAATTCCAGAATCTGTCCAGATCAGAGTAAAAATATCCAGATCAATGGTTCAGAAATAATTTTTTGAGTCCAGTGATGGTCAAGATCAGAAAATCAGACCATGGCCCAGAAGTGGCCGAAATCAGAGGGACAGGCTGTGCAGTCCAGAAATGGCCGAATCCAGAAGTTCATAGCATATCAGGCGCACATCCAGGAAGGCTGAAATCAGAAGATCAGAGGGCTATGAAGTGTGGTCCAGGAATGGACGAATTCAGAGGACAATAGCATAGCAATCAAGCTGGTCCAGCTGTGGACTATCGCATGAAGATCCAATGGTGCAGATTTGATCATGGGAATTAATGGTGAAGATCTCATGATATATTTATCAAAATATTATAAAAGATTTGTTATAAATTAAATTGGAGTAGCATGGAAGTCAGGAGCTGTGGCGGGAAGCAATGCACAGATTTGATTGGCCAGTTAAGATATGAAACAAATCTAAGGCTTAAAAAGATATGATTTTTATTTAAATAAAGCCCAATTGGTCAAGATATTTTTACAGAGAATCCAGCTATATTTAGCTCGAATTTAAGGATTGGAAGAGGCCCAAATCAGCATCTATAAAAGGAGGCACAAGGCAGATTACTTAGTATCGAAAATCACAAAAGGGTCATACACTTCAAAAGCAAACACTCTCAAATTTTCATATAAGTCAATTGTTGAGTCTCAGTTTTTAAAGCAAGTACTCTTGTTGTTTTCGTTCCACTGTGTCAAATCTAAGTTGTTGAAGTAGAGTCTACAAGCTGTGGGAGTCAGTAGAGGTAGCAGGTTACTTGGCAATTAGATTCATAGTGTTGTGATTTCTTCTACAATCTGGGGTGTCAGATTGGCTGAAGACAGGAGTTGTTTTTCCTCAAAGAAGTCTAGGATTGTTAGACTATTTGAGAAGACTGATTTGGAAGGTCAGTAGCAAGGTTGTAATTCAAGTTTGAATTAGTGAAATCCTTCAAGGCGAAGGGACTGGATGTAGCCTCGTTAACGGTGAACCAGTATAAAATCTGTGAGTTTTTATTTTTATTTTTATCCGCTGCTAACTCTGTTTTAATTATACATCAAGTTTTGTTTTGAAAGTATTAAAACAGGAAAAGTTTTAAGTTAAGTCAAACACAATTCAACCCCCCCTTCTCGTGTTTGCACCTTCATGTTTACCATTAGTTGAATTCACCTACAATAATAGTTTCATGCAAGTATTGGGATGACACCATACGATGCCCTTTACATACGGAAATGTTAGACACCATTGTGTTGGTATCGTGAAGGTGAAAGTAACATAGTGGGGTCAGTAATGGTGCAGCAAACCACATAGAAGACCAGAAAAATAAGAGAGAGGATGAGAACTTCCCAAATTCGCCAAAAAAGTTATGATGATAGATGTTGTAGACCCTTGGAATTTGAAGAAAGTGAACATGTGTTCCTACAAGTTACGCCCAATACCGGGATTGGTAGAGCCTATAGCCATCAAGTCAAAAAATCTCACACCAAAGTTCATTGGACCATACCAAATCCTCAAAAGAATGTGACTTGTAGCTTACAAATTGCGCTACCATCGCTGATTTCCAACATTCATGATGTGTTCCTCAAAAAAAATTTAAAACCAAAATGCCCATCCCTCTATATTTCAATCTTCTTTATTAACCTAATTTCCTAAACCCCATCATCTTCATTCATCATCTTCATTCATCATCTTCAATCACCTTCAATCATCTTCAAACATCATCATCATCTTCAACAACTTCTTCATCTTCAACATCTTTAATCAAGTACAATGTTATTTAGCATTTTGAAAGCAAGGCTAGTGGTTATTTTCTATACTATTGTTGTTGTTTCTATTTAGCATTTTGCAAGCAAGGCCAGAAATCACAAGTTTGCGTATTCGATTTTGCAAACCCTTCACGTACATGATCTTGAAACTAAAGAGGTGTAGTCAGTTCACGTACGTGATCTTAATTCACGTAGGGTATGCCAAGTTCACGTACGTGAATTAATTCACGTAGGCTATGCTGGCTGAGTTCATGTATGTTTCTAGAATTCTGGAATTAAGTTCACGTAAGATTTATTTTTGTGATTTTGATTATGATTTGGTATTGCATAAATGATGTGCACTATGTTTACTGGCAGAGAGGGTCGTGTTATAGTTAATGAGGGTACTTCTAACGAGAAGGATCGTCGTGTTAGACCAACGACTTTCGCACGGGCTCATTGTGCTAGACGAGAGCAACGACGATTACAACAGGAAGAGGCACAACAGGAAGAAGCCCAACTGGAAGCGGCACAACAAGCCCAACAGGAAGAGGCACAAGAGGAAGAGGAAGAGGCACATGATGAACCTCTACAGGATGATGGATTTCCTGGTGGTCCAGTTGACATGTCCGTCTTTAGGACATTTGGTGATCGTGTGGCGACTAAACTTTGGGATGGCGTGGTAATTTTCCCAATCAAATTAAATTTTTAATAGATATTTATTTAATGTGTTTTACCTTTTTTTTTTTGCCTAATTAATTTTAGGATCACGGCGAATTAAGGGTGTTTAGCAACGGTAAAAAATTAAATGAAGTCATGATTGAACACGAAGAGGTAGAGCAACTGGTTAAAAGCTTCCGATTATATTTCGTTGCTAAAATGCAGCTACGAAATGATCGACAAATGGATCATTTATGCCTTCGTAGAGAGGTTGCATCATGACACCAATAACTTCCATCTTCCAATTGGGGAGATGACAATTACTCTAGACGATGTCTCCTCTCTGTTGGATATTCCCATCACCGGTGCATTCTTCATTGTTCATGTATTTAACAAGGATGACAGTGCAAATATATTGTCTGAGCTTCTCGAAGTCACTAAGGCTGCTGCCTATGCTGAATTTAATGTCACGCAGACAACCACTGTTCGATTTAGTTGGTTACTTGAAGTATACCATCAGCGCTGTCGTGACCAGCATTGGCAGATGGCTGCGAGGGCATTTCTTTTATTTTTGGTTGGTTGCACTCTTTTCAGCGACAAATGTGCCTTCGCAGTTAGTGTTGCCTATCTTGACTACTTCTGAGACCTCAATTCATGTGGGGGATATGCATGGGGTGCTGCTGCTCTTGCTTACCTCTATGATAATCTTCGCGAAGCAAGCATGCATAAAACCATAACAGTTTCTGGGTATCTGACACTATTGCAAGTAATGGTTGTTTATTGTGTTAATAATTTCTATTATTAATTATAAACTTATTATATGTTATTATATATGTGCAGGTGTTGGTCTACGAGCATTTCCCAACAATATGTGTAGATTGTTGTAGAGTTTCTCTTAGTTATGTTGAGGATTACCCTAGAGCACTTAGATGGAAGCCAAAAAGGGATAAGGGTCTGGTTCTTCCATTTAGGAAAGCTCTTGACGAGATAGACGTTCATCAGGTATGCTGAATACCATATGAGCAGCATCAATTAAAGCAACCGTTTTAAGAGGTTTCGTTATTTAGAGGGTGGATACGCTGGGGCCCGAAGATGTACGCTCATATGCCAAACAGGGTATTGCGTCAATACGGTTATGTCCAAACCATTCATGGCTCACCGTTAGAAATAGTGGGTCAGACGACCACACCAGATGAAATGGACATAATGTTTACGCAGTATGTTGTGCATGTAGTGGATGTTGTCGCAGTTGTACATGGACCTGCACCTTGTTCGAACAATAACATGAATTGGTTTCGCTGAATTTCTCATCCATACATAATTCAAAGAGAACCAGTTCCTGAAGATCCTTCGATTGCAAAACATGCCGCTGATGCTGATGTCGATGATGAAGTAGTTGAGATAACGATATATTAATTCCAATTTATTACATAACAAAATTAATCATCTATTATTTTAACAAAATTATTTAATGTATTTTTTTAATGCAGCGTCGTGCAATACAAATTGAAGAAGAGCTTCTTGGTCAGCAACTAGTATTACCTGATGGCATCGCACTCGTGAGTGAATTAATTTTGATGTTGCAAACACAAAGGGGTGGTGGTAGAGATTGGTCTAACGTAATACCATATCGCATGAGAAATAGAGGAACTTAGGCTTTATTTAGATATTGGATATGCATTAATTTTCGAATATTTGGGTTTTTTCACTATGTTTATGATATGTGTAATACTAAATTCATACAATATAATCAGTTTACAATATAATCATTTATAGTGCATGGAAATATCTGCAACCAATGTTGAGTGCGATCTTTGTAAATAAATTCCCATTGTCATGCTTCTTCAGTGCAATATTTTTTCCACAGATTACTTGTTGGTGGTATAGGAGAATCTGGCTTTAAGTAAACCTGTTAAAATCAATAATTTATTAAACATATAAAAAAACGTAAATTAAATTAAATTTCACATATTGATAAATGTAAATTAAATTTTACAATTAATACTGCACAAAATGACAGTTCTTAACAAATGCAATAACTATCATACAATGATCTGACATAGATGTTGGTGGTGGACTTCGAAGTAGCAAAAATGTTTGCGATTGGTTAAGTGATAATGCGACGAAAACCAAGTTAAATTTCGAAGCAATCACATATCGCATTTCTGGAAGTATCATCCAATTATCCATAGTTGCAACTTGTTCAACATATACATTTTGTATAAGTTGTTGAACAAAATTTTCTCCACCATATATTCTCTCGTAATGAGACATGAACTCATGAAGCTCTACCACACACTATTGATGAATGAATACCCAAGAGTTCTCACCCATTCCAAGTAAACCTGCTATTGCACGATATCCACAATTACCATCATCACCGACGTCAATAATGTTATCTATGAATTTATCAATTTCAACCGGCAACCAATCGTTGAAGAGACGAACTCTTGGTTGTTGAACTTTGCAGACTGATGGTCGAGGTGTGAGATTTTTGACTGATGTTCGAGTTTGTTGTACTTTACTAGATGTTACAATGCTACATGCATTTGTGTCACTGCATCGAACACTTGCATCGACATACTCCCACCAAGATAGATCACACTTGGTTGATTTATCTGTTTTTGATACCTTACTTTTGCTTTTTTATGGTGCACCCTGTGTTTTAACCTTGTCAATAGGTGGACATATCAACGTAGTGGATGGATACGTGATTTCTCGTAATTTACCTTTAAGTGAAATTTTTCCAGATACATCAAGTTCTTCAAACTTTTTCACTATCACATCTATTTCATGTTTCATAGATAAGTATGAAGTTTTACTCGATCTGTCATCATGAAAAGTTAATTTACTCCACCAAACATGAATAACGTCTAACGAAATGGAACGTGGGATCATACTATACTTGGCTATTTCAAATGCACAAGGTAGACCATGCGTTGTCCTAAGCGTGCAATGACACTCAGACTTATCAATATCTACATACTTCACACGATCATACTCTTCTGCAATGTGATCTATGTCATTTTGGACACAACACCATGCAAATAGGCGTACAATCTATTACTATGTCGATGCCCAAAATATGTCCCTCAACTCATCTGAACCATCTACCTTCCAATATCGATAGACGTATTTGTCGCGTTCCATCAATATCAAAAGATGTTGCATTTATGTTCTATTACCTCCGAGTGATGAGTGATATGTTTGACGTGCATTGTAAACTTGTTTTATTGTTGTCAATCATTCAACGTTATGATCCTTTAGTGTCATCAATATGTTTCTTAGTTTTACCATGTTCTTCGTCATATCACAAAGTACATTTTTCTCTTCACAAGACAATCGGCCTAAGAAAGAATGACCAGTCAGTTTTTTGGCCAATTTGTGTTTATGGACACCCCATATTACATGCAGATACCATCCCTCACCAACACTTGATGGTGTTCGTCTCAATCTAAATGGGCACTCACATTTTCTAGTCCAAGTACTCCTCAGGTTTAGGATTCTTCCAAGGTCTATATTTACCACTTCTTTCACAACCAAGAATTAATTTTGTCTTTGTTCTTGGTCATGCTGTCGCAATTTCAGATCTAAAAATGACAATGACAATTCCATTTTCCCTTCCAACATTTCTAGTCCATTTCAATAAATCATTTTGCGTATCAAACATCATGCCAATGCTAAACACATCAGTCAAATCATCCATAACAGGTTCATCTTCGTTGTTCATATCGCCTTCAATTCCGGGTTCAACACCATCATTCATTGCTTCCAAATCATCATACATTTCGTCAAAATCACGTTCCAAACCATCATGCATTTCCTCAAAATCAGGTTCTATACCTTCATACATTTCATCAATGTTGTCTCCCTCTTGATCCATTTATCTGCATCCAAAAAGGAACATATAAAAAATTTAGGAAAATGCAATACTTTTCAATGGAAATGTGAAAGTTAAGTGAGTTGAGTTCATGCACCCCATGTTTGAGGCTTAATTTCATTTTCTACGCAATGTTAAATCACATATGTATACATGAACTTAATTCACGTAGTGTTATGGAATTGTACAATTTTATAATGTACGTGAATTCAGTTCACGTAAACGTTACAACATGTGTGAACTGAGTTCACGTACGATCCCCAGATTTTAAAAAAAAATACGAACTCATAATCAGAACAACATACATACCTTCTTGGGTCACTTTAAACACAATGTGAATAGAGTAAATGAGGATAATTGAAGATGTTGAATTTCTTAAAAATGGAGGAAGAATCATAAGGGGTTGTGAGAAAAAAGGATGAATATGAGTGTGAGGTAGAAGATGAAGATTGACATAGGTTACGGTTAAAAATTTAATAAATAGGCAATGGCATTTTGGAAATTTAGGTTTTAAAAAAAATTGAGGGGTGTGACTAGTAAAAAGGGGGTGTGGGTAGCAAGATTGTTTATCTTTTGAAGTCCCTCCATTAAGAATTAAAGATAGAAAGCTCAAGATGCTCCACAACAAAGAAATTCCCTTGGCGAAGGTAATCTAGAATCAAGCAATTGGAGATGCCACTTGGAAACTCGAAGACAAGATGAGGGAGCAGTACCTGGAGCTTTTCTCTGATGCCAGTTTCAAGGATGAAACTATGTTAGGTGCGTAGAATGTAAGACCTTAAATTTTGCTGGTTTTTATTAAGCTACATGCGTAATGTATTTTCCACCTAATAAAATTTTAATATATGATTTTAAATGTCTATGTTAACTTCAACTAAACATTTTTGAAATATATATAAATTGATCAAGAAATTTGGTAGTATCAAGTTTATACTTTTGTGTAGAATTATATTTCTCTTTCACTAAATTTGTTATGTGGTGTTATTATTTTGTTTTGTTTTTATTTATTTAGTTAAATGCATGTATATGGTATGATTTAAATTTTGTTAAAAAATAAATATTCAAATAATTATAAGGTAGTAAGACAAATGGGCTTGGTCCATAGGTGTGATATTAAAAAGGTTTTAAATCTCTACCTACCTAGTAGCTACACAAAAGGAAAGAACAAGCAATACTAGTGTCGTAAAAACAAGAGGAAGGAGAGTAACACTTGCATAGCTGAAAGGAAAAAAAATAGGGAAAAGAATCAACTAGTTAAAGGTGTGTGGCCCATAAGTTAGTAAGACAAGGGTTATAAACCCCTAATGAGTTAATCGGTATATTAGGTTAGCATGACAATAAAGTAAAAAAAAATGGAAATGTGTGTTCTGCACAGTAGCTACCGTGTGAGAGAAAAGGAAAGAAAAAGAAAACAGAGGCGATTGTGATTGGAGAAAATAGAAAAGTCGGTTCCGGTGGTCTATGGTTGTGCAAGGAATTTGCTCCAATTTCATTCAAATTTTAGTGTGTCATATTTACTTTTAAACTTGACTTATTAATATAATCTATTAATATTTTTCCTTTCTCACTCACTCAATTTGATAAAATATTTGATTTTGAAATGATGATTTTTGGTACAAGATTCATGTTTGTAAATTAAAATAACGATTCTTATGGTAAAGTTGTGATGTGGATTTGAGGTTGATTTCACTAGAAATGAATTATCTACCAAGTGATTTCTTGAAACAAAGTGGTAAATATAAAAGGGAAAAGAAAGAAAGAAATATGGGCTAGATGGAGAAAGCGCCACAATCATTGATGATTAATAAGTCAATGAAGAATCGCCATAATGGTAAGGAAGCCATTGATAATATTCAAGCAAGTTCTAATCCAATAACTCAAAGAGGAGACACATCTCACTCACTATTCTCATGAGAAAAATTATAATTTATTTCAAACTTATCCAAATTGAGACTCTTACAAAATATTTAAATAAGGATTTACTATATTCCTAAAATGTGCCAAAAGTCTCTAGACTCATATTGGGCTTACACCACTTAACTAAAATTATTACAATTCAAATTAAACACAAATAAAACCAAAAACTATTACAAAGTTTTGACTTGAAATATTTTGTTTTTCCTCCTAATTATCTCGTTTTAGATTCTCATCATTCCCTCCTTCTTAGAAGAAATTCGACCTTAGCTCAATCATAACCAACAAGAAGAAAAACACAAGTCAAAGACATGAAGAACAATGTTAATGCTACCACTGGGATCAAATGGAAATTGTGAAAAACCATCAAATGTGCCAAGTAGGTGAAGCACAACTCCATTTTTTGCATTCAACAATCCAACGTATTCATTTTTAATATAAGGAGTTTTCAAGATAGAGATAAAATTATACCTCTTCAAGTTGACATTAAGTACCAATGTTACCTTCCTCGGATTGGAATTGGTGACAAACAAGAAGTTACTTTGTATTTCCAAAGGATTCAAAGCAAGTTGAGCCTCATGGACATTTATTTCATCATAAACAAATGAAGGTTCATTTTGAAACAAGACAAGTCCCTCAAACAAATTAAGAGTATTATATGGAAGTTTAAAAGATTTGCCAATCACATAAAGAGTAACGAGAGGTGTAGTAGGGAAACTATCAACTAATTCCACATGCAAACATTTACCCTTCATAGAAAATCTCAAAATATTAACTTTATGTTTAACACAAGAGTAATTATTCTAGTTAGCAATCAAATGTTTCTTACGAATCTCAACACATTCTTCAAAAAATTGTCATGAACCAAATTTACTTTAGAAAGCACAACAACACATTTATCAAGAAAATCATTCAAGTCTTGGCTCATAATTCTTAAATCAAGTCTAGAAGAATAATATGGATTAAACACTTTATGCATCATGGTTTCAACTTCCAAACGAGGCTTATGGAAATAACAGAAGTTAGGCAATTTCAACATGAATATTTGCAAACCTATCAAGCATGGGAGGCAGAAACTTATCAAACAATTTAAGAGAAACATGAATTAAAGTAGTAGAATTAAATTTGCTAGGATTCAAACCAATATTTTCCTTGCAAGCATCTTTTTGAGAAACCTTTGGCCAATCACCTTTAACTTCAATAGATTGTGGGCTTTCCTCTTTCGGAGACCTATCTTCAAGCTTTTGAACATAAGAATCAACAAAATTAGGCAAATAGTTAGATTCAATTTTTAGTTCTTTGTCTCTCAAATTTTGTTCCACTTTATCTTTTTTTTCTTTAATTTTCACTTTCTATCTCAAGGCTAACTTAGTTTTTTCCTATTCCTCTTTCTTTTATTTGATTTTCTTTTTCTCTCTCAAGGCTAGTTTCTCAATTTTTTTGCCTCTTTTGCATATCCATTTTCATAAAGATATTTCACATACTTCAGGTTCCATACAAAATATCTAGTATATTCATGATATGATATACTTCTCCTTTTTTCTTGATCCCCATTTTTATATTCTACAAGTCTTTTCTCTTTTGCATACCTTATATCATCCTTCTCAAAATCTCTAAGTCTCCATACTTTTTTCTCTATTTCTCCTTTCATACATAATTTCCTCTTCACCATAACCTCTATATCTTTTTTCATTTTCTCTATTTATCCTTTCATACATCTTTTCCTCCTCATCATAATCTTCACATGATTTTTCTTTTTCTCTAAATCTCTTCTCGCACCTCCTTTCCTTCTCATCATAACTTCTATATCTTATTTCTTTCTCAATTTCAAATCTATCTTTATTTTGAGAAGATCTTCCATGATGAGATCTCTTATCTCTGTGATTCACCAACTCTTCTCTCAAGGCATTCATTTGAGTATTCAACATTTTTGTAAAGTGACTCATAAGATAAGTGATTCTAGGAGAAAGGGGATTTGGTTCACATCCACTCATGATTTCAAAAATAACAAATCAATGTGTACCACAATAATCAAGCAAATAATAAGAACAAGTTAAAAAAATAAAAATAAGGCCTTTATCACGCACTAAGTGTTTATACTCAAGAAATGTATCACTTGTGTATATCACTCAATGATGGCTTTTTTCAATGATGTGCACTCTTGCATTTTTCCACTAGAACTCCTTTTTCAAGTTCTTAAAAAGAACCCCAACAAGAATTCAAATCAAAGAATCAAAACACAATGTAACAAGTCCACAAAAGCTATCAACACAAGAGTTTCAAGAAGGAAAACTCTAAGACAAAATTAAAAGAATTTAAAATGACAAACAAGAAAAATTAATTAAATGAAGACACACTCAAGTAGATTATCAAAGAAATTAGAAAGATTATAACTAAATGACTAAGTGATCCAAATATGTGGGAAGTAAGGTATCAAAATCAATCTTGCAATGTCTAAAAGAGATAACAAGAATACAAAAATGTTTGATGTTTCATTGTGGACAATTCTAGATTTTTTTTTGTTTTGCAGAATGCATTTTTTTTTCAATTAGTGCTTCTTTTCAGAATCACTTTTTTTGCAGAACTTATCTATTCAGATTTTTCTCTGCACATTTGAATTCCTTTCATTTTTCTAATCGATTTAGGCTTTTGAATTTCCAGAATCAGACATGTATGAAAGAAATAACATCAAAAACAAATTTGCAAGTGAAATTTTGGATCAAACAATTGCAAAAGATGATGAAACTAAATCCAATTTATTTTTCTCGAAAACAACAACTTAGGACTCGAAATTTCACCAAAATAAGAGCAAGTAATCACCCAAATAAACCTTCATACACATATTATGACACTTATAAACAACAGACAATTCAAGATTGAACAAGATTTTGAATAAAATGCAACATATTGAAACTAAAATTTCAAATATCTAAAGAACACAAAACACTAAAATAGAAATTAATAACAAAGATTATCACTTGGTCGAATACCAAATAATGTGGATTTGAGTGCTCCTATAAGAGATGAAAGAACTACCTACTGATTTTTTTCACATAAAGTGACAAATAAAAAGAGAAAATGAAAAACATGGATTAAATGGAGAAGGAAGGCGCCACAATCAATGATGATTGATAAACCAATGAAAAATCACCACAGTGGAAAGGAAGCTACGTCCCACTCACTATTCTCATGAGAAAAATTCTAATTCATTTCAAATTTATCCAAATTAAGACTCTTCATATTTCTAAAATGAGTCAAAAGACAATTCTCTAATACGTATTGGACTTACACCACTTAACTAAAATTATTACAATTCAAATTAAACACAAATAAAACTAAAAACTATTACAAAGTCTTAACTTAAAATATTCTTTGTTTTTCTTCCTAATTAGCTCATTTTAAGTTCTCATCAAGTTGTTACTGTTGTTACTAATCAAAATTTGATGTATAGTAAATGACCTTATTTCTCTTCATTATTTTGACCTTGTTTGAAAATTTGGTTCTACAAATTGTTTTATGAGTTGGGGCTATTAAAATCATTAAATAAATTTTAGGAAAGTCTTACTATTTGAAAAGTTTTTCTTTATATTTCTAATATGTTAAAGTGTCATTTTTAATTAATTAATTGATTTTAAAATTGTTGTCACCATTTTAATTCTAGGTCGTAAAAGTGGTAGAAAGTATAGGCTAAATGACTCTTCAAGAGTAACTAATTCTAAAAAAATGACGTGTTTGTTGAAATCTAGAGCAAGACTTTTGAAGAATAGTCAAAGTTGGACAGGTCAAGTTGCTTGTGAATTTCACTACCATTAGTTAGCTCAAACTAGTGAATCATGCTTATGTTGGTTCTTCAAGCGAGGAAGTGCAAAATCTTGTTCATGAGATGGCAATGAACAATATATAAGTCATTGAAAGACAAAAACCATGGCAACTTAACTACTATCAGAAAAATTTGTAAGCATGTGAGCTAGCTGTCAATACGTGTCTTAGGATAGAAGATATAAAAATTGAGATGTTTTGAAGAAACATATTTTTGAGACATTTTCTTAAGTTCTTTTTTTGGTTTTCAATTTTGATTTTGGGTATAGGCAATGCATGAATCCCGTAGGTTGGGGATGCTGTAAAGTCAAAATAAAGAGTTTGTAAAGTAGACAAAGAAACTAACTAAATGAAGAATGAGAAGAGACAACGGTGTTCCCTTTCTTATCACGATTGTGTCACCTAAGGGTTAAAACTTAGAAAATATGTAGTTACAATGTAGTCCTTGAGAATTACCTACAATCACATTAGTAAGGTGGCAAATTGTATTATGACATATGTGACAACAAAAAACATGACATAAGATGAGCAAGATTTGTAAAACAAAAGACAATTTTGAAATTTCAAATAAAAAACTATATAACTCTTCTAACATAAAAAACTGATAAACTGAATAGATCAATGATTAATATTATAACTATCCAATACTTATAATTGATCATGCATGTGCATAAAATTATAACCATTCATTTGATAATTAATTATTGACATTACTTACTTTAGAGATAAAGTGACTAGCGCTCACTTTAAAGGAGTCAAATCAATTAATGCAAGTGCCCAATTTCAAATGAATTTTTAGTATTTACTGTAATTTCATTTTTCCTCTCAATTCTTCTCCTTCAACAAAACCAAGTAACGAAATACTATAATTTTATCCCCTCCCATTACCTCCTGCTAAACACTCCCTTTTGTGGAAGTGGAAGTGGCAAAACATTCTCAGTCACTTCAAAAATGGAACCAGACTAAGACACCTGCAATATTGTAAACCAAAACCCTCGTGTATCCAAAAGAAAGAAGAAAAAAGAAGCAATTCAAAGCCATAAATACACTACAAAATACTATGGCAGGGTAAAGATATAAGATTATCAAAATTACTTTTACAAATACACAATTGCTTCATAAGATATATTCGGTAACAGAACTACCCAACATCATTAACTATTTATTATCTGCGCCACTTGCAGACTCTTGTCCCGTCTTAACAATGCTTAGATAACCACCGTCCTTCGTAGCTACAGTCACTGCTTTAATCTCATTGCAATGGTTAATGAATTTGCTCACCTCCTGGTTTAACCAAAATTGAACACAAATGTATACAAAATCAATATTTCAAATAACTATAGTCATCATAACGTGGTGACATATAAAGATAACACTTAGTAAATAGTTTAATTAAATTCTTTTTAAATAAGAACTTATGTGTACGTTATTTCCACAGTAACAAATGCAGTAAATTATAATCCTTGTATAAGTTGTTTATAGAAGCTAGCCTAAGGAGCATATGCAAATAAGGAGTAAACTTACCGCTAAATCATAATCAACTCATTTTAAACAGGTTCTCAAAACACTAGAACAAATGCTTACGAGTTATAACATAAGATAAGCTTGATAAAAGAGTAAAGTTGGTATGGACACTTAATATAAGCTGAATAAACACCTCATAAGATGCAGAAACACTGCTATGAACAACGCACTAGCTGTATAAACAGCTAGTAAACATGAATAAACTGTTTCTAAAGTTATCATAAGAAATTTATGAAAATTAGCAAAAGACAGCCTATAAACATAATCATAAACAATGCTTTTGTGATCTTCAAAATACTTAAATAAACTCTACTACAAACCAACATACAAAGATAATTCATACAAATGATAAAACAAAATCCATGACTTATGTATCTTTTAAATAGAACATAATTTGACTGGTACATAATTTCCAAATAGAGCAGTATATGTATCTTTCAGAAAAATAGAAGAATACGAAAAGCAAATTGCAAAAAGAAATAATTATATAAAACCTTATCAACCCGATAAACAAAGGTTGTGTTTGGATTGGCTTATGAAAAACTTATCTGTTTTTTATTGGCATAAGCACTTGGCGGAGAATATGGAGAGCTTATGAAATTAGCTTATAGCATGTTCATAAGCTGTTTTATGCTAAATTTTGAAAAGCTCTCTAACATAGCTTATGAAAAGATCATATTTTCTTTTTTACTGTAGAAATATTTTATATATAAGTTCTTATATGATAATCACGTATCGTATTAGTGCTTAATTGATCTGTTTTTCCCATAATTTTTTACTCAAAATTCCCAGTATTAAATACCCGAATCAGAACTGAAAATTGAATCCAGTACCTCAAAAGAAGGAATAAAATAATTATAGAAAAACGAAATGAACTTACACGATCAGCATCCATATCCTTTGTAAACTTGGATGGCTTTACGAATCTCTTCCCTGTCAAGAAAAGGAAACAATTTAAACTACAGAGGAAAATTTCACCAAAAGATAGTGGTAAAAGAAAGTACCTTTGCGAATCTGAGGAACTTTGCCATGACGATTGGCTGGGATTGATTTCTTCTTAGTTTGCCCCTTGAAAAGTTTCGATTTCTGCGTCATAATTCACTACTTCAAATTGAAAAAGTTATTAGGGTTAGGGTTTCAATTTGGTTGATCAATCGAATTCAACTTCTGATATATTTGAAAGAGCTGTAGCTACCTACGCTCGCATATTGGGCTTTCATCGTTGTTGGATCACTCAAGCGTCATGGCCCATAACACAATCATAATATTTTGGGAGCTTCTTTTACCACTTTGCAGTGTGTTTTTTAAAGGTGACTTCTTCTCTTTTAAGTCCTATATTTTTAAAAATCACTAATATGTATTTCAATTAGTCAATTTAAATTTGTAAAAATATACGTTTGAATTGGTCAATCCAATATATTTGTAGACTTGAAAACACTGGAGTGAGAGAAGATATTACTTTTTTTAAATAAAAAAAACATATTTCTAAAAAATATCACACTTGTTCAAATATTTACAAAAAATTTCTATGAGAAAGTATACTTTTTACTGGGAGTGATTTTTTTTTTTTAGAAATATAAGGTTATAAAATTACTTCTTTAATATTTCAAGAGTTATTTTTGTTAGCCAACAATAAAAAATTTACTTATAGATCGTATACTTTTAAGAAAAAAGTATAAACCAATTTTATACCCACAATTAATAAGTATTATTGATTTTTTTATCTCACCAAACAATTGTAATTGTCATCATAAAACAACTACACAATCAATAACTCGTGATAGTTGTGAGTGTAAAACTATTTACATTGTAGTACATGTCTATTAAACTCTATTTTTAAATAATAATTAATGATTTTTATGAATGTATACTTGTATAATCGAAGAAGAAGAAGAAGGAGCAAGTTATCTCTCTACAAAATGATTGAATGATTGAGTGGATGATCATGATAGTTTTTGGAACATGGATCGTGACTTCTACATTAATTTCTACAAAGAGAATCAACCTAGTCGGGAGTCAGTCATTTCTTGGACACTGTCATTTTGGTTCGGTGAATTTGAGATCTATATAACTTACATTAGCAGGTCCATTTCAACATATCTGATGAGAAGGCAATAAAAGCATAAATTGGTTAGCTAATTTTAGCTTGCAACAGAACTCTCATTACATATTTGTTCTAAAGACTCCCACTAGTAAGCTTAAGAACCTATTTTTTATGACATATTAAAACTTGCATGCTTAAGAATATTGGGTTATTGGTGTAGTTTCTTAGTTTTTCTTTTCTCATTTGGGCATAAGTTTATTCATCTTACATCCCACCTTTGATAGCAAAAATACAACAGTGAATTTCTCTACCTATTGTAATAAAAACTCAGAATAAAGTAAAAAGAGTAGAAAAGAAAATGGTGCCAAGATTTAACCATGGAACAATCTCTCATTATAAAAGAAAAAACCACATGAATAAATCAAGAAAAATATCTCTAGGATTTACATTAATACAAAAAAAATATCTCAATCTCGTTAACTAATTATGCGTTTGGAACTGTTCTTTCCGCGATGTCACTGAACATTATTGATAATAAAATTACAAATGGCAAGCTTCAATTCAAGCAAAATTATCAATTTCCCATCGCGATACCAAACACACTATAAAATGATTTACAACATCTGTCTCAACTTTCATCAACTAGGATGGAGATATCATTCTACCTTTAAGAGGACTACAAGAACTTATGAACTTGCTTGCTTGGAAACTCCAACTCCTCATATGTCTGACTTTATTCACGAATAATGATGAAGACATAGAATGCATAACCAAGGAAGGAAACATAGAGGATATTCAAGGTCTTGGAACTCCAATGACAAGAGCAAGGTCAAAGAAAGCAAAAGAGGTTCTAAATAGCTTGATAACCACGTTATTTGAAGCAAGTACAAGTCATGAAGAATTGAAGCCCAAAATAATAAATTGTTTAGTTCAAATTGAAGAAGTTAAGGAATGAAGGCGGCATCTATGTGTTATCATATTTTAATATTAGTTTTAATTAAGTAGTAGACTGAATTAATAAGAAAATTTGGATCTAATTGTAGAAACATGAATTGGGCCAAATTTACAGAACTTGTAAGGAGTTGTCACTATAAAAGGCAAACCCTTATTTTTTTTATTAGGAGATTTTGGAACATTATTGTTGTGAGGCTTTGCTCTCTAGAGTTCTTGAAATAATTCACTTTGAACTTATCAAGGTATTTAATCAAGGTTGTTAGTTATGTTTCTTTTGTTTGAATTGTTGTCCTTAGTTAATTTGTGTGTTGCAGCTACTTAAAAAAAAATAGAAAAAAAATATATACAAAAAAAAATGTGCTGCACACTACCTGTTTAACAAAATTCCTAAAAGTAATTTTTTTTTCAATCACATTACTATTGCTTTGTGTTACGTTAAGTTCTTCGTACCAATTTTTTGTTTGGTTCAAAATATTGAGGTTCTTGCTGATTCAATTAAGAACTTGAAGAGAGCAATTGAGTGGAAAAAGGCAAGAGGGATTCATTTGAGAAGAGAAACTGAAGATGGTGGTAGAGGAGATAGAATAGAGGGAGTGAAGCTTAAAATACCATCGTTTCAGGGAAAAAGTGATTCGGAGGCTTACCTTGAGTGGGAGATGAAAATTGAACAACTTTTTTCATGCAATAATTACACGGAAGAGAAGAAGGTAAATGTGGCAGCCATGAAATTTACTGATTATGAACTCATTTGGTGGGACCAATTACAAAAAGAAAGAGTGAGGTATGAAGAACCAATGGTGGATAACTGGGTGGAGATGAAGAGGTTAATGCGGAAGAGATTTGTTCCTTCTTACTATCATAGAGACCTTCACAACAAGCTTCAAAGGCTCACACAAGGTAGCAAAAGTGTGGATGATTATTATAAGGAGATGGAGGTGTGCTTGATTAGAGCCAATATTAGTGAAGATAGGGAAGCTACTATGGCACATTTCTTACAAGGACTGAATAGTGATATAAATGATGTTGTGGAATTACAAAATTATGTGGAGTTGGAGGACTTAGTGCATCAAGCTACTAAGGTAGAACAACAACTAAAGAGAAAAGGTATCAGAATGAATTCTTCTAACTTTAATTCCTCTAGTTGGAGGGATAGAAATAAGAAAGAGGGAAGTACTTCATCAAACACATCCACGGTTGCACCTCAAAGAATTCAAAATAAATCTAATGATGCTCATAAGAAAGCAAAAAATAGTGAAATTAAATGTTTCAAATGCTTGGGAAGAGGTCACATAGCTTCTGAATGTCCAACTAAGAAGACCATGTTGCTTAAGGAGAATGGAGGTATTACTAGTGGATCATCTTCTGAATCTGCTACATCTAGTGATGAAGAGACTGAGGATGAAGTTGCTGAGGGAAGAGACTTGTTCATGGTTAGAAGAATGTTGGGCAGCCAATCAAGAGACTTGGATGACACGCAAAGGAAGAATATTTTTCACACTCTATGTCTCATCCAAGGTAAGTTATGCTCTTTAATTATAGATGGAGGAAGTTGCACTAATGTTGCAAGTGCAAGAATGGTATCAAAAATGAACCTGGTGACTAAACCCCACCCAGAACCATACAAACTTCAATGGCTTAGTGAGGAAGGTGAGCAGGTTGTGAGTGAGCAAGTAGAGGTGAATTTTTCTATTGGGAAGTATGAGGATATAGTTATATGTGATGTAGTTCCAATGGAGGCTTGTCATTTACTTCTCAGAAGACCATGGCAGTATGATAAGAAAAGCACTCATGATGGTTATACAAATAAGTTCTCTTTTGTACATAAAGAACACAAAATTACTCTTGCTCCTTTGTCTCCAAGAGAGGTTGGTGAGGATGAATCCAAAATGAGAGAGAAAAGAAAAAAATAGTCAAAAGAAAGAGGGAAAAGAAAAAAAGAGTGAAAAGAAAGAGAAAAAAAAATTTGTTCATAAGAGAAAAAGAGGTGAAAAAAGCTATGCAATTAAAAAAACCAATGTTATTGCTTTTGAGCAAGGAGAGTGACTTAAAGGTTGCAAGTCTTACTAATTCTTTTCCTAGTGAAGTTGTTTCTTTGTTGCAGGATTTTGAAGACGTAATTCTGAAAGAGGTTCCTCGAGGCCTACCACCTATAAGAGGTATAGAACATCAAATTGATCTCATTCCAGGTGTTTCATTGCCCAACAGGCCAGCATATAGGGCTAACCCCCAAGAGACCAAAGAAATCCAAAGGCAAGTTGAAGACTTGATGCAAAAAGGATGGGTGCAAGAGAGCCTAAGTCCATGTGCAGTCCCTGTTATTCTTGTGCCTAAGAAAGATGGGACTTGGAGGATGTGCACTGATTGTAGAGCCATCAATAATATCACGGTAAAGTATCGACATCCCATTCCTAGATTAGATGATTTGTTGGATGAATTGCATGGTGCTTGTGTGTTTTCCAAAATTGATCTTAAAAGTGGATATCATCAAATTAGGATTAGAGAAGGAGATGAATGGAAAACAGCCTTTAAAACAAAATATGGCTTGTATGAATGGTTAGTCATGCCCTTTGGATTAACAAATGCACCTAGCGCTTTCATGAGGTTGATGAACCATGTGTTAAGGGAGTTTCTAGGGAAATTTGTTGTGGTCTACTTTGATAACATTTTGATTTATAGCAAATGTTATGATGATCATCTTTTGCACTTGAGAAGTGTGTTGGAAGCTCTTAGGTGTGAGAAATTGTATGCAAACATGGAAAAATGTGTTTTATATACAAATCATGTTTTTCTTGGTTTTGTTATTAGCTCACAGGGAGTGCAGGTTGATCAAGAAAAGGTGAAAGCTATTCAGGAGTGGCCAACTCCTAACAATGTGCACGAGGTAAGAAGCTTTCATGGCTTAGCTAGTTTCTATAGGAGGTTTGTTAAAGATTTTAGTACATTAGCTGCACCTTTAAATGAAGTGATTAAAAAGAATGTGGGATTTAAATGGGGTGAAAAACAAGAACAAGCATTTGCTACCCTCAAAGACAAATTGACTCATGCACCTATTCTTTCATTGCCTAATTTCTCTAAATCTTTTGAAATTGAATGCGATGCATCAAATGTGGGGATAAGGGCTGTTTTGATGCAAGAAGGGCATCCCCTTGCTTATTTTAGTGAGAAACTTAATGGTGTTGTTCTTAATTATCCTACATATGATAAAGAGTTGTATGCATTAGTTAGAGCATTACAAACATGGCAGCACTACCTTTTACCAAAGGAATTTGTAATACATAGTGATCACGAATCATTGAAGTATTTAAAGAGCCAAGGTAAGCTCAACAAGAGACATGCCAAGTGGGTTGAATTTCTTGAGCAATTTCAGTACGTGATCAAGCATAAAAAAGGTAAGTCAAATGTTGTTGCTGATGCACTTTCAAGAAGGTATGTTTTGTTCTCTACTCTTGAAACTAAGTTTATTGGTTATGAGGTAATTAAGGAATTGTATGAACATGATCCCGAATTTTCTCAAATATATAAATCTTGTGTACATGCGGCCCAAAATGGGTATTTTAAGCATCATGACTATTTGTTTAAAGAAAAGAGGTTATGTGTGCCGAAAAGTTCCATTAGGGATTTACTTGTGAAGGAAGCACATGAGGGGGGGATTAATGGGACATTTTGGGGTACAAAAGACTTTAGACATGCTGCATGAACATTTTTATTGGCCACACATGAAACTTGATGTACACAAATTTTGTGAAAGATGCATTGTTTGTAAGAAATCTAAGTCTAAAATGATGCCTCATGGTTTGTATACTCCTTTACCGATACCTACCTCCCCTTGGATTGATATTTCTATGGATTTTGTTTTAGGTCTTCCTCGGTCTAAAAGCGGAAAAGATTCCATTTTTGTAATGGTGGACAGATTCTCCAAGATGGCTCACTTCATACCTTGCAGAAAAGTGGATGATGCTTGTCACGTGGCAAATTTGTTCTTTAAAGAAGTAATTAGACTTCATGGTATACCTATAAGCATTGTGAGGTGATTGAGACAATAAATTCATTAGTCACTTTTGGAGGACACTTTGGGGTAAGCTTGGAACTAAACTTCTCTTTTCGACTACTTGTCACCCACAAACTGATGGCCAAACTGAGGTAGTGAATCGAACTCTTTCTTCTATTCTAAGTGCTGTAATCCAAAAGAATATTAAGACATGGGAAGAATGTTTGTCCCACATTGAGTTTGCATATAATAGGGTTGTTCATAGCACTACTCGTTATTCTCCCTTTGAAATTGTTTATGGTTTTAACCCTCTCACTCCTCTTGATTTAATGTCTTTGCCAAGTAGTTCTATTCTAATTCATAAGGATGGGAACACTAAGGCTGAATATGTTCGAAAATTACATGAGAAAGTAAAGGCACAAATTGAAAAGAAAGTGGATAGCTATGCTCGACAAGCTAATAAAGGAAGGAAAAAGGTTGTGTTTAAACCAGGTGATTGGGTTTGGGTTCATTTCAAGAAGGAAAGATTTCCTTCTCAAAGAAAATCTAAGCTTCAACCAAGGGGAGATGGACCTTTCCAAGTGCTGTCCAAAATTAATGATAATGAGTACAAAATAGATCTTCTAGGTGAGTATGGTGTTAGTCCTACTTTTAATGTGGTTGACTTGTCTCCTTATGATGCAGTTGAAGAAAATTGCAATTTGAGGGCAAATTCAGTTCAAGAAGGAGGGAATGATGAAGACATAGAATGCATAACCAAGAAAGGAAACATAGAGGATATTCAAGGTCTTGGAACTCCAATGACAAAAGCAAGGTCAAAGAAAGCAAAAGAGGTTCTAAATAGCTTGATAACCACGTTATTTGAAGCAAGTACAAGTCATGAAGAATTGAAGCCCAAGATAATAAATTGCTTAATTCAAATTGAAGAAGTTAAGGAATGAAGGCAGCATCTATGTGTTATCAGATTTTAATATTAGTTTTAATTAAGTAGTAGACTGAATTAATAAGAAAATTTGGATCTAATTGTAGAAACATGAATTGGGCCAAATTTACAGAACTTGTAAGGAGTTGCCACTATAAAAGGCAAACCCTTATTTTTTTTATTAGGAGATTTTGGAACATTATTGTTGTGAGGCTTTGCACTCTAGAGTTCTTGAAAGAATTCACTTTGAACTTATCAAGGTTGTTAATCCTTGTGGTGTTCTTTTGGCTTATCAATCCTTAGATTGTGGCGCCATTCTTTTCTTGGTTCGTTTGTTAAATAGTAATTTGAATTTCCTTTACATCAAACCCTATTACTCAAATTCTACCAATTTTCGTGTTCAGTAACCTGCGATCATATCTTGAGTTCTACGTACTTGTTTTCAGTGATTCAACAGCCTAACTTGCGTTTCGGAACGTCATCTTTCACCTCGTTTTGGAATCGTCTGATTCGGACTTTCGGAGCCCCAGTTATTGCGTTCTCCAGCAGAACGTGTTTTTGGCTCAAATCTATAAGTTTTCTACCTAGAACGATCCTTAAAGTAAGTCATGACAACCAGGATCATATCAAATAAGATTGTAGATATTAAAAATCTTACATACCTATTCAAAATACAATAATCAAAGAATGTGCATAAATTAATGGATGAATAAGAATAAACACAAAGCACTTGTTTAAATACTCCCTTGTTGGAATCAAAACACAACCGACCAACGCGCCTTTGAGTGGGACCACAATCACCATTTTGACAAGCTCTAGGAGCTTCATAGTATCTACTTTAGTACTTTGATCTCACTCTTTATAATGGTGATCAATATGGTGTCAACTGCAGGTTACACTCAAGAATCACAACTCCCCTTTACAGTTTGTAAGGGTTGAGAAAAGGCACAGAAATATCAGATTGTTCCGACCTTAACTCCACTGTATGCCTTTTCTGTTATATTATCTGCTTTGGATCTTGTGTAAACCCTCACGGTTTAGTCTTTAGTTAAAACAAGTCTCGATGATTTGAGGAGTGAGGATGTTGATAAACTACTATTAACCTTGATTCCTTAGCAATGCAGGATTTTTTGGTGTACCATAACAGATTAAATTGTGTCAAATATATGACAGGAAGATGTGGCAAAGAAGTTTAACAGTAACACGTTCAGAAATGGAAACATCACTACCTTCATGCGAACGAAATGCTGGGATCATATGAAATCTTCATTTCCTAAGTAGCAGAAACATTTTGATAGATAAATCACCAGAAGCTATAAAGAACTATTTTTAATAAAAAATAGATACCTTTTTAAGGTGATGAATTACCTGAGATGTACTAGTCACAGCCTGTGAGAAATTGACTACTCTTGCTTCCTTAAGAAAATAAATATATCCAATAAGTTTTAATTTTACCAATAATCTCTGCAAGAGCATACACCGTCTTTAAATCTGTGAAATCGCGCTCGATCCCTTACAATAATCTCCCTATTATAAATATTTGATATAATTTTCATGAAAGCATGACAATCCACACATATTCTAAGGTTCTTTATAACTTGAATTGGTGTTCCACCAACTGTACTAATTAAACCATATGCAACAGCCAACTTCTCACTATGATAATTTAAGACATTTTCCTTGTCCTCGTCGCCGATATCGTGCAATACGAGATTAGTTTCAGCTATATATCCATAAGCTTTAATCCTAAACTTGATCTCATCCAGCTTTGCATATATCTCTTTGGAATTCGGATGACTCTGATCGGCATTTATAAACTTGTGCATCTTACAATCGATTTCTGTGTAACTAAATCCCGGTACCTTCCTGAAGTCGCTATTTACCATAGCCTCCCTCACCCTCCCTACATCCTTCCACCTCTGTTGTGCTGCATAAACATTCGACAGCAACACGAAATCCCCACAACTGTTGGATCCCATCTCCACCAGCTTCCTTGACGCCGTCTCAGCCATTTCCACATTCCCATAAGTCTTGCTAGCTCCAAGCAAACTTTGCCAAAAAACCACATCAGGTGACACAGGCATGGAGTTTATAATATCATACGCCTCTTTGAGCCTTCCCGCTCGACCCAACAAATCCACCACACTACCATAATGCTTAACATTAAGTTTCACCCCGGACACCTTCATCGAATCAAACAATCTAACCCCTTCATCCACCAGTCCAGCATGGTTACATGCACACAACGCAGCAAGATACGAAACCGCATCCGGACATGTTCCATCTAAAAACATTCGATCCAAAAGATCAAGTGCCTTATATCCATCGCCATTCATCGCAAAAGCCATGATCATTGTATTCCAAGTGATAAGACTTTTCCTACAACTCATACTACTGAAAACCGAATAAGCTTTATCAACAAACCCACATTTAGCATACATATCAATAACCGCGTTACAAACAATCACATTTACATCAAGCTTCTCATCCACAACATACCCATGAACAATCTCTCCCTGTTTCAAAGCACCCAATTGTGAACAAGCCGAGAGTGCGCCGAGAACAGTCACCTCATTAGGCTTCCATCCCTCTTCCTTCATCCTGTTAAACAAATCCAAAGCTTCATTAGGTTGACTCCCTTGCGCCAACCCAGAAATCATAGCATTCCAAGAAGCAATATCTCGTTGCGGCATTTCATCAAACACCTTAACTGCATCATCAAGATAACCAGTTTTCGCATACACATCCAACAAAGTGGTGACTAACAACACATCAGCATCAAACCCAAAACGCAGAACCTGAGAATGCAACTGGGTTGCTTCGGAGAAAGCTAAAGCACGCGCGCATCCCTTGAGTGCGAAGGAACATGTCAAAGCATCGATCTTTTGAAGGTAGCGTAGCATGCTGCGGTACCATAGAATGGCCTGCGTTGGTTCGGAACTTTGGGCGAGGCCACGGAGAACGGCGTTGTAGTCGTTTGTAGAGGGGTTTTGGATTTGCCGGAAAAGTTTACCGGCGAAAGAAAGATCGCCGGAGGGAGAGATGGAGAAGAGTTCGAGGAGCTTGGTGCGGGAAGGGTGGAATTGGAATTTTCCGGTTGTTATGAGATGGGCTTGAAGTTGTTTCATGTGAATGAGAGAGTTGCATTTCTGCAACAATGAATCTATGTGAATCTGAGAGGCCATTCTGTGATCTTAGAGGGAAAAAAAATCATATGAAATATTTATATATATTAGTATTATGATCATCTATATTTCACCATTTCGTCATTTGAGTTTTTTTGGCTTAAATATACGCTCTCTCGTGTTACTATTATAAAACAAGCTATATTTATTAAATTATCATTTTTACTATATATATTTGTGTTTTTATGTAGAAGATAAGTTAAATTTATTAAATTATTATTTTAAAATATTAAATACTCAACTATTAATATTAAATATTTTAAATTAAATGAAAAGTGTATTAAAAATAATAACGTTAAATAATCAAAAAGTAGTTAATTTTTACTTATAATAATGATCAAAATTTCAGACATTTTTTTTGTTATAATAGTAATAGGTGAAGTATTTAGTTGTGGTAAATTAGCTTTTTTTATTTTCATCCATGTCATTAATTTTTTCCAATTTTAACTCTAAAAATTCAATTATGTTTTATCATCGTCTTTATTTTTAATGACTATTAAAAAAATTGAAATGATAAATTGAACAAAGACGAAAATTTAAAAAAAAAAAACATAAACTTGTGAAAACCAAACTTATATTTAAGTTTTTTTTTAGAGTAGTTTATATTCGATTTGCATTTTTTTTATGACAAAGCAACTTGATTTTGTTGTTTGGTGCAACAATTCAACATTTCATGTGGTGTAATTATGATGGAATTAAGGTCAATGAACACTTTCTGTTGTAAGAGGAATAAGTGTAGAGCTTTGTGATTGAAATTTGAAACTAATGAAACATGCAGTCACATAGATATGGTGCTTTGTGAACGAGTTAGCCATGTTTCTATACGTATAAATATTTATACTGTAAATTTGATAATGGTTGATGATTTTGGGTGCTAGAAGTAAAAGTGGGAGGGATAGTATTAGGTAGATGTGAATGGTTATTAGATGGAGTTTTGTTGTTGTATTGTAACTAATAAGTATATTATGTGCGACATTTGTATCGCAGGTGTAAACGTACTAATTATGGAGAACATATTTTAAAATGTGAAGGATGGGGAGTGTAATACTTATTTTTTTAGTTTTGAGGGATGGGTATGTGATTATTAAAAATTTAAGGTGAATAACCGCCAGATAAATTTTATTATAAATTGAGTATGATTTTTCCATAATGTTAGTGTGTATTGTCTTAATTAAATGATTATTACTGTTAAGATAATAGTTAAATTATATTTTTACTGTAAAAACAACTTCATTCATTGGCTAAAATAAACATCATTACAATTATATTAATCATGCAATGCAGGGGCATTGTCCATTCGCAATATAGTGTCATATCTAAATATTAATCCTACTAACTCAAGTACAAAATCAGCAAAAGACACAATTAGTGCAGACCGTAAAGAAACATCAAGCCAATATAAAAATTCCACCATCCAGTCTAATGAAGTCTTCCAAACTAGGGGGAGTGACAGAAAGGAGATGAGATACCAGAGTCTTTACTCTAATCCAATTAAAGATAGTTTATCTAGCTTTATTGGAACAAATGTGTGAATTTAAAAATTGTTGAAGTTCCACATTAGTAAACTCTTATTTTGAATAGTTTTAATCACTATATAAATATTCTTAAAATTTTGTTGAAGTCCCACATTAGTTAGAAAACATATGTGAATTTGCTTCCATCATTATATAAAGAGTGTCAATTTATTGTGAAAAATACACCAAAGTTGGATGCTTTTCCCAACTTTTTCTTTTCTCCCTCCTATATTCTGCTCGATTGTTACCAAGCCACTTCTCCCCTTTCTTTCTGTCCCTTTGATATTTTAGAACGATATTGTACCGTAGTTATATCGTAGTCCCTTTGATATTTTAGAGCGGTTGTTATGCCGTAGTTCCGTCAAGTTTTGAGTGGTCCTAATACCACTATCCTTTTAGAGTGGTTTTTATGCCGTACTATTCTTTTTAGAGTGGTTTTTATGCCGCAAACCTTTAGAGTGTAGTCATTTTGATTTATGAGAGGCTTTAACCGCCTTATTGAGAGTGACTTTAACTTGAGAGTGGCTTTAATAGCCATATTGAGGGTGTAATTCTAGAACGGTTTTCTACGGTGCAGTGGAACTTCGATATAGTGAATCTGGGTTGTTTTATCCTTGGGACGTCGTGTTTTAACATGTCTTTAAAAAAAATGTTGTTTATTATTTTTCTGAATTAGGCAGAGTTTACTTATATCCGAAGCAGGTTTAAATTTAAATGTTGACATTAAGAATGTCTCATTCTGTTTACATGTTGTGTGATCTTAATATTTGACATGCTAGACTTTATCATGTGAACACATGTTATTTCAAACTTAAGTAACTTAGGTTTAATACCAATGTGAACACAATGTTTTTCACAAACATAAACCAATAATCATTCATCACACATGCATTTACAGCCCTAAATGCAATATAGAAAGTTGGAAGGTGCCCTTACCTTAATTACGTTCTCTTTGCTCGATTAAGCTTCTGCGACAAAAGTCGACGATACTCCCGTTCGCGTTCGCCGCTACGAAATATAGTTCTTTAGCTCCGTAACGATCAGAGGAATAACTTTCGTACTTGAAACTTTCTGATTCGACACTCAGATTTTCAAGAAAAATGTCTTTTGAGTAAACTGTTTTTCTTTACCAACACCCTAAAAATCTCAGAAGAAGAAGATAATAAAGCAGAATCTGGCGCAGTAGAGGAAAGAAGAAAAAGCTTCTCACTTAAATATCCACATAAATGCAGACTGACACAGCAGAGGAAAGAATGAATTGTTTCTTTCTTAACAAATATCTACGCCACCTCACCCAACACTTATATTAAAATATCTTTTGATCCTCCAGTACTTAACCCGTCTCGTCACAATTAGCAGAGAAAATCTTAATTAACGACCTGATAATTTAATTACTCGAAATTAAATTAATTCATCCATCATCCAATAATTTTAATTGCACCTCCAAAACAAATATATATATATATATATATATATATTTACACAAAACATACATATATTGAATATTTTTCAAATATTCCCAAATACACTTAAAATTAAATATGAATTTAATTTTAAATTTAAGGGTCTTACAGACCACCTATTAGAAGCAGTTATAGATAGCACAATTCAAACAACTGTCACTTTGGCCACAGGTGCAAATATCTCATCAAAATCAATGTTATATTCCATATTCCTACTTGTTTCTTAAGATAACCAATTGAGCCTTGTAACATTTGAGAGACCCATTAGAATTCAATTTAAATGATACACTCATTTGCAGCCTATGAGTCTGATATTAAGAAGGAAAGAGACAACATTCCATGTGAAATTATCTTGAAGGGCCTGAAGTTCCTCATTCATTACTTTTATCAAGCGCACATCTTTAGTTGTCTGAGTAACAAATAGGAATATATGTGCAAGAAAGAGAGATAGTCAGAGAAGTATATGAGGAATCATACTTATCTGGTGAATATATATCAAATGGATGAGACATTATATTGGATCTATATGGTTTAACTAATACAAGATTAGGTGGCAGATCAGTGCCAGGAAAGGGTTGGGAACGTGATGTATGTGTTGTCTGACATATACATTATCTGGTTTAAAATGTTCTATAGATTGAGGCATAATAGTAAAGTTGTGAAGAATAACAATATCATTCATGGAAGGAGTTAGGCAAGGAAATATAAATTGATAATAAAAAAATGTCACATTCCTATAAATGCATAAGTGATGGTTAGAAACATCATAACACAATAAACCCTTATGACAATGATTATACTCTATACATTGAACAGATTGTGCTCCAAGCTTATTTTTCAAAAAGAGGTGGATGAACAACAACATATACATCCAAAAGTATGTAAAGCACTATAGTCACGGTGAGTTTTAAAAAGACAAAAGAAAGGATAATCAAGATCAATAATCGTAGAAGGAAATCAATTAATCAAGAAAATGGTCATGGATAATCAAGATCAATAATCGTAGATCGTTGAGACAATATGCATTTTTGTTGAATGTATTCTTGAAACTCATGAGACATGTGAAGGTGCAAACACGAGAAGGGGAGTTGAATTGTGTTTGTAATACTTGAATTCTTTTTCTGTTTTTGATGATTATTTAAAATCTGATATATAAACAAGCAGAATTAGAAGCGGATAAAGTAAAATAATCAACAAAAAGATTTATCCTAGTTCACCATTAACTAGGCTACATCAGTCCCTTCACCTTGAAGGATTTTTCCACTAATTCAAAACCTCTGAATTACAACAGCACTACTGACTCTCCAAGTCAGTCTTCCTAAACAGTCTAACAATCCTAGACTTTTGAGGAACACAACACCTTGACTTCACAAGTCAAGTCTTCTTCTACCAATCTGACAACCCCAGATTGCAGAAGGGATTTCAACACCTTGAATCTAATTGCTAAGTCACCTGCTACTTCTTATGACTCTTCAGATTGTAGACTCTACTTCAACAATATAGATCTGACACAAGGGAACGAAAAACAAGAGTACTTGCTTCTGGAAAGCTTATACTCACAATTAACCTCACTGAAAACTCGAGTGTTTGCCTCTGGAAGTTTATGACTCTTTTACTGATTTTCGATAGCTAAGTCTTCTGCCTTGAGCCTCCTTTTATAGAGGAAAATTAGGGTTTCTTCCATGATCAAATTCGAGCTGTATCTGTCCAGATTCTCTTGCAAAAATAATTTGGCCAATCGGGTTTGAGCTTTATGCTTGATCCGAACCTTTTTGCTTTAGATTTGTTCTGAAAATAACTTTGGCCAATCCTGTTCTTGTTTAATTCTGGACCGTATCTTTCTTCCCTCCAATTGCTTTTAAATTCCCTCCAAGACATCAATTTATTTTTGTATCAAATCCCCTTGATACTTTGATCAAATTTCTATCAAAATTTAATCAAGTCTTTTTCGAATTTTAATCAAGTCTTCACTGATTTTCATCATGATTAAAATCTGAACCGTATGATCCTCTGATCTCGACCAACTCTGGACTATGTAATCTAATATGCGCCAATTATGTGATCCTCTGATCTCGGCCAACACCGGATCATGATACTTTAATCTGGACCATTGATCTTTTAATCTGAACATTTACCCTCTGATCTGGACTGAGTCTGGATTCAATCTGAATTAAATCTGAACTTATGATATTTTAATCTTATGTTCTAGACAATCAAATCTTCTGATCTGGACTGAGTTTTATGTTTTGGACCATGTTATCTTCTACTCTGGACCAAGTCATTTGCTTTGGACCAGTTATCTTCTGCTCTGGACCAAGTCTGGATTAAGTCTGGATTAAATCTTATATTCACGACCAAGCTATCTTCTGGTCAGGATTAAGTCTCCTTCTGGACTCTGCTTCCTTTTGATCTGGACCAAGAAAGATATCCTCTGATGATGTTATTTGTCCTTTGATGTTTTTCCTTTGATGACATCCTCTGATATCTTCTGGAGGTGTATCCTCTGGTGTCATTCTTTGATTTTATCCTCTCGTGTCCTTATCTTCTACTTCTGATTTTATCTTCTTCTGACGTCATCTTCTGCCTCTGGTGATGTCATCTTCTTGTGGCTTTTTTCATTATTATTCTGAGTCAAAAATAAGATTACATAAAAGTACTTTTGTAAACATCAAAATTCTAAGTATAGAACCAACTTGGTTCCAACAACATGTACTCTCCACAAGAGTCAAAGCGAATTTTTTTAACACTTGCGTGAAGTTGCGTATGTCAGAAGTTTCTTAAATATAGAATCACATCAGATGTATATCCAAAAAAAGTATTTTCAAGTAAAACGAAAACAATCATCAATAAAAATGACAAAATACTTATAGTGAACATAAGAAACTACATAAGATATGCAGTACATCATCCCAACTTCCTCTGTCATCCAATACGCATGCTCTTAATAGATCTTCCAAGGATTGATTTGTTCTCTCGGTTTGTCCATCTGTTTGTGGATGGTAAGCTGAACTCAATTTCAGTTTTGTTCCCAACGCTTCATGCAACGCTCCCCAAAAGTGAGATGTGAACTTTGGATCACGGTCCGATACAATACTCGATGGAACTCCGTGTAATCTCACAATCTCAGCAATGTAGATTTCTGTCAGCTTATCTACCTTATAAATGGTCTTTACCGGCAAGAAATGTGCAGATTTTATCAATTGATCTACTATTACCCAAATCTAATCATTCTTTCTTCTTGTCTTGGGTAATCCAATTATAAAATCCATGGAAATGCTATCCCACTTCCATTCCGGTATATCCAAAGGCTGCAACATTCCAGCAGGTCATTGATATTCCACCTTCGCTTTTTGACAAGTTAAACAAGCCGATACATACTCCGCTACGTCCCTCTTCATTCCTGGCCACCAGTAATTCTGTTTTAAGTCCTGGTACATCTTGGTCGCTCCAGGATGAATACTCAATTTGCTCTTATGAGCCTCTTCCAAGATCGTCCTTCTCACATCTGCAACTTCCGGTACACAAATCCTTCCATTACATCTCAGAATATTATCTGTTCCAACCCTGAACTCAGCTGTATTTCCTTGTACTATTAGGTTCCTCTTTTCTTGAATTAATGCGTCATCTTGCAAGTTCGCAATCTCCTCAAGTAGTCCACTCGAAACTGTTATCATTCCACACTTTAAAATTCCTGGTGCAAACTCTACGTCCAAGTGTAGATCTCTAAATGCTTCCCACAACTCTTGTTGTCTGGCCATTAACATTGAAGATACTGACACACTTTTTCTGCTCAATGCATCAGCCACTACATTGGCTTTTCCAGGGTGATACTGTAATGAAAAATCAAAATCTTTGAGAGTCTCCATCCATCTCCTCTAACGCATGTTCAATTCTTTCTGATCGAACAGATACTTCAAACTTTTATGGTCACTGAATACCGTGAACATGCATCCATAAAGGTAGTGCCTCCATACCTTCAATGCAAACACTACAGCAGCAAGCTCTAGATCATGAGTCGGATAGTTCCGTTCGTGAGCTTTCAATTGTCTTGAGGCGTAGGCGACAGCTTTCTGGTGTTGCATCAAAACTCAGCCCAGACCCTGGTGAGATGCATCACAATAAACCTCATATGGTTCTTCTGGTTGTGGCAAAACCAATACTGGTGAGGTTGTCAACTTTTCCTTAAGCAACTGAAAATTCTCTTCACACCTCTCTGTCCATGCAAACGACTGATTCTTCCTGGTGAGTTGTGTCAAATGAGCTACAATCTTAGCAAATCCCTCAATAAATCTCCTGTAGTATCCTGCCAGTCCAACGAAACTTCTTATATATGTGATGGTCTGAGGTTGTTTCCAAGCAAGAATTGTCTCAATCTTTGCCGGATCTACAGCAATTCCTTCCTTTGTTATTACATGTCCCAAGAAGTTCACTTTCTCTAGCCAAAACTCGCACTTCGACAGATTGGCGTACAATTGCTTTTCTCGTAAAACTTCAAGAACTTGACGCAAATGCTCTCCATGTTCTTCTTCATCCTTTGAATAAATCAAGATATCATCAATGAACCCACCATGAATTCATCCAGAAATGGGCTGAAGATCCTATTCATATAATCCATAAAAATCGCTGGTGCATTCATAACTCCAAATGGCATAACAAGATATTCATAATGCCCGTAACGAGTCCTGAAAGCGGTCTTTTGAATATCTCCTTCTCTTACTCGAATCTGATGATATCCTGACTTCAAATCGATCTTTGAAAACACCGCTGCTCCCCTCAATTGGTCCATCAAATCATCGATGCGTGGTAAAGGAAAATGATTCTTAATGGTTACCTTGTTAAGTTGCCTGTAATCCACACATAAGCGTGAACTTCCATCCTTTTTCTTAACTAACAACACCGGAGCTCCCCACGATGACACACTTGGCCTGATAAATCCTTTCTCCAATAGACCTTCAATTTGATCCTTAAGCTCGTTTAATTCCAATGGCGACATTCTATACGGCACAATTGAAATGGGTCTAGTTCCTGGGTGCAAATCAATGAAGAACTCCACTTCTCTTACTGGGGGTAATCCTGGAATTTCTGTTGGAAATACGTCCGGATACTCTTTGACTAACACTACATCTTCTATGCTCACATCCATCTTGGTCTCCACGTTAGCCAATGATAAAAATTCCTGAGTTCCTTCTCTCAGTGATACTCCGAGCTTGTTAGCAAACAAATACCGAACGACTCCAGGTTCGGGAAAAAGAACTAATTTGCGGGCACAATCCAAGACTACATAATTATAAGACATCCAATCCATGCTGAGAATTATCTTGAGTGATTGTAGGGGTAGACAGATTAAATTAACCAAGAAATCTCTATCTTGGATTATTACAGGACAACGTAAACATGCAGAATTTACGGTCAAAGTCTGAGCAGGTGTGGAAACAATCAAATCAAAAGGCAAAGCAGACATAGATAGTTCCAAACGATTCACACAATCCATAGCAATGAAAGAATGGGTTGCTCTCGAATCAAAAAGTGCAGTTAATGTGTTACCTGCAATCTGGCAGTCTTGCTGGATTAAATTAGGAGTTTGACTTCCAGCAGCAGCACCCATGTGGTAGACGCGTCCCCTAGCAATAGGACGAGTGGCCCTAGCTGCGTTCACTGTTGGCTCCGCCTTCGGAGCCCAGCAATGCCTTGCAACGTGTCCTGGTTTTTGACAATTGAAACATACAAGATCCCTTGTGGTACAAGCTGTAGCCATATGTCCCTCTCTTCCACATCGGAAGCATCGAACTCCTTGTCCTAATTGTCTTCCAAAGTTCTGATTTCCTGGCTGATTTTCGCCTCTACTGTTGTTCTGGGGTATGTTATATGGCTTAACCACTTGCTTTCCTTTGCTGTTTTGATAGCTCATCCGGCTGGGTCCTCTCGAATTAAAGTTCCCTCCTCGGTTGGCCCTCCTATTTTTCATGTCCTCAACCTCTCTACACTTCTCCACTAGAACTTGGAAACGTTGAATTCCCAAGGGTAAAACGGAGTCTTGAATTTCATGTTTCTCCATTTTGAAAGCGATTGCACATAAATTGTTCATCAACTTCTTCCCAGAAGAATCTGAAATGTCTAGACAACGATTCAAATTTAGCCGCATATTCTCCCACTGTCATGTTACCCTGGTGCAATTTCAGAAAATCGTCACCCAATTTGGTCCTAGTGCTCATTGGGAAGTACTTGTCCAAAAACTTCTTCTTGAACGAATCCCAGTTCACCTCCTCATGAGCTGCCCCCATAAGTAGCCTTGTACTCCTCCACCAATACTCTGCATCCCCTAGCAGCAGATATGTAGCATAATTGACTTTTACTGCTGCTTGACAGTTAATCATTTCAAAGATTTTCTCCATTTCCTGTATCCATTGGTCTGCTCTTTCTGGACCCTCATCACCTTTGAACTTTGGAGGATTATGACAACGAAAACCCTCTAGTCCTCTTGACTCAGCAGCACGAATTTCTCTTTCTCTTTTCTCTAAGTCGCGCTGAGTCTTCGCAGCCGTCTGCGCAGCAACAGACGTAGCCATATTATTCATTGCTTCAGCCATCCTATCTTCCCAGCTGTCGTTGGTTCTTACGGTGTCGTCTCTCCTTGGAGGCATTGTTCCCTACAAAACCATCATCAAGTAGAAATCTCACACCGTTTAGAATAATTCCAAAATATAGCTCAACAACCTCATTACTTCAGCACACCACAACTATACAAGACTTGACACTCTAACTACTTGCTCCTATGCATGATCAAATAACGACTTAAAACCAACAATTAAATCAGAGCTTTAACCCAAAACATTAACCAAAAGCTCTGATACCAAACTTGTAACACCCCGAGTTTAAAACACAACGCGAGTGTCTTTTTTTTTTATAAAAAAAACGAATAAATAAATAAAAGAGTTTTTAGAATTAATTTCAAGGGAATTAAAATCAATTCAAATTAAATATCATTCGACATCGTAATCCAAAATAGTAAGGTAATTAAACAACAACATCACGGATAATCAAATGAGATATTTTTGGGAAATTGATCTTTATAATATACTAAAATAAAGATACATCAAAATTGGATTCTCAATCCACCAAAATATTTATCAGAGTGCGGAAAAGTTTTACAATAATTCCCAAAATAAATATTTACAACCACTGAGCTCAAACCCTATACATAAGTCTAAACTGATCATACACTAAGCTACAATAGCCCGGTTTCCACCGCATCATCCACAAGTCTTATCTTCACCCAGCTATCCATCCCTTTACATAGCCCACAATGTAAAGATCAAGGAAAATTAACGACGTTCCCTGTCGTTAGTGTGACCATCGGGGGTACGGGTTTGATTAACATCTGAGGGCAAAGCCCAATTTTCCACAATAATTGTAAAGGGTCACCGACCGAAATTAACAAATACCACATAGTATTTTATCAGCAATATCAAACATATTCATGGCACATCATAAAACAATGATGATAAATAAGGATGCTCAATTTTGAAAATACATGACATTTGTACCTTTTCAAACAACAACCAATTTAATATGAAAATCATGTTGTAAGCACAAACATCAATTCAGTAATCACACCAACTCATCAGAAATTCCAGATTTCAAAAAGTACTTACACACACAACAATTTTCAACCATCATCATATAACCAAAACGTGACCCACCGGTCAATCACTCCGATGCAATATGTATATGCTCATGTATACATTCTCTTGGATTCACCAAGGTGCAGTCGCTCAACAGACTAGCACATTTTACATATGTAAGACTTTAACGGCCCTCAAGACCAGGGTGCAATCGCTCACAGATCAGCACCAGTGCAGTCGCTCACAGACCAGCACTCGTGTAGTCGCTCACAGACCAGCACTCGTGCAGTCGCTCATAGACCAGCACTCGTGCAGTCGCTCACAGACCAGCACTCGTGCAGTCGCTCACAGACCAGCACTCGTGCAGTCGCTCAACAGACCAACACGTTTGACATAAACCAAGGTACAATCGCTCACAGATCAGTACCTAGTGCAGTCGCTCAACAGACCAGCACTCGTGCAATCGCTCACAGATCAGCACGTGGTTGCGCATTTCAGGGTACAGACGTTCACAGTCCAGTACTAGTGCAGTCGCTCAACAGGCCAACACTTATATACCAAGGTACAATCGCTCAACAGATCAGTACCTAGTGCAGTCGCTCAACAGACCAGCACTCGTGCAATCGCTCACAGATCAGCACGTGGTTGCGCATTACTCTGTGGCCCATCACGGGTACCACTTGACTGTGCAATGCATGAATATGCAGTGTTTCACTTCACTGGAAACAATATGCAACATCAGTAAAATTCATGCATTTCCATCATTTTTGAAAACATTTCAACACAATCAATATCATCATCTACACATCAATGATTAACCATTCAAGCAAACATTATCACATTGCATTACCTCAAGGTTCCACTCTTAATTATCAAAAGTCTTTACCCAACTCTCAAAATTCAGAACCAATGTTTAAAACTGAAATTTTCTAGAAAAACAAATCTGTATTCGAATACAGCTTCATTGTATTCGAATACAGAAGCCAAACAGGGCAGAATCAACATCCTGTATTCGAATACAGACTCCTTGTATTCGAATACAGAGGCTTTCACAGTGCAAAAGTCAGAATTTCCATAACTTTAGTGAAGTCTCAAAAAATTCATCACCACCACTTCAAAACTATCACAAAAGTTCCATTTTTATTCACCACAAACCTTCCCAAGGTACTCCAACACTTAAGGTTTATAAAACAATGTTTAAAACTTGAATTTATGAAAAACACGAATCTGTATTCGAATACAGCTCCCTTGTATTCGAATACAGAAGCTAAAATAGTGAAAAATCAGCATTATGTATTCGAATACGAGGTTGTCGTAGTCGAATACATATGTGAAGTCAGTGGCAAAAGTTGCAAATCTTTATTCGGCTACAGAGGGTCGTAGTCGAATACAGATGCTAAAACAAAAGCAAAAATTGCTAATCTGTATTCGACTACAGAGGGTCGTAGTCGAATACAGATGCTAAGTTAGAAGCAAAATTGGCAAATCTGTATTCTCCTACAGAGGGTCGTAGTCGAATACAGAAGCTTTACAGGCTGTATTCGAATACACTCAAGCCGTATTCGAATACACCTTCGAATTCAGTGAAATTTTCCTGAAACTTCAACACATTTTCAAAACCTTTTCCTTTGAAAAACCAACCCAACACCAGAATCAAATTTATCACTCTTTAGACACCTCAAAACCCAGAACATTTTTCATTAAACATCAATAGCAGATTTTTAACAAAACACAATCAGAAACAGAATCATCACTACCAGAATAACCTCACTGATTTTCTTAAATCACCAAAACAGAAAGTCAACTATAAAATAGTTCCACACAAACTAACTCAAGCATTTGGATCATCTCCAAAACAACACCAAACAAATCATCATTCAACACAACAGAATGATTTCTTACTAAACACAACAAACAAACCTCATCAACACAATAAATTCCTTCACTGAAAACAGCAAGAACATCAAAACAGTTCGATTTCCAAAACCTAACACAATGTTTTTCACAAACATAAACCAATAATCATTCATCACACATGCATTTACAGCCCTAAATGCAATCTAGAAAGTTGGAAGGTGCCCTTACCTTAATTACGTTCTCTTTGCTCGATTAAGCTTTTGCGACAAAAGTCGACGATACTCCCGTTCGCATTCGCCGCTACGAAAGTTAGTTCTTTAGCTCCGTAACGATCAGAGGAATAACTTTTGTACTCGAAACTTTCTGATTCGACACTCAGATTTTCAAGAAAAATGTCTTTTGAGTAAACTGTTTTTCTTCACCAACACCCCAAAAATCTCAGAAGAAGAAGAAGATAATAAAGCAGAATCTGGCGCAGTAGAGGAAAGAAGAAAAAGCTTCTCACTTAAATATCCACATAAATGCAGACTGACACAGTAGAGGAAAGAAGGAATAGTTTCTTTCTTAACAAAAATCAACGCCACCTCACCCAACACTTATATTAAAATATCTTTTGATCTTCCAGTACTTAACCCGTCTCGTCGCAATTAGCAGAGAAAATCTTAATTAACGGCCCGATAATTTAATTACTCGAAATTAAATTAATTCATCCATCATCCAATAATTTTAATTCCACCTCCAAAACAAATATATATATATATATATATATATATACTTACACAAAACATACATATATTGAATATTTTACAAATATTCCCAAATACACTTAAAATTAAATCTCAATTTAATTTTAAATTTTTAGGGTCTTACAGACCACCTATTAGAAGCAGTTATAGATAGCACAATTTGAACAACTGTCACTTTGGCCACAAGTGCAAATATCTCATCAAAATCAATGTTATATTCCATATTCCTACTTGTTTCTTAAGATAACCAATTGAGCCTTGTAACATTTGAGAGACCCATTAGAATTCAATTTAAATGATACACTCATTTGCAGCCTATGAGTCTGATATTAAGAAGGCAAGAGACAAGATTCCATGTGAAATTATCTTGAAGGGCCTGAAGTTCCTCATTCATTACTTTTATCAAGCGCACATCTTTAGTTGTCTGAGTAACAAATAGGAATATATGTGCAAGAAAGAGAGATAGTCAGAGAAGTATACGAGGAATCATACTTATCTGGTGAATATATATCAAATGGATGAGACATTATATTGGATCTATAAGGTGCAACTAATACAAGATTAGGTGGCAGATCAGCGCCAGGAAAGGGTTGGGAACGTGATGTATGCGTTGTCTGACATATACATTATCTGGTTTAAAATGTTCTATAGATTGAGGCATAATAGTAAAGTTGTGAAGAATAACAATATCATTCATGGAAGGAGTTAGGCAAGGAAATATAAATTGATAATAAAAAAATGTCACATTCCTATAAATGCATAAGTGATGGTTAGAAACATCATAACACAATAAACCCTTATGACAATGATTATACTCTATACATTGAACAGATTGTGCTCCAAGCTTATTTTTCAAAAAGAGGTGGATGAACAACAACATATACATCCAAAAGTATGTAAAGCACTATAGTCACGGTGAGTTTTAAAAAGACAAAAGAAAGGATAATCAAGATCAATAATCGTAGAAGGAAATCAATTAATCAAGAAGATGGTCATGGATAATCAAGATCAATAATCGTAGATCGTTGAGACAATATGCATTTTTGTTGAATGTATTCTTGAAACTCATGAGACATGTGAAGGTGCAAACACGAGAAGGGGGGTTGAATTGTGTGTGTAATACTTGAATTCTTTTTTTGTTTTTGATGATTATTTAAAATCTGATATATAAACAAGCAGAATTAGCAGCGGATAAAGTAAAATAATCAACACAAAGATTTATCCTAGTTCACCATTAACTAGGCTACATCAGTCCCTTCACCTTGAAGGATTTTTCCACTAATTCAAAACCTCTGAATTACAATAGCACTACTGATCCTCCAAGTCAGTCTTCCTAAACAATCTAACAATCCTAGACTTTTGAGGAACACAACACCTTGACTTCACAAGTCAAGTCTTCTCCTACCAATCTGACAACCCCAGATTGCAGAAGGGATTTCAACACTTTGAATCTAATTGCTAAGTCACCTGCTACTTCTTATGACTCTTCAGATTGTAGACTCTACTTCAACAATATAGATCTGACACAAGGGAACGAAAAACAAGAGTACTTGCTTCTGGAAAGCTTATACTCACAATTAACCTCACTGAAAACTCGAGTGTTTGCCTCTGGAAGTTTATGACTCTTTTACTGATTTTCGATAGCTAAGTCTTCTGCCTTGAGCCTCCTTTTATAGAGGAAAATTAGGGTTTCTTCCATGATCAAATTCGAGCTGTATCTGTCCAATCGGGTTTGAGCTTTATGCTTGATCCGAACCTTTTTGCTTCAGATTTGTTCTAAAAATAATTTTGGCCAATCCTGTTCTTGTTTAATTTTGGACCGTATCTTTCTCCCCTCCAATTGCTTTTAAATTCCCTCCAAGACTTCAATTTATTTTTGTATCAAATCCCCTTGATACTTTGATCAAATTTCTATCAAAATTTAATCAAGTCCCAAATTTTAATCAAGTCTTCACTGATTTTCATCATGATTAAAATCTGAACCGTATGATCCTCTGATCTTGACCAACTCTGGACTATGTAATCTAATATGTGCGAATTATGTGATCCTCTGATCTCGGCCAACACCGGATCATGATACTTTAGTCTAGACCATTGATCTTTTAATCTGAACATTTACCCTCTGATCTGGACTGAGTCTGGATTCAATCTGAATTAAATATGGACTTATGATATTTTAATCTTATGTTCTGGACAATCAAATCTTCTGATCTGGACTGAGTTTTATGTTTTGGACCATGTTATCTTCTGGTCTGGACCAAGTCATTTGCTCTGGACCAGTTATCTTCTGCTCTGGACCAAGTCTGGATTAAGTCTGGATTAAATCTTATATTCACGACCAAGCTATCTTCTGGTCAGGATTAAGTCTCCTTCTGGACTCTGCTTCCTTTTGATCTGGACCAAGAAAGATATCCTCTGATGATGTTATTTGTCCTTTGATGTTTTTCCTTTGATGACATCCTCTGATATCTTCTGGAGGTGTATCCTCTGGTGTCATTCTTTGATTTTATCCTCTGGTGTCCTTATCTTCTACTTCTGATTTTATCTTCTTGTGACGTCATCTTCTTCCTCTGGTGACGTCATCTTCTGGCAACTTTTTTCATTATTATTCTAAGTCAAAAATAAGATTACATAAAAGTACTTTTGTAAACATCAAAATTCTAAGTATAGAACCAACTTGGTTCCAACAACATGTACTCACCACAAGAGTCAAAGCGAATTTTTTTAACACTTGAGTGAAGTTGCGTTTCAACATATGTCAGAAGTTTCTTAAATATAGAATCACATCAGATGTATATCCAAAAAAAGTATTTTCAAGTAAAACGAAAACAATCATCAATAAAAATGACAAAATATTTATAGTGAACATAAGAAACTACATAAGACATATCCCACACATCATTATGAATCACTTCGAAACAAGTGGAAGCACGATGAGCACTAGACGGAAAAGAAAGTGTTTTATGTATATCCAATTTGCAAATAAAATATGAAAAGGGGTAGTAGAAAGAACATATTTATTTCCCAACAACCAATTTTAATTAAATGAGACAAAACAACAGAGTTAGGGTGGATCAATTTTCTATGTCAATCTTCATAAAAATCTAAAACCTTATTACTAGCAAGAGACAAATTATTGAAAATAAACAAAAATAAAAATAATCTTCCCACTTTGTGCCCTATTGCATTCACCTTTCCTAACATCTACTATTGCACAAGACAACCAACCCGAGAAAAATTAACATTACATTTGTTGTCCAGCAATTGACAATAAATTAGAAGTAAGTCCAAATGATACAAGCACATCCCGAAAATTAGAATTTATCTCTCCATCATTAGTGATAGAGTTGGTATTACTATCAACGATTTGAATTTTCTGATTACCATGATAAAAATGTAAATTGTGCATGTTTGTGGAGCATCCTTTCATGTGGTTGGATGCACCAAATTCACAATGGGCGAGAAACATTAGAAGACTTATTATGAATGAATCTATTGTCAATCGCGGCGGGATAGCACGAACCCAAAATCACAGTGTGCCGGATGTACTCGTCGTGTCTGGGTGTGAAACCGTCGTCAACAATTGCGACCGCGAATAGCGCCCTAAACTATGTTTTACAGGTTTTTTGAATTTTTTTATTTCATTAAGGGTATTTGAGTCTTTTTGCACCCAAATCTCTATTATTTTATTAATATACTAACCTTTGTTTCTTCTGATTGCATGAGATCTTTGTCTTCTTCCTCTTTGAACAGTGAACAATGAACACGACCTTTTGTTTCCTCTCAAAACAGTGGGTGCTTCTTCTCCCTCTAGTTACTTCTTCTTATTCTTCTTTCAATGTTTTTCTTCTTCTTTTTCTCTCATTTTTTTATTTTTCCTCTGTTTTTCTTCTTCTTATTCTTCCTTTGTTTTCTTCTTCTTATTCTTCTTCTTCTTATTCTATTTTCCACTATTTTCCTCTTTTTTGTTCTTCTTCTTCCACTATTTTTCCTCTGTTTTTGTTTCTCTATTTGGTTTTCCACTATTTTGTTCCTCTGTTTTGTTTTCCCCAGCTCTTTTTTGTAAGAAGATTGACATCTTCATCTGAAACACCAACAACTAATAGCAAAGACTTGTTTAATGTTGCGAAGTCTAAAAGCTTTCAAGTTGATGATTGAAGAGATTGGAAATTATGGAGCAAACTTAAAGCCTCCAAGTGACCATGAGATTAGAGTTACATTGCTAAAAAAGGAACTAAAGCTCATAAAGAAAATGTTACAGGGACTTGTAATGGAGCAAACTCAATATGGATGCTTTATTATGTTAGATGCAGGGACGGATCGAAAGGCTAGAACGTTGATCGATTTCTTGGTCAACACTCTAGGTGAGACTATGCTCGTAAGGAGTATTGATAGTTCTAGCTTTACGAAGACCAGATTGCAGATATTTGAACTTTTGGACACATTTGTTCAAGAAATTGGAGTGGAAAATGTTGTACAAGTTGTTACCGACAATGGTAGCAACTTTGTCTCTGCGCGGGTAAGAATTTTATAATTGTCATTATCCAATTTGAAATATTAATTATGTTGTAAGTCATATAATGTGATTCATTTATTTTTGTGTTAGGAAATTATTTTGAAGACAAGTATCCTAATCTCTTTTGGACTCCATGTGAAGCACATTGTGTGGATCTAATGCTAGAAGATATTGGAAAGTTGCCTATTTTTAAGAGGGTCGTCGAAAGTGGACAATTTCTTGTTGGATTTTCATCTACAATCATACCATCACCTTTAACATAATGAGAAAGTTCACTCAAAAAGTTGAATTGGTTAAAGGTGGAGTGACAAGGTTTGAAACTACATTCCTTACTCTTCAAAGATTGTATAAACAAAAGAATAGCCTGAGAAGGATGTTTTTATCACATAAGTGGGTGAACACAAATGCATCAAAAGATCCTAAAAGAAAAAGGCATATAGTATTGTTATCAATGTATCATTTTGGAAGGATGTTCTATTCTCTCAAGGCAATGGAGTCGGTGCATGTTTTAAGAGTGGTTGATAATGAGAAAAAACTGGCAATGGGTTACATATATGAGGCAATGGATAGGGCGAAGGAGTCTATTGCAACAACGTTCAATGAAAATGAGAGTAAATACTCTAAAATTTACGCAATTATAGATAATAGATGGGAATGTCAACTTCATCGTCCATTGCATGCAGCAAGACATTTCCTTAACCCCCATCACTTTTATAGTGACCGAAATGTTGGCACAGATCCGGAAGTGACACATGGACTTTATGCTTGCATTATGAAGCTTTCTAAAGATTCCGATGATAATGTTGAAGCTCCAAAGGAGATTTCTCAATATAGGAAAATGCATGGCATGTTTGGTATACCTTCTGCAATTAGAATGAGGTCTATTGTCTTCCCTAGTAAGTTGAAGTACAACGTTTTGTTAATTTAAAATTACATTCTTGATACTTGTATGTAAATAGTGGGATTAATTATTTATTGCATTACAACTGAGTGGTGGACCATGTATGGAAACCATGTTTCACATTTGCAAGCTGTTGCAATCAAAATATTAAGCCCGACATGCAGCTCTTCAAGACGAGAGCGCAATTGGAGTACACTTGAGAAAGTACGTAACTGTCAATTGGTTTTCTTATATAATTGGATGTAGTGAATTTAGAATTAGTTATTCTCTTTTAAAATTGTAATATAGATTCATTCTAAGAAGAAAAGAAAACTTGAGCGCCAAAGGCTACATGACTTGGTTTTTGTGAAGTACAATCAAGCTCTTAAAGATCACTTCGATAACAAGGATTTAACCTGATCTCATTCTCCTCAACAATATTGATGAGTGTTATAATTGGCTTGAAAAAGAATTGGATGAAAACGATGTATTTGCAGATAATTTGGTCTTTGGAGAAGATGGCTTAACTTGGGGACTTGTTGGTGATGCAATTGGGGTTAATGAACCAGCAAGATTTACTAGGCACCAATCAAGACTCGCTGCAACTATGGCTAATGGAGATGAGGAGGTGGAAGAAGAAGAGTTTGAATCAAGTGATGAACAAGATAATGTTGATGTGGTTGAAATTACAAGTGAAGATGAGGAAGATAATTTTGCATGATTTTGATTGTTTTAGTTTGAGTAGAAAGTGATTACTTTTAGAACTTAATTTTGATTACTATTAGATCTTGATTTTGATGTTAGATTTTGATTATGACATATGAAGTATGATTACCCCTTTATTTTTGTGTATTTTATTTTTGTTATTTTTTAGTATTTTTGTCTACTGTTTGTATGTTATGTTTAGCTTATATACTATTTTTTGGTCTTCACAATAGCAATCATCCTACTATCCACAATCTCTCTATACCATTTTCGAGGTTGTACGCTCCACACCGCTATCTGAGACTGACAACATAGATGATTACCCAAGGTTGAAAAAGTCAAAAATACCATTTGTTGAATCATTTCAGCCTTTTCAAGTTGTAAAGCACCACCATCAAATGCACTGATGATGGAAGGACCAATTGCATAGCTAGTAGTGGCATGGAATGTATGCATCAGACGTTGTGTTGGTCATGGAGGACGCATGAGACAATTATGTTAGGTATTGGACTCCATTCTTATGTGGAGAAAGACCTAAATATTGTAGCTCATGTGTCTCACTTATTTAAGTGGAGAGATGTCTTATTAGGGTTGTAAGAGAGAGGCTATTTTGAAGAAAAGGCCGCCACCAAAAAAGAAAAGAAAAGAGTAAACCATATTCTCGATTTTGTCAAATCAGTCTCAGAAAAATCTCGATTGCACGTTGGTTAACTGTTGGATCGGGCTGATTTTTGGACAGCAGGTTTGCAACATTTAGGTCTTCTTTTTCAACGGTCGGATTGGAGAGATGACGTTTGGAGAGGGAGGAAAAGTGCTTGCACAACAGCAGGTTTTTGGAGTGATTTTCATCTTGTTTTTCATTTGTAAGCTTTAATGCTTTGTTATTTTGACCGGTTGTAGGCACAATTTAGATATCATTTTGAAACTCATGTACTATTATTTGATTATACTAGAGTTATTTATTTGGCGTGGATGACCCGCGGTTTTTATCGTTGCGTCGAGGGGTTTTTTACATTATAATATCGGTGTTCTTTACGTGTTTTTTATTTTGACCAATTTGCTACCATATATTTGTTATTGCTTCTCATAGGTTCTTGCAAGTTGGGAGAATTTTTTATCCACTGCGTATTACTTGTTATTGTGTTTCTATGTTTATTTCTTATTAGAGATGATATGACCCCCACTAGTTGCAGTAATTGCAAAATTTCTTACTGCAACTACGATCAACATGCCCAAATTATTTATGAGAAACATTGGACCTGTCGCATATGACACGATTCCTTGGGTAATGACAACATCATTAATCGCAACGAGCAACAAGCAACAAGATCAATGCAACCAAAACCACAAAATCATAACCACCAAAACTCAAACTACGAGCAACCAAGACCAAACTGAACACAAGCAATATTGAAATCGACGCAAGCACAAGAACCAAGAGCATGAAACACAAGAACCAAGCGTACAAGAAAACGCACACCAAGAGTAGGTCACAATTAGAACAGAGGCAACAGGTCAGCACACCCCAAACCAAGAAAACATAATCAGAAACCAAGTCACATGTACAAGAAAACATAAACCAAGACCAAGAAACAAAGATTATCATAGGCTCTAATACCATGTTAACAATTTCGATTTCATGCCTTTCTTCATTCTTTCTCCACTATAAATAGTACATGCGCAATTATAGACATTTACAACTCATAATGATTGCATTGCCTGATTTTGTTAGCCTAAATTAGGTAAATTAAATATATACAATTAATCCCTCATTAACATTTTCATATTGCTTAATAATCAAAAACTAATGATAAGGTTCTGGCAAATAGAGCAGAAGTAAAACTAAACGGAAGATAAACAAGGTGAAGCAAAGGACATTAGAGAAGGGAAGAGAAGTATTTTCATTCAATGTAATTTCTGCACAAACGATACACACATAAGAATAATCAACACTCAAGAAACTCTGCCACAATCATCTAAAAAAATGTGACTCTACTTTTTCTCATGCTGCAGCTTCCTACTAGCTATGCTGATAATTGAAGACTCTTGAAGCTTGATGACTACTACCATTATTAGTCAATGTACAATTACGCTCTCAGGAGCTATAAACAACAAGACATATATACCGACATTGTGGAATTCCAATCACAAATCAACACACAGCATTCAACCCGATTGAAAAACCATTACGCCTATTCCCTTATCTTCTGGACTCCAACCCATCGAGCATAATCCACCCACCTATTCAAGGTAGGATTCGTGTAACAAATAATGATGACACAAGACGAAACAAATATATAGTAAACTATATAAACATATAAGTTAAACCGATAATAATCTTACAATAGGGAGCCCAAGAAAGTGTTTCCGGTTCTAACAGCAAAGCAAATTGCACTAAGAACGAGCTTGTGTTGGTGAAGCAAAGGGTCTAGAATTCGTTGTTCTATAATTCCAGCAAGAATTTGGTACCTGGTAGAGAACAAACACAATTTTTCCTTTATATTATGCCGAGACATGTCAAGAAGAATTCATTACCAACTTACAGTTATGACTAATGATGCATTACTGAGGGTACAAAACTCGATTAAACTTGAAGCTTTTTTTATACTAAAGTAAATCGCATGTAAACATAAAAGATGATCTAGGTCATGGAATTCAGGACATGGATCAATCAATGCATGCTAGCTCCCTCATTCAATAGAAAAAAAATCATTTCATTTTATTAAATTTTCCTTCATCTAAGGAATAAAATAAAGTAAAACTACCTTAAGTTGCTAGATACTGCCATGTAAACTCCATACGCAACACTCGTTGATAATACCGGTACATCCTCAGCCTCATCAGCAAAAGATTTATCAACAACCTTCCGCGCGTTAATCAATGCATTTGTTACACCAGTACCAATCTGAAAAGGCAAGCAATGCAGTCACCTCATTGATGCATATACTACCAGTCTACAATTATATACCAATTATTACTTGACGAGATAGATCTCCAAGACAGTGAGTTAAGCTTCAACTTCGCATTTTAGTTAACAGAAAGATATACAACAACGACCATGCCTTTAAAAGGTTGAAAGGTTTACCGATTGTAAAAAGTGTGTCTCTATAAAAACAATACCAATTCTTTCGTTCTGAAGTTCATAATGAGTTCAGACAAAAACAACAGAGTAGCATTGGTAAGGGTCTGAATTAAGTCCATTAGAAGAAAGATCTTTAAAGAGAATTAACCAAAAACTAGAAGAAGCTAGTGTATATGTTAGCACGTAAGATGTTAAATACCAATGATGCACCGGTCCCAACTGCAAATAGCTTTGCTCCATTCCTCTGCACAAGAGATGATTATTTTAAAAATATTGAGTAAATCAGCATTTTGGTTCTCAAAATTGTAAGGGTCAAACAATTTAGTCCCTAAAATTTACGAAAAAACAAACTAGCCCCTTATTATAGAACATCAATCAATTTAGTCTCGCCATCAAAATATCTCTTTAATAAACATTGTCAATACCAATGAAAGATCTACATATTGTTGGTATATATGTTGATTGACATTTTTCAACTTAAGAGACAAAATTGTTGTTTCGCAAATTTGAGAGACTAAATTGACCGACCCTTACAATTTCAAGTACTAAAATACTCATTTCTTAGAATCCAACACATACCACAATAGCACCTATTCTTTGTATAAGTGAATACGAGGTTCCAGCCAAAGCAACCTGTAGAGTGTTGACAAAGTTAACCACAATCACACAAAAATAATATCTACCAAAGAAAGAAAAAGTAAAATAAACAAATGCAGATGAAGTTCCCAATGCGTAGCTCAAGTGATAGAGCAAAGACATACGAAGGAAGATCAGGGTTCAAATTCTAGCTACTAACATAATATACTAAAAATTAACATTTCTCTATGAAAAAAACAAAAGCAGATGAAGAGTTGTTTAATTTAACCTGAAAAGCATTTTCAGGGCAGCCATAGAAGAATTTGGCAATAAATCCAGCACTAACAGCAAGTGGTGGTCGGAGAGAAACAGTCGGAGCAGGAAGCCACACAAGCATAAAATCTGCTACAATGGCCATTACCTGTTAATTAATTAAATTAAACAATAAAAACATGTGATTATTATAAAAGATAATTTGAATATAACAAACAATTTCTGGAGAAAAAAGGGGGGTTTCAAATAGACTTAAACAATAGATAAACAAAAAGATATAGCATACCACATCAGCACAAACAAAATCAAGCTCTTTTGTAAAGTTTTCTTTGCGCTTCTCCAATTCTGCAGCAGTCTGAAATGCAAACGCAATATTTGTTACAAATGAATGATATGCATGATCGATGCTTCACATAAATAGTCAAATTCATAAAAATACTGAGAATAGAAAATAAATAAATAGAACTTTCCTACTTTGTCACAATAATTAGCTGACTAAGAAAATTCTAACGATTTGCTAGATAACAGGTTTGGTCCAGAACATGTTGCATTGCATCAAAGACTTCATTTGTTAAAGCCAGTAAGAGGGAGCTAGTATGGAGTGATTTAGGCCGAGTTTTAATTAGCTTGTCAATTATTGGAGCTTTCAATTAAAATAAGTTTATAGTTCATCACTTAAAAAAACCCTTATAACTTATAAGCAGTCCTTAAGAATTTATAGATCAAGGTTTTAAAAAATGGTCTGCGACCAAGAAAACAGTCGCCACAAAAAGGTAAAGGTCGCGGCCGTTACCATTTTTCTCCATTTTAAGGATGTGAAGAGAAATCACAGAAAATTACCGCGACGCCCGCGAAAAAATGCCATTTTTATGAAAAAAATCCTAGAATCCTGTTTTTTTCATCACATGGATAACAAACACATTTTCAAAATGTATCTAAACACTACCTTACCTCCTTCTCTAGTTCTTAGCTTCTCTCATCTCGCAACCAATATTATATATTATTATTATATAACATTATAAATAATTTTATTTAAGATTTGAGGAATACTGTGAATAATTCACATTGCGACGACCGCAATCTGTAACGCATCATCCGTAATAGCTGAAATGGCAAAATCCCTAATGTGATCGCTATTTAAAACCTTGTTGAAGATGTTCATGAAGGAGTAAAAATGAGAGTGTCTGAACTAATTGAGATGTCGATGCTAACTTTAACATCAACAGGAGTTGTTAGTTAAAAAACTAAGTTAAATGTAAGATTATTTTAATATTTCTTTTTCTTTCCAAAAGTACTTGAGAATTTTATCTAAAATAGCTCTTTTTGCATGAAGTTATATGTTCAAACTTTGATGTCACCATTAAAAAAATAAAATCTTCATTGTTACCAATAACTATTTGTTAGATATTATTTCTCTTTACCATCCTCTGTTTTCAGAGTTCTCAGAATTCAATAAATTGACTATAGCAAAAATGTAAGACAGATCAAAATAATATAATAGACAATTGTTTAAAAATAAAAGTGCAAACTTAAATATAACAAAAATTTAGTTTACTGTACTTAATTATAAGCTAATTTTAACTAACTTTTCCTACTTAATGTAATTATTTTAAAAATATCACTCATTCTTTCAGTAAAAAAAAAAAATATCTCTCACTCAACTCAATACAAGTGAAATGTGAAGACAATTTTTAATAAATATCATCAAGAGAAAGAAACTATATTTTATATTTTATATGAAATCAATAAAATTAAAGGAACTTAACTAACACTTTTAATATTATTAATATGTGTGTAGATAGTTAGTTTTGGTTATATATATGTTGGGAATGGGATTTGTCTCATATTTAAAGTCTATTTGGATTATTTTCTCAAAAAAATAAAAATAAAACAGAGTTAGCTTATTTGAACTTATCTTCCAACATAAGTAATAGTGAGACTATTTGAGAGAGTTTATAAAAACAACTTATTGCATGTTCATAACTTGTTTTCAGCTAATTTCCTTGAGCTCTCCAAATAGCTTATGAAAAAAATTTGACTTTTATTTTATCTTTTGTTGTAGAAATAACTTATACATAAGTACTTACACAATAAGCACTCATACTATAAGCGCTTAATTAAGCTGTTTATCCAAATAAATGTCTTGGAAAATTATTTGTTTGCCTTATGTTATGTCAATTTAGAAATAACAAAAAGAGCATTGACTATTTTTCTACTGGTACACTTAGTTATTATATCTCAATCTAAGTAACTATTGCACTAACTACGTTATCAACGAGGATATTTTAATCAGAATTGCCTATTTTATAAGAAAAATCAAGAATGATTTTCTTAATAAAAAATGGGATTTGGATCCTCTCCTTCTATCTCTCTCTCTCTTAATCTTACTATCTCTCTTGATTAAAAATACATAAATTAAGAGAGAAAGTCAAGCAGAGGATACAAATCCTTTTTCTTTTTTCTTTTTTTGGTCAAGTAGCTTAGTGGCTAGACCCACACTCCTTAAATGGGAAGAAGTGGAGAATTCTGAGTTCGAACTCAAGCCCCTACATATCAATCTCGTTGTTACTGGACCAAATCCCTTTTTTTTCTAGTCAGCATATCTTCATTATTTTTTAACTCGTTGAAAAGTATATTTAAGACAGTAACATTGAATCAACTTTAACAAGGTATCTCTACAGTTGCAAACAAAGACTAATCTATCGAGATAGCTAGCATGCATTTAAAGAATCTAAACTTTTCCAATTGTACGATAAGAGATCCAACATCCATTAAATGATTAATACTATAAATAACCATAATACCATATTGATACAAATAAAAAATGAATATGAAAGGAAAATGAGCTCAATAAATAAAGAGATTAATTTCTTTATACACATGCATCACAGTGCCACTTTTTCCATTTTTTAGTTTAGTTCTTAAAATATCCCCACATGAACTCAAAAAAAAAAAAATTGATTTGATCATGTGTAAACAAGTTTTATACTTTGAGTGTATATAAATTAAATCCATAAATAATTAGATAAATCTAGCAACAATAATATATCTCCAAACCTTTGTAAAGATGCCAACACCACATTCCATAGCAACCTTAGCTAGGAACAAATCATCAGCAAGCAATCTTTCCCTAAACCCTCCAAAATTGAGCAACCATCGAAACACACTCGATTTTTCCAGTTCAAAGAACCTCTTCACAATCGAACCCGGCACTCGTCCCGCCTTAACCGCCTCCGCTAAATCCGCTGGCAAATACTCCAACGGCCTACCGACCTCCGCAAGAGCCATCAGCGCTTCTTCTCTGTTCCGATCCCTATCCTCCGATTCACCATCACCACCACCATCGCCTCCTCCTCCACCACCGCCTCCTCCGGTGCCGATTCCTCCGCCGTTTCCGGATGCAAAAATGGCGGTTTTTATAGGTGTGGAAACGGGAGAACGGGAAGTAAAGAGGTTGGAAGGAGAATGCCGACGGTGAGAAAGGATGGTGAGAGTTGGTAGTGGGAGAGAAGTAGAAGAGTGATGGTTTTGAGTGGGGAGAGAGAAAGAAGGTGTGTAGAAGTTGGAGAATGAAGAAGCCATGATGGGCATTGTAGAGTGTGGAGTGTAGTTGACGATTGTCTATGTGTGAGTGTATAGTGACTGTTGAACAAGATTGTTATTGACAGACGCCACAAAAATCAGACTCACTTGGACATGTGGCCTATACATCATGCCCTTCCCTCATTTTTAATTTAATAACTAGTAAAAGACATATCTAGTTAATTACATAAACATATTTTTTTTTTGTTTAAGTATAATTTTCCACAAATATTAAAATACATTATAACATTTATAATTGATATAATTAAAACATTATATTATAACCTTGAAGTATACACAATTAAATTGTTATACTATAAATATAAATGTTAAATTAAATTTAAAAGTTTAGTCAATAATAAATATATAGTTGAAGTTATAATTGTTAATGAATTTATAAACTTATGGTAGAACGAAAGATTTTACGAAAACTATATGTTATAGGCACAAGTAATTTCATATTTATTTTAAAAATACGAACTAAATTATTCTAATTATTGTAGTAAATTTAAAACATATTTGATTTCCCCTATAAGAAGTCATTGTGACATGCATTTCTTATTTTTGTGGTTATGTGTGATTCATCTTTATAGCACTTTATTATTGTTGTCTCCACATAAATTAAGAGTTTCAAAGTTGTCTGCATTTGCATATTCTGCAACACTCACTTGTAGAATCTTAAAAATGAATAATAAAATTAATTAAAATGAATAATAAAATTAATTATTTTCTTCTCTTTGTTATGAGATGTTAAGGAGAAAAAAAGAGTAAAATGCATTAATAATACTTATCTAATCATGATCTGGTTGTTCTGTATTCGGATAAAGTAACGTCAAATAACATTATACGCTCAATTTGGTAGCGGTCTCTAGAATGAGTGTGTAGCATCACTTGAACAAAAATACTAAATTTATTAATTATGACAAATAATTGTCCCATGTATGATTTTTTATAATTAGTGTATTATAATTGTTCTCATTTTTATGTATAAGATATTAAAAAAAAACACTAATTTTAGGTGATTCTTCAATGACAAACATTAGTGTAGTATATGATTTTAATATTAAATATTTGTCCTTTGTATCCTGTTTATTTTATATTTATCAGTGATAAATATTTGTCTCGTATTATTTTATGCATTAATGACAAATATTTGTCCTAGATTATTTTAATAAACAAATATATGTCAAGTGTTTTTATATATCGGTGACAAATATTGGTCCTGTAACTTTTTATATCTATCGATGACAAATAAGTTGAGGCAAAATCTCAAATCAAGTGTTTTGAGTATAAACAAATAATTAAATAATCACTAATCATGATTCTGATTATGTTGTTATTTAACTTGTAGTTTTGACTAATTTATTCAAAGATATGCGATCAAATACATTCACACAACAGTTAATGGTCCCACCATGAAAGTAATCAAGAGTATCATGTCTTACTTGAACTGGAGATTGATTGAAAGAACATTCTGATTTATAAAGGAATATTCTGATTTTTATAAACGAACATTCTGGTTATTCCTTTTTAAAGACAAAAATTAAAATAGATCATTCTCCATAGTCGAAACCTCAAGTTAAAGAATATCAAGACTACTCAAATCAATAATCAAGTCCAAAACTCAAGATGAAGGATCAAAGAAGCAAAACAGCCTCCAGAGCGATGACCAGATTGATCTCCAGACTGATGAGCTGTGAGCAAGGACAATGGTAAACTATTCCTGCACTTTTTGTAAAAAGCACAACATGCTTCTGAGACAAAGGACTATCACGTCACAACCATTCTAATCCACGTTTTCTATACAACATAGAACCAAGAACGTTATGGTTTTGTATGTTCTAGATCAAATAGCATACATGTCTAATAAAGTTCAATCTGGACAAATAGTTTGCTGAAGTTCAGTAAAGGCTATATTGAGCTTTTTTAACCCTCTCCTCATCTATAAAAGGAACATCAAGGAGAAGACAACAACAAGAGTTTTCAAGAAAATCATTCTATACTTATATAATCATACTCAAACAACAAAACTTTTCACTCAAGCAAAACCCCCGCTCTCCCTTATTCAAGGATCTCTTTATTTAGTTATTGTTGATAATCAATCTCAAACAAGTGTTGAGTAGATTATAATCCTAAACTTTTTTTATCATACACATTATTTGAAACTCAAGTCTAACTCTTAAGATAATTTGAGTATGTTGTAAAAATCATTTTAGTTATCAAAAGGTAAACTGTAAAAATCCTTTCTTGACTAAAAGGTAACTATAAAAATCCTTTCAAGGTTGAAAGATGAATTCTGAAACTAATCAAGAGTGATCAAGAAAGATAGTGTGAAAGCAAGAATGTTCTAGTGCTAAGAAAATTAGTGAAAAAACTCAGATTGTGAGAACTAGATGTAACCCACCTTTGATGAACCAAGATACATCACTGTGTGATCTTCTTATCCTTATTTATTTCTCATTCACTAGTCACATATCACCTAGAAATATTCTGCTTTATTTGTTTTTAACTCACCCAGAACATTCTGGACGTTTTTTGTTTGAAACCAAGATTGAACTTGAGTTAATTTAAATTAAGTTCATGAATTAAGATTTTTAAAATGGGTCACAATTCAAACCCCTTTCCTTGTAATTGATATTGTTACTTCAATTGGTATAAGAGCTCTGCCTCTAAGGTTAAGCACCTAACAAGTGTTAGAGGAAAAGATTCAGGAAGCAATGTCAAAAGTCAAGTATATTGTTGAAGGATGTTCATCAAATAGACCACCTTATTTCGATGGTAGAAGTTACTACTTTTGGAAAGGAAAAATTCAACTATTCCTTAAATCACATGATACAGGAATGTGGCGCATCATAATAGATGGAAACTTCATTCCAATAGTTGATCAAAGTGATCCAACACCTGCTGAAAAGAAAGAAGCAAATTGGGCAACCGAAGACAAAGCTAAGGTACTTCTAAACTCTAAAACTCAATTATTTTTGTCTTGTGCCTTCAACATGGAGGAAAGTGAAAGAGTTGATGAATGCGATACGGCCAAAAAGGTGTGGGATACATTACAAATTCATCATGAAGGAACAAGTCATGTCAAAGAAACAAGAATTGATATTGGTGTACGAAAATTTGAACTATTCGAGATGAATGAAGGAGAAACTATTGATGAAATGTATTCAAGATTAACAACCGTAAACAAAATACGCTCCCCTGGAAAGGCATACTCAATCAAAGATAGAGTAAGAAAGATTTTGAGATGTCTCCCCATCATATGGATAAAACAACAAAGAAAGGCAAAGTAATAGCCTCAAAAGCTTCACAAAACCTTCAAGAAAGCATCCTCGTAATAGGATGAAAAAGAAGATTTAGAGGAAAGAGAAATTGGCAAAGAAGAAGCTGATGAGGAAGTAGTTCTTCTTACAAGAAAAATTCAAAGAAGAGATGAGATCAAAAGAAGTGTTCCAAGCAAAAAGGAAAACTCTAAAATAGAAATAGATAAAAGCCAAATCACATCTTATAGGTGCAACAAATTAAGACATTATAAAACTGAATGTCCTTTGAACAAAAAAGCGTCAAAGAGATTTCCATTCAAGAAAAAATCCATGATAGTCACTTGCGATGATTTTGAAGAATCAAACACAGAAGATAATGAAGAAGCCAACATGTGCCTCATGGAAAACTCAGAAAACAATGAGGTAACCATATCTGAACTCTTCCCTTTATATGAACAAATAGAAAAAGAATTTGATAATATTTTAAATGACTCAAATTTTCTTGCTAAAAAATGTGGTTCATTAAAGGAACAAGTTCGTAAAGAAAATGAGAAAGCCCAAGCTATGAATGATGAACTCAGAAAAGTCATTCAAAACCTACAGTACTCTCATTTCAAAATATCTAAAAAACAAAATGAAAGCAAGTGTCTCAAACCAAAAATTAATAATGATAAAAATGATTTGTCAAACTTTATTAAATTCATTGAAACTTTCCAAAAACTTATGGGATCTCAAGTAGGAATTTTTTATCAAGCTGGACTTGGTTTCGGCAAATCTCAAAAGCAAAAACTCTGAAAAAAAATTTTGTGCCAAAAAAAAAAAGATAAATGCAAAAAAAAAATGTTCTTACTGTAATAAATTTGAACATCTTGATTCCACATGCTTTTACGAAAAACAAGGGATGAAAAGTTCAAAGCAAGATGACCTCCCAAAAAGGCAGAACATTCTGGTCTCTTATCAGAACCTTCTTCAAAAGCAATAAGAAAATGTTCTTATTGTTCAAAGATTGGTCATGTTGAACCAAACTGCTACCTTAAGAAAAAAATATATTCTTAAGAAAAAATCTAACCCTCAAGGACCCAAGACCAAATGGGTACTTAAGATCTCTTTAATATCTAATGCAGGTTGGTTTTCAAAATGTCAAGAAAAAACCATGGTACTTGGACACTAGCTGCTCGAGACATATAATAAGCGATAAACAATGTTCTCTCTTTTTTGTCAAGAAGGATGGAGGATCTATAACGTTTGGGAATAATAATCAGGAAAAGATCAAAGGTAAATGTATTATAGGTAAAAAAAAAACTCTACAAAAATAGCTGATGTTCAATATGTTGAAGATTTAAAACATAATCTAGTAAGCATTAGTCAATTGTGTGACAATGGTTTTGAAGTTATTTTTAAACCTAACTTATGTGAAGTCACGCAAACGTCTTATGGAAAAATTCTTTTTCTGGGTCAAGAAAGAAAAATATGTATGTCTTATATTTAGAAGAATTACCCACGGAATAATGTTTTATGGCTATAAATGAAGATAAGTGGATATGGCACAAACGGACTAGGCATGTAAGCATGAAATCAATTTCAAAATTATCCAAACTTGACTTTGTTAGAGGTCTGCCAAAAATTAGTTTTGACAAATATAAAATATGTGAAGCATGTGCTAAAGGAAAACAAGTCCAGAGCAGTTTCCATTCAAAAGATTTTGTTTCAACTCAAAAAGCTCTTGAACTATTTCACATTGACCTCTTTGGTCCTATCGAAACCACAAGTCTAGGAGGAATAAGATATGACTTTGTAATTGCTTATGATTTTTCACGATACACATGGGTACTATACTTAAAACAGAAAGATGATTATTTTGAAGCATTTCAAACCTTTTGTAAAAAGGATCAAAATGAAAAAAATATCTAACATAGTCTCTGTAAGAAGTGATCATGGAGGAGAATTCATAAATGCTTCGTTTAATGTAACACCTCGAGTTTTAAACAGCGCAAGTGTATTTTTTTTCAAAACTAATAAAGGAATTTCAACTTAATTCAAAAGAATTAAAATTAATTAAAATTGAATATGAATTAAACCATTCAAAAATAGTATTACATCGTAATTCAAAATACAAAAGTAATTAAACATCCACATCATAATTATAGCCTAGTAATTTAATTTCGGGAAATTGATCTTCAAAAATTACCAAAATAAATTACATCAAAAACTATATCCTGGACCCACAAAAACATTATCAGAGTGCGGAATAGATATACAATTATCCCAAAACAAATAAATACATCCACCATGCACTAGGCCCTATACAACAAGACTAAACTGATCTGATCATGCACTAAAACTACTGATCATGCACTAAAACTACAGTAGCACGGTTTCCACCGCATCCTCTACAAGTCTCGTCTTCACTCCAGCTGTCCGTCCCTCTACGCTGTCCACAAATACTCTGTACGTGAAGATCAAGGAAAACTAACAACGTCTTCGTCGTTAGTTTATCCTTCGGTGGCACGGGTATGGGTATCATCTGAGGGCAAAGCCCAATTTCCACAATATTGTAAAGGGTCACCAACCGAAATTAACAATTACCACATAGCAGTTATGTCAAAGATAACAAATACATTCATGGCATGTTCCAATGTTAAGACAACAATAATAAATAAGTATGCTCACTTATTAAAATGTATAATGTCTACATCTTTGCAAAACAGCCAATTTAGCATATAAATCATGGTGCAAGTACAAATACAATCAACAATCACAACACTCATTTGGCACTTATAATTCATGAGATACTTGCACACATCGATTTCCACTCATTAGCTCATATCAAATCATGACTCACAGGTCAACCATCCCAATGGAATATGTATATATCAATGTACTCAACTCTTGGAATTACCAAGGTGCAGTCTCTCACGGACCAACACACGTGCAGTCTCTCACGCACCAATACGATTTACAGATCGAATGGACCGTCTAATACACGCAGAACCATTCCGTAGCCCGGATAGAATAGACCATCTAATACACGCGGAACTACTCTATAACCCATCACGGTCGCTACATTTACGTGTATTAGCCTCTCACAGGCCAAATACACAGAAGTTAAATCCTCGCACGGATAGAATGGACCGTCTAATACACGTGGAACCACTCTGAAACCCGGATAGAATAGACCGTCTAATACACGCGGAACTACTCTATAACCCATCACGGTTACTACTTAACTTCGCAGCCTATCACGGTCGCCGCATCAACTCTGTGGCCATCGCGGTCACCACCTGACTATGCAATGCATGGACATGCTATGTTTTCTCTTCATTGAAAACAGAATGCAATGCAATCTGAAACCCAGAACGTCCTTAACACAACATTAATGATTTTACTCATCAACACAACAACAAAAGCATCATCAATGCATCAACCAAGTCAGCAACAAAAATAGCAAGGACAACAATATCTCAGCAACAAGACAACAACAACAGTCCCCACAAACATGCATGCATCTTAACTCCAACAACATAACAATGATCATCCCCAGTTTTTAACAAAATAACATAATAATAAATCCATCAAACATATATTTACAACCCATATGCAATCTAGAAAGTTGGAAGGAGCCCCTTACCTTAGTTACGTTTTCTTGTTCGTTTACGTTACCGCGACTAAAACTGGCGAAACTCCCGCTCGCGTTGTCACTACCAAAGTTAGTTCTCTAGTACCATAAAGATGAGAGGAATAAATTTACTTTGTAAGAACAGAGTTGCACCTAAGAGGGGGGTGAATTTGGTGTTAGACAATTTTTCTGTTTTTAGAGTTTTGTGTGATTGTTCAACTGACTGTTTTGAGTTTATGAAAGCTTTGTAAAATACTGAAAATAAATCACACAGAAATTTATCCTGGTTCCCCTTATAACCAAGGGTACATTTAGTCCTCTTGCACACCACAAGATATTTTCCACTAATTGTTCGAATAAGTTACAAGTCTAACACTAAGACTTCAGTTACAAATTCTTTAACACTTAACCGAAGATAGTACACCACTATCTTATTTAACAATACTTGAAGAATCTACACTTATTTGCATCTGTATTCGAATACAACACCCTCGTATTCGAATACAGAATGCTGATTTTTCACTATTTTAGCTTCTGTATTCGAATACAAGGGAGCTGTATTCGAATACAGATTCGTATTTTCCAGAAATTCAAGTTTTAGACACTGTCACATGAACTTTAAGAGTTAGGGAAACATTGGAAAGGTTTGTGATAAATTAAAATGGAGTTTTTGAGATAGTTTTGAAGTAGTGATGATGAAGTGCATGAGATCTTTATTGATGTTGTGAAAAATGCTGATTTTGCACTAATTTAACTTCTGTATTCGAATACAAGGAAGCTGTATTCGAATACAGAGTATTGATTTTTCACTATTGTAGCTTCTGTATTCGAATACAGATTCGTTTTTTCCAGAAATCTCAGTTTTAAACACTGTTTTATGAACTTTAAGAGTTGGGGAAACATTGGGAAGACTTGTGAAATAAAAATGGAGTTTTTGAGATAGTGTGAAGTGGTAATGATGAGATGCTTGAATGTTTTTATTGTTGTGATGATAATGAAATTATTTGGGTTGAGATGGTTTTGGGGAAATGATGGAAAGACAAAATTTTGTTGATGTTTGCATACTGTTTTCAGTGAAGAGAAAACATTGCATGTTCATGCATTTCATAGTCACGTGGTAACTGCGATGGGCCACAGAGTAATGCGTAAAACGTGCTGGTCTGTGAGCGACTGCACTGGTACTGGTCTGTGAGCGACTGTACCTTGATATGCGCAAAACGTGCTGGTCTGTTGAGCGACTGCACGAGTGCTAGTCTGTTGAGCGACTGCACTGGTACTGGTCTGTGAGCGACTGTACCTTGGTATATGTGAAATGTGCTGGTCTGTTGAGCGACTGCACGAGTGCTGTTCTGTTGAGCGACTGCACTGGTGCTTATCTGTGAGAGATTGCTCCATGGTCATGTTGGCCATTAAAGTCTAACATATGAAAATCGTGCTGGTCTGTGAGCGACCACACGTGTGCTGGTCTGTGAGCAACTGCACCTTGGTAATTCCTAGAAGTTGAGTACATGAGCATATACATATTGCATCAGGGTGGTTGACCGGTGGGTCATGATTTGGATATATGTTGATGATTGGAAATTGATGTGTGTAAATATCTTATAAAATCTGAAATTCTGATGAATGGTTGTGATTGCTGAGTTGATGGTTGTACTTACAACATGTTTTCCATATTAATTGGTTGCTAAAGGCATACATGTCATGAAATTTCAAAATGAGCATCCTTATTTATCATTATTGTTATATGATATGCCATGGATATATCTGTTATTGTTGATATAAATGCTATGTGTTATTTGTTAATTTCGGTCGGTGACCCTTTACTATTATTGTGGAAAATTGGGCTTGCCCTCAGATGCCCCCCAAACCCATATCACCAGTGGGTCCCCCGACAATGGAAACGTCACTCGATTTCATTGATCGTCTCCTGCCTTCTGCTTGGGTATACGACCCTATCTCAAGCAGGGCGACGTATACAAGGAGACTGGCGAGAACCCGCAGGAATAACGGGGTCGTGGACTACGTGGAGCACACCCATACGAGGATTGACTTTCCTAAGCCTTCCAAATTGGTATTGGAGGCGCACATAATTTTTGAGGACGTGGAGGAGCCGACGACAGGGGTTGAGACGGAGGCCACAGTAGGTGTGGTGACTCCTAACCTGGTGATTGGAGGAGCTGTACATGATACAGAGGTGGAAGAGGAGAATCAAAGACCGACGCTAGTAGCAGATGATGTTCCGGGTCCATCTAGGACATCCGATGACAGCTTTGAGATTTCGGCACCACCGAAGCGACCCCGATTGTATATTGATATGACTTCAGAGGAGACCGATCCTTCCTTATATGATGAGGAAGAGGACGTTACGTCGAGGCGAGCTGCTGAGTCTGACGAGACTTGCATGGGCTACAGAGGGAATCCTTGTTACTGTAGCTTAGTGCATGATCAGACTAGACTTTTTGTGTAGGGCCTAGTGTTGAGGGCTGTATTCACTTATTTTGGGATTATTGTGTATTTTCTTTCCGCAACTCTGATAATATTTTAGATTGGGATAATTGTATATTTTCCGCACTCTGATAAATATTTCGGTGGGTCCAGGATACAGTTTTGATGTAACTTCATTTTGTTATATTTTGAAAATCAATGTCCCAAAATTTTTTTACGTGGTTATAATCATGGCGTAATTAATTAATTACTTTTAGTCGTTTGGATTACGACAAATTATTTTAATAAATGACTTAATTTTATTTTAATTCCTTTGAATTAATAATTTTGAAAATTCCTTTTATTTGTTTAAAAAAAAAAAATACACTCGCGCTGTGTTTTAAACTCGGGGTGTTACAAATGTGGTATCAGAGCATTTGGTTAAAGTTTTGGATTAAAGCTCTGGTTAGAATTATTGGTTTTGAGTCGTTATCTGATCATGCATAGGAGCAAGTAGTTAAAGTGTCAAGTCTTGTGTAAGTTGTGGTGTGACTGAAGTGATGATGGTTTTGTAGGAAACAATGCCTCCAAGAAGAGACGACACTGCCATAGCCAACGTCAGCTGGGAGGATAGGATGGCTGAAACGATGAATAACATGGCTGCGTCTGTTGTTGCACAGACGGTTGCGTCTGTTGTTGCACTGACGGCTGCGAAGACTCAACGTGACCTAGAGAAAAGAGAAAGAGAGATTCGTGCTGCTGAATCAAGAGGACTAGAGGATTTTCGTCGTCATAATCCTCCAAAGTTCAAGGGTGATGAGGGTCCAGAAAGAGTGGACCAATGGATTCAGGAGATGGAGAAAATCTTTGAAATGATTAATTTTCAGTCAGCGGTAAAGGTCAACTATGCTACATATCTGCTGTTAAGGGATGCAGAGTATTGGTGGAGGAGTACAAGGCTACTTGTAAGACCCTTAAAAATTAATATTAATTTATGGAATTAATATTAAGGGTATTTTGGGGATATTTGTAAAATATTTAATATATGTATGTTTTGAGCGAATATATATATATATATATAAATATTTATTTTGGAAGATGAATTAAAATTATTGGATGAAGATTAAATTAATTTAATTACGAGTAATTAAATTAGTCGGGCAGTTAATTGAGGATTAGTGGCTAATTGCAAAACAATTAAGCGCTGAAGGAATCAACATTATTTTAACATTATTTTTGATGAGGTGGCACCTAAGTAACTCTATAAATACATGTGAGGAGGCAGAGAAAAATCAGAACTCCATACCTCCCCATTCTGCATGCAACAGTGCTGCATGTAACAGTACCATTTCCTCCCATTCTGCCTCCTGTTTTCTGAAAGCTGTTTCACGATTTCAAAAGAGAAAAAAAGAGGGAACTCCTCAAAGTGCCATTACTTGGACATCCAAGCACCGAAACACCAAAACTCTAGTACAAAAGTTATTCCCCATACCATTACAGAGCTAAAGAACCCAGTTTCGTAGCAGCAAACACAGGCTGCAGTTTCACTGATTTTTGGCGCGAAAACGGGAACGACAGCAGAAACGAGAGAAACAGCAGAACACGCAACAAGGGTAAGGGCACCTTCCACTTTCTAGTTGCATTAGGGCTGTAAGTACATAACTATCATGGCATTACTGGTGTTTCATTACTGTTTTGAACAAAAAGAAACTGGTTTGCCTGTTGCTTAAAAGAAATGAAAAATGCATTCTGTGATGTTTTAAAAGTTCTGTGATAATTGCTGTTTGGGCTGAATGCACTAAAGTTGTGTTGTTTATGTGGGAAAGTGGAAAAATGTCTTGTATGTTATTTTAAACATGATTAAAATGCATGTTCATAAAACTGTTTTGAAAATGGTTTTGAAATGCAAAAATGCATTCTGTTTGGTGTTTTGCTGCTCTGTGATGCTTGCATGTTGTTCTGATGTTTGAGAAAGCTGAAATGCTTGCATGTTGTTCTGATGTTTGAGAATGTTGAAATGCTTGCATGTTGTTCTGATGTTTGAGGAAGCTGAAATGCTTGCATGTTGTTCTGATGTTTGAGAAAGCTGAAATGCTTTGCATGTTGTTATGATGTTTGAGAAAGCTGAAATGCTTTGCATGTTGTTCTGATGTTTGAGAAAACTGAAATGCTTGCGTGATGTTCTGATGGTTTGAAAATCTGGTGTTGCTGATGATTTCAAAATAAAAAGGGTTTAAAATGATGAAGGTGTTTCTTCTGGAAAATCTGGTTTGAAGTAAAAAAATATGAGTGTTGTGGTTTAAAAGAGTGATAAAACTGTTTTGGGGGTTGTGCTGATTTTTCAAAAGAAACAGTTTGAAATGTGTTGAAGTCTCAGGAAAATTTCACTGGTTTTCGAAGGTGTATTCGAATACAACATGTGTGTATTCGAATACAACCTGTCAAGCTTCTGTTTTACTTAAGTTTTCAAACTTGTATTCGACTACGAGCCCCTGTAGTCGAATACAGAGGAAGGATTTTTGCTTCTGATGATTCTGATGTTAATCATCCTATTTCTGCTTCTAATGATTTTGATGTTTATCATTTTATTTCTACTTCTGATGATTCTGATAATCATCCTATTTCTGCTTCTGATGATTCTTATGTTAATCATCCTGTTTTTGCTTCTGATGATTCTGATGTTAATCATCCTATTTCTGCTTCTGATGATTTTGATGTTAATCATTTTGTTTTTGCTCCTGATGATTCTAATAATCATCTTGTTTCTGCTTCTGATGATTCTGATGTTAATCATCCTATTTCTACTTCTGATGATTCTGATGTTAATCATCCTATTTCTGCTTCTGATGATTTTGATGTTTATCATTCTGTTTCTGCTTCTGATGATTCTGATAATCATCCTGTTTCTGCTTCTGATGATTTTGATGTTAATCATCCTGTTTCTGCTTCTGATGATTCTGATGTTAATCATCCTATTTCTGCTTCTGATGATTTTGATGTTAATCATTTTGTTTTTGCTCCTGATGATTCTGATAATCATCCTGTTTCTGCTTCTGATGTTAATCATCCTGTTTCTACTTCTGATGATTCTGATGTTAATCATCCTATTTCTGTTTCTGATGATTTTGATGTCTATCATTCTGTTTCTGGTTCTGATGATTCTGATAATCATCATGTTTCTGCTTCTGATGATTCTGATGTTAATCATCCTATTTCTACTTCTGATGATTCTGATGTTAATCATCCTATTTCTGCTTCTGATGATTTTGATGTTTATCATTCTATTTTTGGTTCTGATGATTCTAATAATCATCCTGTTTCTGCTTTTGATGATTCTGATGTTAATCATCATGTTTCTGCTTCTGATGATTCTGATGTTAATCATCCTATTTCTGCTTCTGATGATTCTGATGTTAATCATCCTGTTTTTGCTTCTGATGATTCTGATGTTAATCATTCTGTTTCTGCTTCTGAGGATTCTGGTGTGAATCATTCTGTTTTGCTTCTGATGATTCTGGTGTGAGTCATTCTGTTTTGCTTCTGATGATTCTGGTGTGAGTCATTCTGTTTTGCTTCTGATGATTCTGGTGTGAATCATTCTGTTTTACTTCTGATGATTCTGGTGTGAATCATCCTGTTTCTGCTTATGATGATTCTGGTGTAAATCATTCTGTTTTGCTTATGATGATTCTGGTGTTAATCATTCTATTTTGCTTCTGATGATTGTGGTGTTAACCATTCTGTTTTGCTTCTGATGATTCTGGTGTTAACCATTCTGTTTTGCTTCTGATGATTCTGGTGTGAATCATTCTGTTTTGCTTATGATGATTCTGGTGTTAATCATTCTGATTCTGGTTCTGTTTTTGATGTTCTGGTGTTGATGATTCTGATTCTGGTTCTGTTCCTGATGTTCTGATGTTAATCATTCTGATTCTGGTTCTGTTTCTGATGTTTTGGTGTTGATGATTCTGATTCTGGTTCTGTTCCTGATGTTCTGATGTTAATCTTTCTAATTCTGGTTCTGATGTTCTAGTGTTGATGATTCTGATTCTGGTTCTGTTCCTGATGTTTGATGTTAATCATTCTGATTCTGGTTCTGTTTCTGATGTTCTGGTGTTGATGATTCTGATTCTGGTTCTGTTCCTGATGTTCTGATGTTAATCATTCTGATTCTGGTTCTGATGTTCTGGTGTTGATGATTATGATTCGGTTCTGTTCCTGATGTTCTGATGTTAATCATTCTGATTCTGGTTTTGTTTCTGATGTTCTGGTGTTGATGATTCTGATTCTGGTTATGTTCCTGATGTTCTGATGTTAATCATTCTGATTCTGGTTCTATTCTTGATGTTCTGATGTTAATCATTCTGATTCTGGTTCTGATGTTCTGATGTTGATCATTCTGTTTTTGTCTTTTGTATTCGACTACAGGCATGATGTATTCGAATACAGAATGTTAAAATTGCAGTTTCATGCTTCTGTATTCAAATACAGATTCGAGTTTTCAGAAAATTCCAAGTTTTTAAGAGTGTTTTGTAAACCCTGAGTGTTTGGGGGATATTGGGAATGTTGTTGTGAATTAAAATGGAATTTTTGGTGATATTTTGAGGACGTGGTGATGAAGTTTTTGAGACTTTACTGATGTAGTGAAATATGTTGATTTGTGCACTGAGACTGCCTCTGTATTCGAATACAGAGTGTAATTCTGCACTGTTTTTGGCTTCTGTATTCAAATACAGAGAAGCTGTATTCGAATACAGATTCGTATTTCCCAGAAAACTCAGTTTTAAACACTGTTTTGTGAATTTTAAGTGTTGGGGAAAAGACTTATGATAATTAAGAATGGAATGTTGTGATAAAGTAAAGTGTTAATGATTACTTGAATGTTTAATCATTGATGTGTTGATGATGAAGTTAATTGTGTTGAGATGTTCTGGGGGAAATGCTGGAAAGGCTGAGTGTTTCTGATTTTTTTGCATACTGTTTTCAGTGAAGAGAAAACATTGCATGTCCATGCATTTCATAGTCAGGTGGTGACCGCGATGGGCCACAGAGTAATGCGGTGACCGTGATGGACCGCGAAGTTAAGTAGTAACCACAGTAGTGGGCTACGGAATGGCCGCGTGTTCGTGGTGGTCCATTCAAAGATGTATAACGTGCTGGTCTGTTGAGCGACTGCACGAGTGCTGGTCTGATGAGCGACTGCACTGGTGCTGATCTGTGGAGCGATTGCACCATGGTCTTGAGGGCATATATGTCATTGAATTTCAAATGAGCATCATTATTTCCATCATTGTTATACGATATGCCATGTATATATTTGTTGCTGTGAAATATATGCTATGTGATTATTTATTAATTTCGGTCGGTGACCCTTGCCATTATATTGTGGAAATTGGGCTTTGCCCTCAGATGTTACCCGAACCCGTCCTACCGACGGATACACTAACGACAGAAACGTCGTTAGTTTCCCCTAATCTTTACGTACGGAGTCTACATGGACAATGCAGAGGGACAGACAACTGGTTGAAGACAAGACTTATAGAGAATACGGTGGAGACCGTGCTACTGTAGCTTAGTGCATGATCAGACTAGACTTTTGTATAGGGTCTTGAGTTTTGGAAAATGTAATTTATTTTGGGAATTAATATATGACTTTTCCGCTGTATTTTCCGCACTCTGATACTGTTTAGTGGCCACAGGTCGGGTGTTCTCTTTTGAAATGAAGTGATGAAAATTTTATTTTAATTCCCTTGAATTAATTCGAAAAATTCTTTTATTGATTTATTTTATGTGAAAAGAAAAAAAAATACACTCGCGCTGTGTTTTAAATTCGGGGTGTTACACTACTGATGGGGTCAGCTCATGAGGAGGTGAACTGGGTGTCGTTCAACAAGAAGTTTTTGGACAAATACTTCCCGATGTGCACTAGAACTAAATTAGGTGACGATTTTCTGAAATTGCACCAAGGAAACATGACGGTGGGGGAATATGCAGCTAAGTTTGAATCTCTATCAAGGCATTTTAGATATTTCCGCGAAGAGGTGGATGAATAGTTTATGTGTCATCGTTTCCAAAATGGACTGAAATATGAAATTCAAGACTCCGTTTTACCCTTGGGAATTCAACGTTTCCAAGCATTAGTGGAGAAGTGTAGAGAAGTTGAGGATATGAAGAACAGGAGGGCCAACAGAGCAAGGAATTTTAATTCAGGAGGACCCAGTCGGATGAATTATCAGAATTATAAAGGGAAGCAGGTTGCTAAGCCATATAACCGGCCACAAAACAACAATAGATGCCAGAATCGGCCGGGAAATCAGAATTTTGGACGACAATTAGGACAAGGAGTCCGATGTTTCCGATGTGGGAAAGAGGGACATATTGCTATTGCTTGTACCACAAAGGATCTTATATGTTTCAATTGCCAGAAACCTGGACACGTTGCAAGGGATTGCCGGGTTCCGAAGGTGGAACCAACAGTGAACGCTACTAGAGCTACTCGTCCTATTGCTAGGGGACGCGTCTATCACATGGGTGCGGAAGCTGGGAGTCAAGCTCCTAATTTAATCTAGCAAGATTGTGAGATTGCAGGTAACACACTAACTGCACTTTTTGATTCGGGGGCAACCCATTCTTTCATTGCTATGGACTGTGTGAATCGTTTGAAGTTATCTGTGTCTACTTTGCCTTTTGATTTGGTTGTTTCCACACCTGCTAAGAATTTGACCATAAATTCTGCATGTTTACGCTGTCCTGTAACGATTCAAGATAGAGATTTCTTGGTTAATCTAATATGTTTATCCCTACAATCACTCGAGATCATTCTTGACATGGATTGGATGTCGTATAATTATGTAGTCTTGGATTGTGCTCGCAAATTAGTTCTTTTCCCCGAACCTGGAGTCGTTCGGTATTTGGCTACTAACAAGCTCGAAGTATCACTGAGAGAAGGAACTCATGAATTTTTATCATTGGCTAACATGGAGACCAAGATGGATGTGAACATAGAAGATGTGCTGTTAGTCAAAGAGTATCCGGACGTATTTCCAACAGAAATTCCAGGATTACCCCCGGTGAGAGAGGTGGAGTTCTTTATTGATTTGCACCCAGGAACTGGACCTATTTCAATTGCGCCGCATCGGATGTCGCCATTGGAATTAAGCGAGCTTAAGGGTCAAATTGAAAGTTTATTGGAGAAAGGATTTATCAGACCAAGTGTGTCGCCATGGGGAGCTCCAGTGTTGTTGGTTAAGAAGAAGGATGGAAGTTCGCGCTTTTGTGTGGATTATAGGCAACTTAATAAGGTAACTATTAAGAATCGTTATCCTTTACCACGCATCGATGATTTGATGGACCAATTGAGGGGAGCCGCGATGTTTTCAAAGATTGATTTGAAGTCAGGATACCATCAGATTCGGGTAAGAGAAGGAGATATTCAAAAGACTGCTTTCAGGATCCGTTACGGACATTATGAATATCTCGTTATGCCATTTGGAGTTACGAATGCACCAGCGATTTTTATGGATTATATGAATAAAACCTTTAGCCCGTTTTTGGATAAGTTCGTGGTGGTGTTCATCGATGATATATTGATTTATTCAAAGGGTGAAGAAGAACATGAAGAGCACCTACGCCAAGTTCTTGAAGTCTTACACGAGAAGCAATTGTATGCCAATTTGTCAAAGTGCGAGTTTTGGCTAGAGAAAGTGAATTTCTTGGGACATGTGATAACAAAAGAAGGAAATCGCTGTAGATCCGGCAAAGATTGAGACAATTCTTGCCTAGAAACAGCTTCAGACTATCACAGACATACGTAGTTTTGTCGGACTGGTAGGATACTACAGGAGATTTATTGAAGGATTTGCTAAGATTGTAGCTCGCTTGACACAACTCACCAGAAAGAATCAGCCGTTTGCATGGAAAGAGAAGTGTGAGGAAAGTTTTCAGTTGCTTAAGGAAAAGTTGACAACCTCACCAGTATTGGTTTCGCCACAGCTTGAGGAACCATACGAAGTTTACTGTGATGCATCTCACCAAGGTTTGGGATGTGTTTTGATGCAACACAGGAAAGTTGTAGCCTATGCCTCAAGGCAGTTGAAAACTCAGGAACGAAACTATCCTACTCATGAGTTAGAGCTTGCTGCTATAGTGTTTGCATTAAAGGTCTGGAGGCACTACTTATATGGATGCATGTTCACGGTATTCAGTGACCATAAAAGTTTGAAGTATCTGTTCGATTAGAAGGAATTGAACACGCGTCAGAGGAGATGGATGGAGACTCTCAAGGATTTTGATTTTTCATTGCAGTACCACCCCGGGAAAGCCAATGTGGTGGCTGATGCATTAAGTAGGAAAAGTGTATCATTATCTTCAATGATAATGGCCAGACAACAAGAGTTGTGGGAAGCATTCAGATATCTACACTTGGACGTAGAGTTTGCACCAGGAATTTTAAAGTGTGGAATGATAAACATTTTGAGTGGACTACTTGAGGAGATTCCGAATTTTCAAGATGACGCATTGATCCAAGAAAAGAGGAACCTGATAGCGCAAGGAAAGACAATTGAATTCAGGATCGGACCAGATAATGTTTTGAGATGTAATGGAAGAGTTTGTGTACCGGAAGTTGCACATATGAGAAGAATGATTTTGGAAGAGGCTCATAAGAGCAAATTGAGTATTCATCCTGGGGCAACCAAGATGTACCCAGACTTAAGACAAAACTACTGGTGGCCAGGAATGAAGAGGGATGTAGCGGAATATGTATCGGCTTGTTTAACTTGTCAGAAAGCGGTTGCAACCTTTGGATATACCAGAATGGAAGTGGGATAGCATTTCCATGGATTTTATAACTGGATTGCCCAAGAAAAGGAAAAAGAATGATTCGATTTGGGTAATAGTGGATCGATTGACAAAATCCGCACATTTCTTACCAGTAAGGACCACTTATAACGTAGATAAGCTGACGAAAATCTACATTGCTGAGATCGTGAGATTACACGGATTTTCATCGAGTATAGTTTTGGACCGTGATCCAAAATTCACATCTCATTTTTGGGGAGCGCTGCATGAAGCGTTGGGAACGAAACTGAAATTGAGGTCAGCTTACCATCCACAAACAGATGGACAAACCGAGAGAACAAATTAGTCCTTGGAAGACCTATTGAGAGCATGTGTGTTGGATGATAGAGGAAACTGGGATGAGGTATTGCCATTGATTGAGTTTACTTACAACAATAGTTTTCACGCCAGTATTGGAATGGCACCTTATGAGGCCTTATATGGATGCAAGTGCCAGACGCCTTTATGGTGGTATAAGGACGGAGAAAGTATGATTGTTGGACCTGAGATGGTGGAACAGACCACAGAGAAAATCAAGAGGATACAAGAGAAAATGAAGATTTCACAGGATCATCAAAAAAGTTATGTGGACAAGCGTCGCAGACCTTTGGAATTCGAGCAGGGTGATCATGTATTTCTAAGGGTCACGCCTACAACTGGAGTTGGCAGAGCTATTAAGTATAGGAAGTTTACTTCGAAGTTTATTGGACCATACCAGATTACTGCACGAATTGGACCAATGGCTTATCGAATTGCTTTACCTCCAATACTGTTCGACATTCACGACGTATTTCACGTGTCGCACTTAAGAAAATACATTTCGGATTTGTCACACGTGATCGAACCAGACCCAATTCAACTGAAGGATAATCTATCATTTGAAGTATGCCCTGTAAGGATTGAAGACAGGATGATTAAACAGTTGATGAACAAAGAAGTCCCACTAGTCAAAGTGATTTGGAATCCGACTACGGGAGATGCGACTTGGGAACTGGAAAGTAAGATGAAGGAATAATATCCTCAGTTGTTTATCAACATGTAGTTTCGAGGACGAAACTAATTTAAGGGGGGCAGTAATGTAAGACCCTTAAATTTAAAATTAAATTATGGATTTAATATTAGGTGTATTTTGAGGATGTTTGTAAAATATTTAATATATGTATATTTTGTGTAAATATATATATATATATATAAATATTTATTTTGGAGGTTGAATTAAAATTATTGGATGAAGGATAAATTAATTTAATTACGTGTAATTAAATTATCGGGCCATTAATTAAGAGGTTATCTGTTAATTACGACGAGAGCAATTAAGTACATGATGATCAAGCAATATTATAATGTTATTGTTGGATGAGGTGGCACATATATGTGCCTATATATATGAGGGAGTGGCAAGAACAAAGGCAGAAACCTTTCCTTCCTTCGTTACTGCATGTAATAGTACCCTTCTTCTTCCTCCTCCCATTATGTTTCCCATTCATAGAAAAAAAAAAAGAGTTGCTCAAAAGTGAGATTACTTGGAAATCCAAGCACCAAACCACCAAGTACCAAGAACAAAAGTTGTTCCTCTCCTAATTACGGAGCTAGAGAACCCACTTTGGTAGCGGCAAATGCAAACGGAACAAAAACGTGAACGGGAGCAGAAACGTAACAGAGGTAAGGGGCACCTTCCACTTTCTAGTTTGCATTTTAGGGCTGTAAATGCATGTTTGACGTGCGATCATATTTTAGTTTCTGGTTTGAAGAACGAAACTATTGTGCATGTTGTTATAAAATGCGAAAAATGCATTCTGTTGATGTTCGATGATTCTGTGATGTTTGCTGTTTTGGCTGATATAACATTGATGTTTTGTTTGTGTGGGAAAGCTAAAAAATGCCTTGCATGTTGTTTTGAGGATGATCCAAATGCATGAGTGGTTTGTGTTGTACTGTTTTGGTGATTGACATTCTGTTTTGATGGTTTAAGCAAAACTGTGATGTTGTTCTGGTGTTGGTGATTCTGTTTCAGTTATGTTGAAACAATCTGGTGTTGATGATGGTTTTCAAAAGAAAAGGATTTAAAATGGTGGAAGTGTTTTCTGGAAAATTAGTTGTTGATGAAAAATGTTTTGAGTTTTGTGGATAAAGAAAAACAGTGAGGTTATCCTAGTGTTGATGATTCTGTTTTTTTGTTGTGTTGTTAAAAATCTGTAGTTGATCATGTTGAGGGTTATTTTTAAAGGAGAAGGATTTAAATGGGTGAAGGTGTTCTGGAAAATTTGTTGATGATGAAAAATATTTTGAGTTTGTGGTTTCGAAAGAATGGTGATTTTGTTCTGGTATTGTGTTGGTTTGTTCAAAGAAAAGAATTTTAAAACGTGTTGAAGTTTTCTGTAAAATTTCACTGAATTCGAAGGTGTATTCGAATACGGCATGAGTGTATTCGAATACGGCCAGCAAAGCTTCTATTTTATTCAAAATTTTGAACTTGTATTCGAATACGGGCCTCTGTATTCAAATACATATACGAGATTTTTGCTTCTGACTTAGCATCTGTATTCGGATATGACCCTGTCGTATTCGAATACAGGATTGAAATTTTGCCCCTGTATTTGCATCTGTATTCGAATACAACACCCTCGTATTCGAGTACAGAATGCTGATTTTTCACTATTTTAGCTTCTGTATTCGAATACAGATTCATGTTTTCCAGAAATTCAAGTTTTAGACACTGTCACATGAACTTTAAGAGTTGGGGAAACATTGGAAAGGTTTGTGATAAATTAAAATGGAGTTTTTGAGATAGTTTTGAAGTGGTGATGATGAAGTGCTTGAGATCTTTATTGATGTTGTGAAAAATGCTGATTTTGCACTGTTTTAACATCTGTATTCGAATACAGAGTATTGATTTTTCACTATTGTAGCTTCTGTATTCGAATACAGATTCGTTTTTTCCAGAAATCTCAGTTTTAAACACTGTTTTATGAACTTTAAGAGTTGGGGAAACATTGGGCAGACTTGTGATAAATAAAAATGGAGTTTTTGAGATAGTGTGAAGTGGTAATGATGAGGTGCTTGAATGTTTTTATTGTTGTGATGATAATGAAATTATTTGGGTTGAGATGGTTTTGGGGAAATGATGGAAAGACAGAATTTTGTTGATGTTTGCATATTGTTTTCAGTGAAGAGAAAACATTGCATGTTCATGCATTGCATAGTCAAGTGGTAACCGCGATGGGCCACAGAGTAATGCGTAAAACGTGCTGGTCTATTGAGCGACAGCACGAGTGCTGATCTGTGAGCGACTGTACCTTGATATACGCAAAACGTGCTGGTCTGTTGAGCGACTGCACGAGTGCTGGTCTGTTGAGCGACTGCACCGGTACTGGTCTCTAAGCGACTGTACCTTGGTATATGTGAAACGTGCTGGTCTGTTGAGCGACTGCACGAGTGCTGGTCTATTGAGCGACTGCACTGGTGCTAATCTGTGAGAGATTGCACCATGGTCATGTTGGCCATTAAAGTCTAACATATGAAAATCGTGCTGGTCTGTGAGCGACTGCACCTTAGTAATTCCAAGAAGTTGAGTACATGAGCATATACATATTGCATCGGGGTGGTTGATCGGTGGGTCAGGATTTGGATAGATGTTGATGATTGGAAATTGATGTGTGTAAGTATCTTATAAAATCTGAAACGTGCTGGTCTGTTGAGCGACTGCACGAGTGCTGGTCTATTGAGCGACTGCACTGGTGCTAATCTGTGAGAGATTGCACCATGGTCATGTTGGCCATTAAAGTCTAACATATGAAAATCGTGCTGGTCTGTGAGCGACTGCACCTTAGTAATTCCAAGAAGTTGAGTACATGAGCATATACATATTGCATCGGGGTGGTTGATCGGTGGGTCAGGATTTGGATAGATGTTGATGATTGGAAATTGATGTGTGTAAGTATCTTATAAAATCTGAATTTCTGATGAATGGTTGTGATTGCTGAGTTGATGGTTGTATGTAAGACCCTTAAATTTAAGAATTAAATTATGGAATTAATATTAAGTGTATTTTGGGGATATTTGTAAAATATTTAATATATGTATGTTTTGTGTGAATATATATATATATATATATAAATATTTATTTTGGAAGATGAATTAAAATTAGTGGATGAAGAGTAAATTAATTTAATTACGAGTAATTAAATTATCGGACGGTTAATTAAGAGGTTATCAGCTAATTGCGACGAAAACGGTTAAGTGCTGGAAAGTCCAGCAATATTTAATATTATTTTTGATGAGGTGGCACATAGATGTGCCTGTATATGGACGAGAGAGGGCAGAGTAAAGACAGAAAAAACACTTCATCCTCCACACTGCATGTAACAGTAACCGTATTCCTTCCTTCCCATTTTGATTTCTGTTCGTTAAAAAAAAAAAGAGTTACTCAAAAGTGAGATTAATTGGAAATCCAAGCACCGAAACACCAAGTGCCAAGAACAAAAGTTGTTCATCTCCTCATTACGGAGCTAGAGAACCCACTTTGGTAGCGGCAAACGCAAACGGAAACTTCGCCGATTTTTGACGCAGAAACGTGAACGGGAGCAGAAACGCAACAGGGGTAAGGGCACCTTCCACTTTCTAGTTTGCATTAGGGCTGTAAATGCATACTATTGTGGCATTAATGTTGTTTCATTACTGTTTTTGAAGAAAAACTGTTTTGCATGTCACTTTGATGGATGAAAAATGCTTTCTGTTGAGATTTTAACAATCTGTGATATTGTTGTTTGGTGGTTATCTCAATGCTGTTTTGTCTGTGTGGGAAAGCTGAAAAATGTTTTGCATGTTATTTTGAAGATGATCAGAATGCATGTTCATAAAACTGTTTGCATGTTATAAAATGCGAGAAATGCATTCTGTTGATGTTTGATGTTATGTGATGTTTGCTGTTTTGGCTGAAATACATCAGTGATGTTCTGTTTGTGTGAGAAAGCTGGAAAATGCTTTGCATGTTGTTTTGGCTGTGTAAGAATACTGGCAAATGCCTTGCATGTGTTTTGAGAAATGATCCAAATGTAAACGTGTAAAAATGTCTGTTTTGTGGGGGTTGTCATTCTATTTTGGGTGATTCTGGTGTTGCTGATGTTTTCAAAAGAAAAGGATTTAAAAATGATGAAAGTGCTTTTCTGGACAATCAAATTGATGAAAAATGCCTGAGTTTTGTGGTTCAAAAGAGTGGTGGAACTATTTTGGGGTTGTGTTGGTTTTTCAAAGGGAAAAGTTTGAAAATGTGTTGAAGTTTCAGGAAAATTTCACTGAATTCGAAGGTGTATTCGAATACGGCATGAGTGTATTCGAATACAACCTGAAAAGCTTATGTTTTATTCATATTTTTGAACTTGTATTCGAATACGAGCTTCTGTATTCGAATACAGATGAAGGATTTTTGCTTCTGACTTAGCATCTGTATTCGGCTACAACCCTGTTGTATTTGAATACAGAATTGAAATTTTACCACTATATTCGCATCTGTATTCGAATACAACACTCTCGTATTCGAATACAGGATGCTGATTTTCACTATTTATGCATCTATATTCGAATACAAGGGAGCTATATTCGAATACAGATTCGTGTTTTTTTCCAGAAAATCAAGTTTCAGACACTGTCATGTGAACTTTAAGTGTTGGGGAACATTGGGAAGGTTTGAAATGATTTAAAATTGAGTTTTTGGTGATGGTTTGAAGTGGTAATGATGAAACTTTTGAGATCTCTACTGATGTTGTGAAAAATACTGATTTTTGCACTGTGACAGCTTCTGTATTCGAATACAAGGAAACTGTATTCGAATACAGAGTGTTGATTCTGTACTGTTTTGGCTTCTGTATCCGAATACACGGAAGCTGTATTCGAATACAGATTCGTGTTTTCCAAAAATCTCAGTTTTAAACACTGTTTTATGAATTTTAAGAGTTGGGGAAACATTTGGGGAACTTATGACAATAAGAAGGGAGTTTTGAGAAAATGTGAAATGGTAATGATGAGAAGATTGAATGTTTAATTATTGATGTGATCATAATAAAATTATTTGTGCTGAGATGTTTTGGGGAAATGATGGAAAGGCTGAATTTTACAAATGTTGCATATTGTTTATCATCATTGTTATATGATATGCCATGGATATGTTTGTTACTGTGATATAAATGCTATGTGTTAATTGTTAATTTCGGTCGGTGACCCTTTACTATTATTGTGGAAAATTGGGCTTTGCCCTCAAATGATACCCAAACCCGTCCCACCGACGGTTACACTAACGACGGAGACGTCGTTAGTTTCCCCAGATTTTCACGTACGGAGTATTCGTGGACAACGTAGAGGGACAGACCACTGGCGTGAAGACGAGACTTGTGGAGGAAGAGGTGGAAATTTCTTGCTACTGTAGCTTAGTGCATGATCAGACTAGACTTTTGTATATGGTCTTGAGTTTGGGGAATGTAATTGGTTATTTTGGGAATTATTGTATAACTTTTCTGCTAATATTTTTCCGCACTCTGATAATATTTTGGTGGGTCTAGGATACAGCTGTTGGATGTATCTTTATTTTGATATATTTTGAAGAATTAAATTCCCAAAAATAATTTACTCAATTAATCGTGATGTAATTATTTAATTACTTCTCTATTTTGGATTACGACGTCGAACGATATTTAATTTGAATTGATTTTAATCATTCTGAAGTAAATTGAAAAATATTCTTTTATTTATTTTGGTTTAAAAAAAAAAACACTCGCGCTGTGTTTTAAACTCAGGGTGTTACATTGTACTTACAACATGTTTTCCATATTAGTTGGTTGCTAATACATGTCATGAAATTTCAAAATAAGCATCCTTATTTATCATCATTGTTATATGATATGCCATGGATATATCTGTTATTGTTGATATAAATGCTATGTGTTATTTGTTAATTTCGGTCAGTGACCCTTTACTATTATTGTGGAAAATTGGGCTTGCCCTAGATGATACCCAAACCCGTCCCACCGACGGTCACACTAACGACGGAAACGTCGTTAGTTTCCCCTGATCTTCACGTAAGGAGTATTCGTGGACAACGTTGAGGGACGGACGACTAGGGTGAAGACGAGACTTGTGGAGGAGGCGGTGGAAATCACTTGTTATTGTAGCTTAGTGCATGATCAGACTAGACTTTTTGTATAGGGCCTAGTGTTGAGGGCTGTATTAATTTATTTTGGGATTAATGTGTATTTTCTTTCCGCAACTCTGATAATAATTTAGATTGGGATAATTGTATATTTTCCGCACTCTGATAAATATTTCGGTGGGTCCAGGATACAGTTTTGATGTATCTTCATTTTGTTATATTTTGAAAATCAATTTCCCAAAATTTTCTTACGTGGTTATAATCATGGCGTAATTAATTAATTACTTTTAGTCGTTTGGATTACGACAAATTATTTTAATAAATGACTTAATTTTATTTTAATTATTTTGAATTAATAATTTTGAAAATTCCTTTTATTTATTTAAAAAAAAAATACACTCGCGCTGTGTTTTAAACTCGGGGTGTTACATGTTGGATTTGGTTGTTGAAGGATGCAGTCATGTTTTGAATTTGATTGCTGAAAGAATCATTCAAGTGTTGAAATCGATCTGTGACAAAGGATTGAATGGAGTTAAGTTTGTCCATGACCATTCTGTTTGAAATGATGATTGAATGGAGTTAAGTTTGTCCATGATCATTCTGTTTGAAATTATGTCTTCAGTATTTGCTATGTTGTCTGCTTCTGTTGATGCTGCTGGGCCTGTTGTTGGTTCTGCTTCTTCTGCAGTGTCATCTTGGGCAGTTGATGGACTTTGTCCAATATCACCCTTATGAACATAAGTTTGAAGTGAATCACTCCATACTATTTTCATGCTAGGTAAAACACTTAAATCCAACAAGTTGTCTTTGGTTGTTTGGTACAACACCTCGCCTGAGAAATCAACTTTAAAATGTTCCAGAATTCTTGTGACTTCTCTTGCGTAAGGCAAAGCTATAGAATCTTTGGAAGCAAACAAAACTGAGCAAACAAAATAAGCCTAATTGAGATTAGCCCCTTCAATCATGAAAATCATAATTTGAAGTTCGAACTCAGATATTTGTGAGTAATTTTCGGCTTTTGGTACCAAAATATAACTAAAAAAGTAATGAAGTAATCTGTTGTCAACTGTGAGATTACCAACCCCATATCTTTGTCGAGCGAATTCAGAACCAGCCTGTGTTCTTTTTCGTTCCATAGTCTCCTTATCAAATCGACACAGTGAGATATATGCATCGTATTTAGTAGTGTTTACCCATTCACATAAGTGTCCTGGACACATTTTCTGACCTTCAGATGGTATGTGTAGGATTTCTCCAATGATTCTAGTGTTTAAACTAATAATCTTTCCTTTAACCTTAGACACCAGCCTAGAACCATCTTTTTCAAGATTACAGAAGAAAACCCTAACAAGGTCAGGATAGATGGGACCATTGTAGCAAATGAATTCTTCTAATTTTTGAGCTTTCAGCAACTTAGGGAATTTGAAATCAGAAAAGGAAGCTAACGTACCAATTTTTGGAGTTATTAATTTCTTGTCCGAGAAGTGGGTTCTGAACCTGCCAATTTCTTCTGGTGAGTGAAGTAACCGGGATAGGTCAGCCATATTATCACTCCTTCATTTCTTTGAAGGACCTACTGCAGCAACCTTTGTTCTTGGACCTCTTTTTCGTGCATCCATATTTGAGAAGATAAAGTTTTACAGTTTTGGGGAAATTGAGTTTTGGGTTTGATTTGAAAACAATCTTAGATGTAATGTATGATAAGGTGAAGGTTTAGAGATGATTGCATGTAAATTTAGATGAAGTTTTTGAAGGAAGGAAACCAGAGATTTTGATTGTATTCGGCTACTATCAGTTTGTGTTCGGTAAAAAAACCTAAAATCTGTTAAAAACGTTTTTATATGCTGAAAAACTCGAATCTGTATTCGACTACAGGTTTGATGTATTCGAATACAGATTTTTCTGGGAACGTGTATTCGAATACAAACTGTCTGTATTCGAATACGATAGTAAACATTTTGTTTCTAAAATAAAATTTTAACAATAAACAAACCAAAAAAAAAATTTAAACATGTATTAAAACACATAGATACCAAAGAATCATATATTAAGTAAGAGAAGATGAAAAAATTAAAATTAAAAGTGATATGACTTACAAAGCATTCAAACCTTTTAGAGATCACTTTCGTTTAGAATGCCTAGTTCCCTTCGTATTTTGTAAAATGATTCTCTAGGTAGTGGCTTTGTAAAAATATCCACTAGTTGATTATGAGTGTCGACAAAGGTAACTTCAACATTGCCTTTGAGCACATGATCTCTCAAAAAATAATGACGTATGTCGATATGTTTGGTCCGAAAGTGCATGATTGGATTCTTAGTGATGTTAATAGCACTAGTATTATCACATTTCAGAGGAATACACCCAAGATCAAGTCCATAGTCACATAGTTGTTGCTTAAGCCATAGGATTTGAGCATAGCAACTGCCTGTTGCTATGTATTCTGCCTCGGCGGTACTTAAGGCCACGCATGCCTGTTTCTTACAAGACCATGATACTAGTGCATTTTCTAGAATGTGACAGGTGCCGCTTGTGCTTTTTCGGTCCGTCTTACATCCTGCATAGTCAGAGTCAGAATAACCAATGAGATTGCATATGCTACCTTTTGGATACCATAGGCCAGCATTGGTCGTGCCTTTTAGATATTTTATTATCCTCTTTACTGCTACAAGATGCGATTCCTTCGGATCTGCTTGAAACCTTGCACACAAACAAACACTAAGCATAATATATGGCCTAGTGGCCGTTAGATATAAGAGAGACCCAATCATACCTCTATACCTTGATATATCAATTGATTTACCAGTTTCGTCTTTATCAACATACATTCCGGATCCCATGGGAGTCGCACTTTCTTTGCTGTTGTCCATCTCAAACCTTTTTAATAATTCTTTACATTATTTTGTCTGATGAATAATGATGTCGTTCTTAAGTTGCTTGATTTGAAGTCCTTGGAAATAATTTAATTTTCCCATCATGGACATTTCAAATTCACCTTGCATCAATAATGAGAGTTCTTCACATATTTCATTTTTGGTTGATCAAAATATGATATCATCTACGTAGACTTGAACAAGTAAGGTATGATCATTTGTTCTTTTAATGAATAAGGTTTTATCAACTTTACCTTTTTCAAATCCATGTTCACATAAGAATTTACTCAACCTATCATACCAAGCTCTTGGAGCTTGTTTTAAACCATAAAGCGCCTTCTTTAATCTGAAGACATGTGAAGGATTTTTGAAGTCTTCAAAGCCAGGTGGCTGTTTGACATAGACTTCCTCATTGATATAGCCATTTAGGAACGCACTCTTGACATCCATTTGAAATAGTTCAAAATCCATAGAGCAAGCATAAGCAAGTAGTAGTCGGATTGCTTCTAATTTTGCTACTGGAGCAAATGTTTCATCAAAGTCAATCCCTTCTTCTTGATTGTATCCTTGTGCGACCAACCTTGCCTTGTTTCGAATAACTATTCCATTTTCATCTAATTTGTTCTTAAACACCCATTTGGTACCAATGATGTGTTTATTTCCTGGATTTGGAACAAGTTCCCAAACTTTGTTTCTTTCAAACTGATTTAGTTCTTCGTGCATGGCAAGTATCCATTGATCATCTTTGAGGGCTTCACCTATTTTGGAGGGTTCTATTTGAGATAAAAATGCCATATTTAAGCAAGCATCTTTGAGATTTAGCCTTGTAGTGACTCCTTTGTTGATATCACCTATTTTGTTGTCAATCGGGTGATCACAATGGGTTTTCCATTCTTGAGGAAGATCAATGTGTTGATCTTGTTGTTCTATATTGATTTCGTCCTTTTGAGTTGTTTGATCAACTTGATTTTCTTTGCTTATCTCGTTACTTATAGCATCATCATCATCATCATAAATAATTTTTTCCTCTTTCGAGGGTTAGATTCATCAAAAGATACATGTATTGATTCTTCAACTATCAAAGTTCTTTTATTAAAAATTCTAAAAGCTTTACTAGTTAAGGAATAACCAATAAAAATACCTTCATCAGCCTTCTCATTGAATTTGCCGAGATTATCCTTACCATTATTTAACACAAAGCATTTGCATCCAAATATGTGAAAGTGAGAGATATTCGGCCTTCATATGGAGTTTTCTTCAGCATTGGCCGGATTATGACTCGGTTGGATATGTAACAAGCTGTACTTACAACATCTGCCCAAAAGTATTTTGGTAAACTTGAATCACTTAGCATAGTTCTTGCAAATTCTACCAAAGATCTATTCTTTCTCTCAACAACTCCATTTTGTTGAGGTGTTCTTGGTGCAGAAAAATTATGGAAGATTCCATTTTCTTCGCAGTATTCTACAAAAGAGACATTTTGAAATTCTCCTCCATGATCACTTCTAATTGATACAATTTTGGTTGCTTGTTCATTTTGGACTAGTTTGGCATATTTCTTAAATGCTTTAAAAGCTTCATTTTTATTTGCCAAAAATAAGGTCCATGTGAACCTTGAAAAATCATCAACTATTACTAGTCCATATGAATTTCCACCAAGACTTTTAGTTCTTGATGGTCCAAACAAGTCCATATGTATTAATTGAAGTGGTCTTGAAGTTGATATAATATTTTTAGGTTTCAAGGAAACTTTAGTTTGTTTACCCTTTTGACAAGCGTCACATAATTTATCCTTAATGAATTTCATTTTTGGTAAGCCTACAACAAGTTCATGCTTGACTAACTTGTTTAAGTGATCCATATGGATATGTGCAAATCTTTTATGCAATAGCCAAACATCATTGTTGTCACTTACCATAAGACATTTCATTTTTAAAGATAAATCATCAAGATTAATTGTGAAAATATTTTTGAAACGCTTACCAATAAACTGAATTTCATTTGTTACCTCATTTTGGATAATACAATCATCTTTGTTGAAAGTGATTTTGTAACCTTTGTCACAAAGCTGGCGTATGCTTATGAGATTGTGTTTTAAACCTTCAACATAGAGGACATCTTCAATTGTAGGAGATGGAGCAATGCCAACCTTTCCAATGCCCAAGATTTTTCCTTTTGATCGCATAACCTTTTGACTCAAGAGTTAGTGCTGAAAATTTTGTTTTGTCACCGGTCATGTGCTTTGAACATCCACTATCTAAGTACCACATATTTGATTTACTTTGTGTGTATTCCTACAAAACAAGATTTATAGTTTATTAGGTACCCAAAGTGTTTTGGGTCCTTGAAGATTAGTACCTTTCTTGACCCACACATAATGCCCTTGTGGAACACCAACGTTCCTAAAATGACAAGCATTAGGTGTGTGGCCATTAAGACCACAATAGAAACATGTTGTAATCTTTTTAGGAAAACATGGTTTCTTTTGAATAGTACTCTTTTTAGAATAATGTTGATTCTTTTGAATAGCTATTTCTTTCTCAATTTTGGATTGATGACTTGCTTTAACAAGATAGTTTTACTAGTACTTGGTTTATCAAATGTTGAGTAACCAAATCCACTTTTATCGTTTGAATATCTTTGCATGTTAAGTAAATTTTCTAATCCAATTTATCCTTTTTTGTATCTTTCGATAACTCTATTCATTTGGACAATTTTAAATGAGAGAAATCACATTTATTGCATGTAGAGTTCTATTTTTGTTTTTCAAAATCTTGTTGCATAGTTTCAATCTTTTCATTTAGAGATAAAATTTGTTTCTTTTGATTCGACACTATTTTGTATAGATTTCTACATTCTATAAGTAGTTCTCTTATAGCTTGTTGTGCATCACTATCTTCAACACATGAATCATCATTATAACAAGTATTTTTGCTACTAACCTCTTCTTTGTCATCAGAATGGTGAGATGCCATCAAGGCAACGTTTGCGCATTCGTCATTTTCTGAATTTGAAGATGAACTTACGTCATTATCTTCCCATGCTATGTATGCCTTTTTGAACTCCTTCCTTTTGTTAGCATTTTTCTTGTTTTCCACATTCAAAGCAAGTAAAATTTTGATTTGTAGTGGAACCATCTTTCTTTATGAAGTTTTTTCTTTTTCTTGAACGTTCTATCTTTTTGAAGAAATTTACCGAATTTTTTAACAAGAGTGATATTTTCCTCTTCATCTGAATTTTCTTCATTCAAAAAATATTTTGATTCTATTCTTAATGCAATATTCTTTGTTTTCTTTTCTAAACTCTCATTCTTTTCCAATCTTTCTAATTCTATTTCATGCTCTTGTAACTTTCCGAAAAGTGTTGAGAGTGATATTTTAGATAAACTTTTCTTTTCAGAAATTGCTGTCACTTTAGGCTGCCATGCTCTAGTTAAGGATCTCAGAACCTTTAGGTTCAATTCATCATTAGTAAAACTTTTGCCAAGTGCTGTCAAGTGATTTGTTAAGTGAGAGAATCGTTTAGTTTTGAACGTTTTACCTCAATTGTTCCTTCGTGGGTTACTTCAAGAGTATCCCATATTTCTTTTGTTGTTTTGCAGTGGGATATACGAAAGAATTCGTCCATTCCTAATGCATATTGTAACATATTTTTGGCTTTCTTGTCAAACAATTATTTTCTCTTTTTATCGTCTGTCCATGAGGCTTTTATTTTTATTTCTTCTTTATTGTTGATGACCGTTGTTGGAATATATGGACCGTTATCTACAGCCTCCCATATGTCATCTCCTTAAGCCTCAAGGTATGCTTGCATACATAGTTTCCAAAAATCATAATGTTCACCGACAAAGCAAGGTGGTTTGTTATTGCTACCACCATCTATAAAACCAGGTTGTGCGGAAGCCATGAATCGAGGAGAAAATTACCGAAACCTGCTCTGATGCCAATTGTAAGAACAGAGGTGCACCTAAGAGGGGGGTGAATTAGGTGTTAGACGATTTTTCTGTTTTTAGAGTTTTGTGAGATTGTTCAACTGACTGTTTTGAGTTTATGAAAGCTTTGTAAAATACTGAAAATAAATCACACAGAAATTTATCCTGGTTCCTCTTATAACCAAGGGTACATCCAGTCCTCTTGCACACCACAACAGATTTTCCACTAATTGTTCGAATAAGTTACAAGTCTAACACTAAGATTTCAGTTACAAATTCTTTAACACTTAACCGAAGATAGTACACCACTATCTTAGTTAACAATACTTGAAGAAACTACACTATGTTTTGATGAACTTATGCAATGTTCCAAAATTGAAAAATTGTATTGTTTCGAAGTTGTATTCGAATACATCCTCACGTTACCGCGACTAAAACCGGCGAAACTCCCGCTCGCGTCGTCACTACCAAAGTTAGTTCTCTAGTACCGTAAAGATGAGAGGAATAACTTTACTTCTTGACACTTTCTTATTCGAGGCTTGGATTTCCAAGTAATTTGAGTTTTGAGAATCCCTTCTCACTACCAACACAAACAGAACTGAACAGATGAAGAAGAAGAAGGCAGCTCAGGTAGGTGAGGGAAAGGAAATAATCTGTTTTCTCTTTCTTTCTGATTCTGATTTTCTGTTTTTCCTTTTTTTTTCGTTGCTTCTCACATGCTAACATATATACAGACACATACTCTTGCCACTTCATATATATATAATAATTAAACTTGACCCTCAAGTAACTAATTACTCCCGTCATAATTACGTCGATATATAAAATCTTAATAAATTGCCCGATATTTAATTACTCGTAATTAAATTAAATAATCCTTCGTCCAATAATTTTACTCAATGTCAAAAATATTTATATATATATATAAATAAAAATATATATATATATATATATATATATCAAATATTTTACAAATATCCCAAAATATACTTGAAATTAAATCCATAATTTCATTTTAAAATTAAGGGTTTTACATTAGTACCCCCTTAAATTAGTTTCGTCCTCGAAACTACGTGTCGATAAACAATTCCGGATGCTGCTCCCTCATCTTACTCTCCAGTTCCCAAGTTGCATCTCCAGTAGTCAGATTCCAAATCACTTTGACTAGTGGGACTTCCTTATTCCTCAACTGTTTAATCTTCTTGTCCTCAATTCTAACAGGTAATACTTCAAATGACAGGTTATCCTTCAGTTGAATTGTGTCTGGTTCGATCACATGTGACAGATTCGAAATATATTTCCTTAACTGCGTTACGTGAAATACGTCGTGGATATTGGACAATATGGGAGGTAAAGCAATCCGATAAGCCACAGGTCCAATTCGTGCAGTAATCTGGTATGGTCCAACAAATTTCGGAGTCAATTTCCTGGATTTAATAGTTCTGCCAACTCCAGTTGTAGGCGTGACCCTTAGAAATACATGATCACCCTACTCGAATTTCAAAGGTCTGCGACGCTTGTCCGCATAACTCTTCTGACGATCCTGTGAAATCTTCATTTTCTCTTGTATCCTATTGACCTTCTCTGTAGTCTGTTGCACCATCTCAGGTCCTACAATCATACTTTCTCCGTCCTTATACCAGCATAAAGGCGTCTGACACTTGCGTCCATACAAAGCCTCATAGGGTGCCATTCCAATACTTGCGTGAAAACTATTGTTGTAGCTAAACTCAATCAATGGCAATACATCATCCCAACTTCCTGTATCATCTAATACACATGCTCTAATAAATCTTCCAAGGTCTGATTCGTTCTCTCGGTTTGCCCGTCTGTTTGCGGATGGTAAGTTGAACTCAATTTCAGTTTCGTTTTCAACGCTTCATGCAGCGCTCCCCAAAAGTGAGACGTGAACTTTGGATCATGGTCCGATACGATACTCGATGGTACTCGGTGTAATCTCATTATCTCAGCAATATAGATCTCTGTCAGCTTATCTACCTTATAGGTGGTCCTTACTGGTAAGAAATGTGCGGATTTTGTCAATCAATCCACTATTACCCAAATCAAATCATTCTTTCTCCTTGTCTTGGGCAATCCATGGAAATGCTATCCCACTTCCATCCCGGTATATCCAAAGGTTGCGACATTCCAGCAGGTCGCTGATGTTCTACTTTCGCTTTCTGACAAGTTAAACAAGTTGATACATATTCCGCTACATGCCTCTTCATTCCTGGCTACCAAAATTTTTGTCTCAAGTCATGATACATCTTTGTCGCTCAGGATGAATACTCAATTTACTCTTATGAGCCTCTTCCAAAATTGTTCTCCTCAGATCTGCAACTGTCTGAACACAAATCCTTCCATTACATCTCAAAATATCATCTGGTCCAATCCTGAACTCAGTTGTCTTTCCTTGCACTATTAGGTTCCTCTTCTCTTGGATTAATGCGTCATCTTGAGAATTCACAATATCCTCGAGTAAACTACTCAAAAATTTTATTATTCCACATTTTAAAATTCCCGGTGCAAACTCTACGTCCAAGTGTAGATCTCTAAATGCTTCCATCAACTCTTGTTGTCTAGCCATTATTATTGAAGATACTAACACACTTTTTCTACTCAATGCATCATCCACCACATTGGCTTTCCCAAGGTGGTATTGCAATGTGAAATCAAAATCCTTGAGAGTCTCCATCCATCTTCTCTGGCGTATGTTCAATTCTTTCTGATCAAACAGATATCTCAAACTCTTATGGTCACTGAATATTGTGAATGTGCATCCATATAAGTAGTGCCTCCATATCTTTAATGCAAAAACTACCGCTGCAAGCTCTAAATCATGAGTAGGATAGTTTCGTTCACGAGTTTTCTATTGCCTTGAGGCGTAGGCTACAACCTTCTTGTGTTGCATCAGAACACATCCCAAACCTTGGAGAGATGCATCACAGTAAACCTCATATGGCTCCTCTGGTTGTGGCAAGACCTATACTGGTGAGGTTGTCAGCTTTTCCTTAAGTAACTGAAAACTTTCCTCACATTTCTCTGTCCATGCAAACGAATAATTCTTTCTAGTGAGTTGTGTCAAGGGAGCCACAATCTTAGCAAATCCTTCAATAAATCTCTTGTAGTATCCTGCCAGTTCGACAAAACTTCGTATGTCTGTGATAGTCTGAGGCTGTTTCCAGGCAAGAATTGTCTCAATCTTTGCCAGATCCACATCGATTCCTTCTTTGGTTATCACATGTCCTAAGAAGTTCACTTTTTCTAGCCAAAATTCGCACTTCGACAGATTGGAATACAATGGCTTCTCGCGTAAAACTTCAAGAAGTTGGCGCAAATGCTCTCCATGTTCCTCTTCACTTCTTGAATAAATCAATATATCATCGATGAACACCACAACGAATTTATCCAGAAACGGGCTAAAGATTCTATTCATATAATCCATAAAAATTGCTGGTGCATTCGTAACTCCAAATGGCATAAGAAGATATTCATAATGTCCGTAACAGGTTCTGAAAGCAGTCTTTTGAATATCTCCTTCTCTTACCCGAATCTGATGGTATCCTGACTTCAAATCGATCTTTGAAAACACTGCGGCTCCTCTTAATTGGTCCATCAAATCATCGATATGTGGTAAAGGATAACGATTCTTAATAGTTACCTTGTTAAGTTGCCTATAATCCACACATAAGCGCGAACTTCCATCCTTTTTCTTAACCAACAACACCGAAGCTCCCCATGCCGACACACTTGGTCTGATAAATCCTTTCTCCAGCAAACCTTCGATTTGGCCTTTAAGCTCGCTTAATTCCAATGGCGACATCCGATCCGGCGCAATTGAAATAGGTCCAGTTCCTGGGTGTAGATAAATAAAGAATTACACCTCTCTTACTGGGGTAATCTTGGAATTTCTGTTGGAAATACATCCGGCTATTCCTTGACAAGCACCACATATTCTTTGCTCACATCTATATTTGCCCACACGTTAGCCAATGATAGAAACTCTTGAGTTCCTTATCTCAGCGACACTCCGAGTTTGTTAGCAGCCAAATACCAAACGACTCCAGGTTCAGGAAAAAGAACTAATTTGCGAGCACAATCCAAGACTACATAATTATACGACATCCAATCCATGCCGAGAATGATCTTGAGTGATTGTAGGGGTAAACAGATTAAATTAACCAAGAAATCTCTATTCTGAATAGTTACAGGACAATGTAAACATGCAGAATTTACGCTCAAAGTCTTCGCAGGTGTGGAAACAACCAAATCAAAAGGCAAGGAAGACATAGATAGCTTCAAACGATTCACACATTCCATAGCAATGAAGGAATGGGTTGCCCCTAAATCAAAAATTACAGTTAGTGTGTTACCTGCAATCTCGCAATCTCGTTGGATCAAATTGCGGGATTGATTCCCGGCTTCAGCACCCATGTGATAAACGCGTCCCCTCGCAGTAGGACGAGTAGCTCTAGTTGCGTTCACTGTTGGTTCCACCTTCGGAGCCTTGCAATCCCTTGCAAAATGTCCTGACTTCTGGCAATTGTAGCATGAAGGACTCATAGTGGTACAAGCAGTAGCATAATGTCCCTTTTTCCCGCATCGAAAACATCGGACCCCGTGTCCTAGCTGTCGTCCAACATTCTGGTTCCCCGGGCGATTCTGGCCCCTGTTGTTGTTCTGTGGCCAGTTATATGGCTTAGTAACCTGTTTCCCTATATTGTTCTGATAGTTCATCCGGCTAGGCCCTCCTGAATTAAAGTCCCCTCCTCGGTTGGCCCTCTTGTTCTTCATATCCTCAACCTCTCTACACTTCTCCACTAAGGCTTGGAAACGTTGAATTCCCAATGGTAAGAGCGAGTCTTGAATCTCATACTTCAGTCCATTTTGGAAATGATGACACATAAATTGTTCATCCACCTCTTCACGGAAAAATCTGAAATGCCTTGACAAGGACTCAAACTTAGCAGTATACTCACCCACCGTCATGTTTCCTTGGTGCAATTTAAGAAAATCATCACCCAACTTAGTCCTAGTGCTCATCGGGAAGTATTTGTCCAAAAACTTCTTTTTGAACGACTCCCAATTCACCTCATCATGAGCTGATCCCATCAGAAGCCTTGTACTTCTCCACCAATATTCTGCATCCCCTAACAACAGATATGTAGCATAGTTGACCTTTACCATTGCCTGGCAATTTATCATTTTGAAAATTTTCTCCATTTCCTAAATCCATTCGTCCGCTCTTTGTAGACCCTCATCACCCTTGAACTTTGGAGGATTATGACGACGAAAATCCTCTAGTCCTCTTGATTCAGCAGCACAAATCTCTCTTTCTCTTTTCTCTAGATCTCGTTGAGTCTTTGCAGCCGTCTGTGCAGCAACAGACGCAACCATGTTATTCATCGCTTCAGCCATCCGATCATCCCGGCTGACGTTGGCTCTTGCAGTGTCGTCTCTTCTTGGAGGCATTGTTCCCTACAAAACCATCATCAAGTAGAAATCTCACACTACTTAGAATAATCCAAAAAATATAACTCAAGAGCATCATCACTTCAGCACATCACAACTATATAACACTTGACACTCCAACTACTTGCTCCTATGCATGATCAGATAATGACTCTCACTCAACAATCTAACCAGAGCTCTACCCAAAAGTCTAACCAAAGCTTAACTAAAACATTAACCAAATGCTCTGATACCACAAATGTAACATCCCGAGTTTTTAACAGCGCAAGTGTATTTTTTTTCAAAACGAATAAAGGAAATTCAACTTAATTCAAAAGAATTAAAATTAATTAAAATTTAGTATGAATTAAACCATTCAAAAATAGTATTGCATCGTAATTCAAAATACAAAAGTAATTAAACAACCACATCATAATTATAGCCCAGTAATTTAATTTTGGGAAATTGATCTTCAAAATTTACCAAAATAAATTACATCAAAAACTGTATCCTGGACCAACAAAAACATTATCAGAGTGCGGAATAGATATACAATTATCCCAAAACAAATAAATACATCCACCAATCACTAGGCCCTATACAACAAGACTAAACTGATCTGATCGTGCACTAAAACTACTGATCATGCACTAAAACTACAGTAGCACGGTTTCCACCGCATCCTCTACAAGTCTCGTCTTCACTCCAGCTGTCCGTCCCTCTGCGCTATCCACAAATACTCTGTACGTGAAGATCAAGGAAAACTAACAACATCTTCATCGTTAGTTTATCTATGATAGTCTGATTCTGACTTACGAAGGCAGCAAGCAAGTCCAAGAAGCAAAGGCCAACATTCTAGTCAAGAAGTACGAGCTTTTCAAGATGGAAGAAGATGAAGACATTGAAGCAATGTTTTCCAGATTTCAAACTCTAGTTTCGGGATTAAGAGCATTCAAGAAGAGCTATACCACTACTGACCACGTGAAGAAAATTCTTAGAAGTCTGCCAACCAAGTGGAGACCAAAGGTCACTGCCATTCAGAAAGCAAAGGACTTGAACACTCTGAAGCTGGAAGAATTCATCAGTTCCCTCAAGTCACATGAAATAGAGCTGGAAGAAGATGAGCGCAAGAAGAAGAAAAAAACCCTAGCCTTGAAATCCAAACAAAAGAAGGTTCTAGAAGCAGAAGCAGAATAAGAAGATAGTGATTCTGAGGATCAGAATCAGAAACCAGAAGAAGGAGACATTGCCTTCATATCCAAAAAGGTTCTAAAGATATGGCAAAATAGAAGGAAGAAGTTTCCCCAGAGGTATTCCAAGCATTCCAACAGAGGAAAGGATGAACAAGATAAGAAAACTATCATTTGCTATGGATGCAATGAACCTGGGCACATCAAGTCAGACTGTAAAAATCTGGTGAAAGGGAAAAATTAGAAGAAAGACTCCAGACCCAAGAAGAATCTGAGGGCAACATGGGATGATTATGATGAATCTTCTGAAAATGAAGAAGCAGAATTAGCCATGATGGCTCACATAAATTCTACGTCAGGATCCAACATAAAATCTGACTCTGGAAGTGAATCAGAAGAAGCAGAATTGGCTCAGACAGTTCGCACTCATTCTGCCTCTGGATCCAACTCTGGAAGGAAATCAGAAGACGCAGAATTGGCTCTGATGGCACACATTCATTCTGCCTCTGGATTCAACCCAGACTCTGATTCTAGAAGTGAATCAGAAACAGAACTGGCTCTGATGGCTCACACAAGCTCTGTCTCTAGATCCGATACAGAATCTGATTCTGGAAGTGAATCATCAGAAGATGAAAAAAAGGTATTTTATGAACTTACCCGATCTGATTTAATTACTGCAATGAATGATATTTTAAATATCAACAACAAACTGTCTTTAAAATTGAAAGCATTTAGGGAAGAAAATTCAATTCTAACCAAAGAAATCGATGTTTTAAAGAATCAAAATGCAGAATGTAAAACAGAAAATGCAACTCTTAAATATGATATTGCTGAGCTTAAGTCTGAAAACCTAACTCTAAAAAAGTAATTTTTGTTCAACATCAAGTAAAAATACTGTAAGTAATTCTGATATGCATGAACAAGTTTTACAAGATTTTTTTGTTAACGGTATGGAAAGAAGCAAATATGCTTCTATGATCTATGGAGTTAGTAACAATGGTAAAAGAGGCATAAGAGTTGATGGATCTGTAACTGCAACTAAACCTATTCCCTCTAATGTTTTGTGTGTTGTTTGTGCTAAGAAAGGTCACTCAAAATTGTCTTGTCCTATGATACAATCAAAGAAAGACAAGAAACCTTTCAAGACTAACAAACCTGGACCGAACCAGATTTGGGTATCAAAAGATAAAATTGTTTATGTTGCAGATGTTTTGAGAAACCAAAGTGAAACACTAGTCATGGTGCCTGGTCAATGGATGCTGACAATATATGAAGGGAAAAAGGTCTATGTTCCAACATCTACCAAACAGAAGTAAATTAACTCTGGTGGAAGAAGGATTGGTCAACACAATACATATCAGAACCAGAACCATATAATGAACCAGAAATATCAGAGAAATCGCACATATCAACAAAATTGGAACTACCAGAAGAATCAGAATTACCATTAGAGGAACCTGATACATCAGCAGAAACAAAAGTTGCAGATTAAGAATCATGAGACTTCTTTGAAGACTCCAATCAAATTCATCAAGATTGCAAACCTGGAAGGGAATTCAAATTCCTTCATCCAGACTCTCTAATAACAGAATATGCAAATTCAGAATCTAAAAACCAGGAAAGAAGAAATACGAGGGTTTTAAGAGTGAAACTAAAACTGGTCATATAGGTTATATCTTTCTTTAAATATTATTATTGTTTTAATATTTTGTTTACTCTGTTAACAAAAAGCTTGATCTGAAAAATCAAAGCTAGATAAGTATTCTGCAGGTTTTCAAACTGTCAGAGGAAACCGAAGCTGGTTTACTAGAACCAGAGGAAATTGATGTTATTTACCAAAACCAGAGGAAGCTGATGCAGGTTTACTAGAACCAGAAGCTGATGCAGAAAAAGAACTTGTAAAAGCAGAAGCTACAAGCAAGAATACGACAAATCTTTAGAGGATAAATCTGAAGATGAGTCAGAAGATGGATATAGATGGAGTCTAACAATGCAAGACGAGCTAAATGAATGATATTTTGGATCTAGTTCCAAAACTAGAAAAGAACATTATTGGAACCAAGTGGGTTTTCATGAACAAGCTAAATGAAAAAGGAGAAGTTTTCAGAAATAAGGCACGACTTTGTACAAGGATACAATCAGCAAGAAGGTATTGACTACATTGAGACTTTTGCTCCAGTGGCCAGGTTAGATGCTATTCGTATCCTACTTTCATTTGTTACTAATAATAACATTTCATTATTTCAAATGGATGTTAAAAGTGCATTTTTAAATGGTTATATAAGTGAAGAAGTTTATGTTAAACAACCCCCAGGTTTTGAAAGTTCAGAAATTCCAAAACCATGTTTTTAAAACTTAAAAAATATTTGTATGGTTTAAAACAAGCACCTAGGACATGGTATGATAGACTTAGTTACTTCTTACATAAAAATAACTTTGAAAGAGGACAAGTAGACAATACACTTTTGAGAAAATCAATTAAAGATGATATTCTGAACATTCAAGTTTATATTGATGATATTATCTTTGGATCTACTAATGGCACTCTCTGCCAAGAATTGTCTAAATGGATGCAGCATGAATTTCAAATGAGCATGATAGGAGAACTTAAGGTCTTCCTAGGGATTCAAATTCAGCAAAGTAAAAAAGGTCTATTCATTCATCAAACAAAATATACAAAAGAGCTTATCAAGAAGTTTAAGATGAGTGATTGCAAACCTATGGCTACCCTAATGCACCCTACCAGCTCACTTGTAAAAGGATGACTAAGGCCAAAAATCCTACAGTGATACCTAAAAGACACTACCAATCTCACCCTGTTCTACAAGAAAACTCCTACATATCAACTTAGTGGATATTGTGACAACACTTTAGCCATCAACATAACCAAAAACCCTATCCTTCATTCTAAAGCCAAACACATAGATCAAACACCACTTCATCAGAGATTATGTTCAAAAAGGGACACTCAGCATCCAGTTTGTAGACACTGACCATCAATGGGATGACATATTCACTAAACCACTACCTGAAGATAGGTTTGACTTCATCAAGAAAAACCTTAACTTTACCTTCATCCCTAACCAAATAGCTTAGTTAAATTTTTTTTGTTATATGTATTTTATTTTTAATTATTATTTTCGTGTACTCATGTTATTCAAAATATAAAAAATAAAGATGAAAAAAATAAAAATAAAAAATTCAGAGGATATCCTTTATTCCTTCAATCCTTTTTGTCTGATGACAAATGGGGAGAAGATGTATTTGATAAAGATAGTATCTGGGGCATTATACTTAAGGGGAGAAACATAAAATGGAGCTAAGTCTTAGGGGGAGTCAAAGTCAAAAGAAAGAAAAAGTTTTATAAAAAATACAAAGTTTTGTCATCATCAAAAAGGGGGAGATTGTTGGAACCAAGTTGGTTCTTTCAATTAATGTTTGATGTTAACAAAAGTATTTTATGAAAATCATATTTTGACTTAGAAGAAGAATGAAAAATGAGAGGATATGAAAAATCATAGGATGACGTCAACAGAAAATACCTCTAGAAGATACAACCAGAAGATACCTCCAAAAAATACAAATCAGAAGCAGAAAATGTCATCAGAGGATGACGTCACCAGAAGATAAAAATTCCACTAGAAGATACGGCCAAAAGATATCACCAGAGGATACATCCAGAGGATACCAGAGGATGTCACTAGAGGATACCTCCCGAAGATACCAGAAGATACCTCCAGAGGATACTAGAGGATGTCATCAAAGGCAAACATCAGAGGATATCATCAGAGGGAAGAAACAATGACATTATCAGAGGATATTATTCATGGCCCAGATCAGAAGGAAGCATATTCCAGAAGGAGACTTGGTCCAGACCAGAAGGAAACATGGTCTAGAAGGAGACTTGGTCCATACCAGAAGGAAGCATGTCCAAAAGGAGTCTTGGTCCAAACCAAAAGGAAACTTGGTCCACACTAGAAGGAAACATAAGTCAGACTTGGTCCAAACCAGAAAGATAGCATGGTCTAGAGTAGAAGACTTTGTCCAGACTTGTTCCAGATCAAAAGATCACACACTCCAGATCATGAGACAGAATGGTACAAATCAGATCACATGGTCCAGACTTGGTCCAGATCAGCAGATCATACGGTCCAGAATTTAAATCATAATGCAGATTAGTGAAGACTTGATTAAAATTAGAAGAAGAATTGATTGAATTTTGATAGAAATTTTATCAAAGTATTAAGGGGATTTGATTCAAAAATCACTGAAGACTTAAAGGAAATTCGAATGAAATCTGAAGCTAAAAGATACGGTCTGAAATTAAGAGAAATATGATTGGTCAACAGAATTTTCAAATGAAATCTAAAGCTAAAAGATATGCTTTGAAATTAGGAGAAACAGGATTGGCCAACAGAATTTTCAAAGGAAATCTGAGCAGAATTTATCTCGAATTAAGCTTGGACAAAGCCCTAATTGCAATTATAAAACGAGGCTTCAGGCAACAACATTAGGCATCGATAATACAAGAACTCAAGCTTCATATTCAACATAATCCGAGAGTTCAAAAGAGAGAATTACTTGAGTGCAAAAGCAATATTTTCTAAGTGTTTTTGAGAGGGAAAAACAGTGCAGCAATCAGCTTTCCAGAAGCCACTTTGCAGAGTTCCAAACCCTTGTAATCAAACCCGTTACAGGTGTAGATTCTTTATTCAATCTGGGGTTCTCAGATTGGTAGGAGAAGACTTGACTTGTAGGGTCAAGGTGTTGTTATCGTTCCTCAAAAGTCTGGGGTTGTCAGACTGTTTGGGAAGACTGACTTGGAGGGTCAGGTGTTGTAATTCAAAGTGTTTTGAGTTAGTGGATTAAAGCCTTCGGAGTGTACGGACTGGATGTAGTCAAGTTAATGGTGAACCAAGATAAATCGTTGTGTTCTTATGTTGTTATTATCCGCTGCTAAGTCTGATTATTTATTCATCAAATAATTCGCATCAACATTCAACAAAACAGCAAAAGAATTCAAGTTTGACAAACACAATTCAACCCCCCTTCTCGTGTTTGCACCTTCACCCATCCACACACTCTTGATTTGGATGGGGAAACCCACTTTGATTGGATGCGGGTGTGGGTTTTTCCCAAAATTAAAATTCGAGGGTGGGGGCGGGTTTAGGGATGTTTATATCGACCTCGCATCCGAATCCGCCCTGCTAATTATATTATTGTAATTTTTAAATTCTATATAGATGTACATATTGAATATACTTAATACTTTGTAACAATTAAAAATTATAATTTCATCTCTACAAGAAATATTTTATTAAATTTGAATATTTTGTCTAATAATAATTATTTTATTATATTAATTGTAATAGGTATGATTTTGAAATTTAATATTTTATATGTATGAATGGTGCGGGTGTGGGCGGAGAAACCCGAACCCCGTTACAGGCGGAGATGGGGCCTAATTTCACAGCCGCTAAAAAACGAGGGTGTGGGGGTGGGGAAGGCAAAATCCGCCACCGCCCCACCCCGCTGCCATGTCTAGAAGCAATTTACACTTCTTGTTACATTTTAAATCGTGTATCAATAAGAAAAATTATCAACAAAACACCTTATGAATTATGGAAAATCAAAAAGCCAAATATCTCATACTTTCATGTTTTTGATGTTAAATCAGACAAAGCCATCTTTTAATGATATTCCACTGATTCCAAGAGTTATCGAATATATAATCTAAGAACAAAACTTGTGGATGTTAGTATGCATGTGTTATTTGATGATCTTGATCTACAAAAGATAGATGATGAGGAAGTAGAACGACCTCAGCAACAATAGCAGAGTGTTCCTCAAAAAAATGAGATTGGTCATCAATCTCCATCTCAAACTCCTCCACGTAGCTAGAAAATTGTAGGAGATCATCCACAAAATCAAATCATTGGAAACACATCTGATGGCATTAGAACAAGAATGTCTTTTAAAGACGACAACAACAACATGACAATGATCTCTCAAATGGAACCAAAATCAATCAAAGAAATCATAATTGATAACTCATGGATTGAAGCAATGCAAGAACAACTTCTCCAATTTGAGAAAAACCAAGTCTCGACTCTTGTCTTTTATCCTCAAAATCAAACAATTATTGGCTCAAGATGGGTGTTCAGAAACAAACTAGATGAAGAAGGAAAAGTAGTCAGACTTGTGGCTCAAGGATATAATCAACAAGAAGGTATTGATTATTATGAAACATTTGCTCGAGTTGCAAGGATAGAAGCTATAAGAATCCTTCTTGCATATGCATCTCATAATCTTATTAAACTCTTTCAAATGGACGTTAAAAGTGTCTTCTTAAATGGTTCTCTAAACGAACAAGTATATGTTCATCAGCCTCTTGCTTTTGAAGATAAAAAGAAACCAAACCATGTTTTTAAACTTACTAAAGCTCTATATAGACTTCATCAAAAATGGTTTTTTCCGAGGCAAGATTGATACTACACTCTTTAGAAAACTAATAAAACTGATTTATTAATAGTTCAAGTGTATGTTGATGACATCATCTTTGGATCAACAAATGAAAAAATGTGTGAAGAATTTTGGAATCTCATGCAAAGTGAATTTGAAATAAGCATTATGGGAGAATTGAGATATTTTCTTGGCTTGCAAATCAAGCAATATGAACATGGAATTTTTATCTGTCAAGAAACATATGTCAAAGCTCTTCTAAAAAAATGCAAAATGAATAAAGCCAAAACAATAACAACTCATATGCATCCATCTTCAAATTTGGACAAAGATGAACAACGAAAATCCATCTCTGAAAAATCATACAGAGGAATGATAGGTTCATTGTTATATCCAACTACAAGCAGACCAAACATTGTTTTTGCAGTAGGATTATGTGCTAGATTTCAAAAACGACTCACTCAACACTCAAGATCAAAACATATTGAAATAAAACATCATTTTATTAGAGATCATGTTAACAAGAAATAAGTTGAACTAATTTTTGTTGACACTAACAATCAACTTGTTGACATCTTTACTAAATCCCTAGTGGAAGATAATTTTAATTTCATTAACGAAAAACTGAAAAACCATCAAAGATTCAAATAATCTCCTTAGTAAAGTCTGACCATAATGTTCTGGTCAATACAGAGAACGATCTTTGTTTCCATCCTCTTCGCATCAAAATCCCCATCATAGCCTATTTTCCTTTTTCCCAATATCACTATTCAATTTTCAACCACTCACTCCTATAACCCCCATGCATGTCACTCTCTCCCTGATTTCTTCCCAAAAAACTGCTTCTTCTTCCTTCATCAAAACCTTTGTTTTCCTGTTTTCTGAACCTCACATTTTTATTTTTTCTGCATTTCTCTCAAAATCCATGGCTCGTACCAAAGCATTTGCAAGAAAAAACCTAACTCAAAGAACTCCAACCCTTCACCACCTCCTCCACCTCATCCTACTCCTCCAGAAGCTTCTCTTTCTGATAAAACTTTTTCTAATTACTTCTCATCCTCTCTAGAGCCTAACCCACCTCCCATCTCTCTAGCTCCACTCAACACTCTACTTCCTCCCCTTTTTCAATGTATTATTCTATACGCAAATCAAGCCCCACCACATTTCCAAAAAAAATCTCAACAAAACCAATCAAACAATCCTCCAATGAAACGACGATCAATGAGAATCATGGCTGGTGTTGGCATCTCCAAAAAATCGAAAAGTGTGAACACAACCATCTACACCATCTCAGGTGATGAATCTAGTTCCCCACCTCCACTCAAATGCCCTGCTCCTTTTTCTCAATCACCACCAAAATCGTCCAAACCCTCCACTTCACTCTCAAAATCACTAAAACGCCTTTTCAACACTTCCAGATAACCCTCAAAGAAACCAAAATCCATTCCTCAACATACATTATCAACTTCACCCTCCAAATCAACTTTTAAATCATCACATTTTTTGGCAAAACGAAAAATGAAACAACTCTCGAAACAATCTACACAAAAAACAAAAAGTGCATAACATTCTCCACTCAGACCCAGTCCACCAGAACGTTCTTCGTGCAGAACTAACACCCAACAAAAACCACCTCAGAAAACAACTTCCAAAATCCTTATTTCACCCCTTCTCCTTGCCAAATATCAAAAAATCTTCTAAGACAAATGGGTTGAAAGACAAGTTGGGATTGGACGGGTCTTTGTGTTTGATAATCTTCTATTTGAAGGAACCCCAATAAAACAACACACTAATGCTCTTGGTTGGTCTGAGTTTCTGGAAATATTGGATTCTTACTATCTAGAGATCATTCATGTTTTCTATTGCAAAGCCAAACCTTCCCTGACAAAGCCTTGCTTGCCACTAGTCTAAAAGGGGTTGAAATTCGTCTCACTCCTGCAATTTTGGATAAAATTCTACATCTCCCCACAAAAGGACCAACCTAACTTTGGAAAAGATTGGTTTTATGCTCTCAACATCCACAAAGATGCGGTCTTCAATGAGCTTTTTATTTATGGCTCAATCAAAGATGCAGTACTCCATTATCTCTCACTATGGTAGTCATGAGTATGTCTCTGACAATGATGCTTGGATTATCTATCACCTCCTTTATTGCAAAAGATTGAACCTGTCCTCCAGTTTTTGTCTCTCCTCAGAATATCGTGTCTTCCTTATTTGGTATTAACAAGTACCTTGCATTCCCTTATATGGACCTTTCTGTACCAACAATTCCTTAGGCACATACTATGTCTTTTTTCACTGTTTTCATTGTTATTGTTTTTTCCTTCCCCTAGTCAGCCATCTCCAGCTTCTCACCATGTTAATGAAGATCCTCATCCCCCAAAGCGTACCAAGATAGAGAATGACACCTCTTAGACAAGAAAAGATATCCCCAAGATCTTTATTGTTCTTCAAATTATCATTGACAGACAAATTCAACAAGATAGGGGGTACACAATTTTGAGGGATTGGATGGCTACTCAACTTGCTCCCAAACTGGGACTTGAACCACCTCTTCCAAATCATCCACCAACCTTTCCAAATTTACCAAGGCCCTTAATATCTTCATCCTCTAATGGCTCTTCTCCATCTTTATCTTTCTAATTGCTCAAGTTCTAAATTCCTCCCACTTCTTTTTGTTGTGACAAAGGGGGAGATGAAGAAATTAGATTTAGCTTTCAAAGAAGTATTTTTGAAATCCTTATGTACTTCTTTGTTTTACTTTTCTATTTTTTCTTCAACTATATGTATGAACTCTTTTGATATATTGATTAATAAAAAAAACATATTTTGGTTAAAAAATACTTGATAATATCATAGTTAAATCAGAATCGAAATTAAAATCTAATTAACATGTTTGTCCTCATATAAAAAGAGGAAATTATTGAGGCAAAATCCCAAATCAAGTGTTTTGAGGACAAACAAACAATTAATTAATCACTAATCATGTTTCTGATTATGTTGCTATTTAACTTGTGTTTTTGAGTGGTTTATTCAAAGATAGGTGATCAAAATACATTCATTCAACAATCAACAATCTCACCATGAAGAAATCAAGAACATCATGTCTTACTTGAAATGGAGATTAATTAAAAGAACATTATGGTTTATAAAAGAACATTTGGTTTATAAAGGAACATTCTGGTTTTTGTAAAAGAACATTTTGGTTATTCTTTTATAAACACAGAATTAAAACAGATCATTCTCCATAGTCCAACCCTCAAGTTAAGAGTATTAAGACTACTGAAATCAATAATCACGCCCAGAACTTAAGCTAAAGGCCTGAAGAAGCAAAATAGCCTCCAGATCGATGACTAGATTGATCTGCAGACTGATGAGCTTAGAGCAAGGACAACAAGGACAATGGTACACTGTTGCTGCACTTTTTGCAGACACCTCAACATGTTTCTGAGACAAAGGACTGATATGTCACAACCATTCAATCACTCATCCACGTTTTCTATACAGCACATAACCAAGAACGTTCTGGTTTTGTAGAAGAACATTATGGATCAAATAACACACATGTCTAATAAAGTTCAATCTGGACAAACAGTTTGCTGAAGTTCAGTAACGGCTATATTGAGTCTTTTTAACCCTATGCTCATTATAAAAGGAACATCAAGGAGATTTCAAGGCAATCACTCCATACTTAAACAAGGATCTCTTTATTGAGTTATTGCTGATAATCAATCTCAAACAAGTGTTGAGTAGATTTGATCCTAAACTTTTTTATCATACACATTATTTAAAACTCAAGTCTATCTCTTAAGATAGTTTGAGTATGTTGTAAAAATCTTTTTAGTTATCAAAAGGTAAATTGTAAAGATAGTTTGAGTATGTTGTCAATTAAGTTTAGGAAATAAGATTTTTAAAAGGAATCACAATTCAAACCTCGTTCCTTCTGATTGACATTGTTACCTTAAAATATTTTACCTCGTGTTTTTTCTATTAGTGACAAATATTTGTCACGTATTTTTTATCTATCAATGAAAAATATTTATTTAGTGATTATTGTTAATATTTATAATTGAAAAATATATGTCCCATATTTTTTTATATTTCACTGGTGATAAATTTTTGTCATGTCTTTTTTTTTATTTTATATTTATTCGTGATAAATATTTTTTCCGTGTTGTTTTTATGTATCAATAATATATATTTGTCTCATGGTTTTTAATATATTTATTAGTTATAAATATTTGTCTTGAATTTTTTTTATATTTTTTAGTAATAAATATTTATCCCGTATTTTTCTATATTTATTTGTGACAAATATTTGTCTTGTGTTGTTTTTATGTATCAATGTTAAATATTAATCTTGTGTTTTTATATTTATCAGTTATAAATATGTATCTCATGTTTTTTTATCGTTATTAGTGATAACTGATAATTGATACGTATTTTTCTATAGTTTAGTAAAAAGTGTTTATCCCGTGATTTTTTTTCATTTATTAGTGATAAATAATATCATGTATTTTAATTTATCAGTGACAAATATGTGCCACATATTTTTTATTTATATTTATTGTTGTTAAATATGTGTCTTGTATTTTATTTATGTATCAATGACATATATTTGTCCAATATTTTATATTTATCAATGGAAAATATTTATCCCTTATGTTTTTTATATTTATCTGAGTTTTTATATATACATTTGTGACAAATATTTGTCTCATGTTGTTTTTATGTATCAAGGACAAATACTTGTCCCATGTTTTTTATATTTATCAATTCTAAATATTTTTTCCATTTTTTTATATTTATTAGTGATAAATGTTTATCTCGTGATTTTTAAAAAAGAAATCGGTGAAAAATATGTGTCCCATATTTTTTATGTATCAATAACTTATATTTGTCCGATTTTTTTTTTATATGTTTATTAGTGATAAATATGTGTCTTAATTTTTTAAGTATCAATAACTTATATTTGTCCCGTATTTTTTTATATTTATCGATGACAAATATGTGTAAGTATTTTTTTAAGTTTCAATGAGAAATAATTGGCTATATTTACCAATTATTTTTTTTATGTATCAATGATAAATATTTATCTTGATTTTTTATGTATCATTGACAAAGCTTACTTCAAAATATTTTTATATTAAATTTTATTTTATAATATTGACATAAAAGTTCATGCTTGATTTTTTATGATGAAAGAACAAAATGATAGAAAGATCATGCAAAAGGAAAGTTAATGAGATTAAAAATTTGAAATGGAGAAATGTAATTAAAAAAGGGACGAAAAAGGGAGATAAAACAAATAAAATATTGGTTAATAGATAATGTGATAGATACGTTTGTCAAAGTGGTTAATAGATAGTATGATAGATAAGAGATGTCTTAGACTATTATGTCCTTAATTTTGAATAGGTGTCAATAGATTTATTAAGGGCAGTGAATAAACTCCATAGTATATATATATATATATATAATTGATATTTGATTTCTAAATACTTTTTTAATTGTGTTATTTTTTCTTCGTCTCACAAGTGTCATTAAAGATTTTTACACATATTAATAAATGTAATTAAAAGAAATAAGTCATTTGATCAAACTACTGTTCTACAATTAAATATAAGTAAAAATAGTAATTGAAAAGTTAGTGTATCTGATCTTAATTTTAATCAGATACATCAATTTTTCAACTATCAATTTTGCTTATATTTCATTCTAGAGAGAGTACCTGTCTTAATTAATAATGAGTTTTTCACTACTATTAATGCAAAGTATGGTACTATTTTGAAAATTATTTATATATTAATTATTGAAGAGTGTTATAAAAAATAATTAAAATTGCATCAAAAATTGTGAATCACATTTATTTATTTTTTTCTTAGAAAGAGATGCTGATTATTATTGTGAGACTGAATGGATATTTTTTAAGGGAATAGACATTTGGACAACACAATTGATATCAAACACCTTATTTATATAAGGCTTTCATTTCTTTAGCAATATTGTTTTCTCTCTTCTGTTTGCATTTTAGTTTCTACACACATTCTCATTTACTTGTATTTTTATAAAATGTCGGTATACAGTGTCTCAAATTTGATGCGCAAATAACACAATTTTTTTTAATGCTTTGGGAGATCTTGTTGCCACATTGGACCGCTATAAATTTTGAAATTTGTGTTTCTGACTCATTTAGATCTAACACATGATTAATTGACTCTTGAAATTGAAACTGTAATTCCTTTTTAATTGTATTCTTTGCTACAATTTTATTTTCTTGGTTCTCGTAACATCCATCTAAATTAAGTATCAAGTTTGTATATTCTTGCATTATACAATATCAACTTTGTACGACTATTATAGAGTGACTCAAGTAGATAACATAGAACCGCAATTTATTTATATAGGGTCCAACACTATGTGAAAAAATAGTAAGATAAGTGTTAATATAAATAAAATAGGATAAAAACTTGACTAATTTGGACTAAACCCTAAACCCTAAAAATTAGTTAACCTCTTGCCATGTTTGGTTAATTTGGCAAAATCCTGATAAATTGAGAAAATTCGATCACTTTATTAGTACAAAACCATAAGTGTGTCACATTTGTTTTCTTATGTTAGAATCAAATTGGTTTGAAGAACAATGAACCTTAACTTTAATTTTGATTATATCAATATATATAAGAGAACAAATTATTTTATGACGTTTGTTTCAAATGTGTAGATCCTCTAGCGACCCTTCGAAAGTATCATATGGTCACAAGTGATGAGTTTGCTCTAACTTGAAGACAATATTCAACTGTATTCTCTAATTCTTAAGTAGCACAACTTTTGTTTACAGGCCTCCAATGAACAAGTTTGGGATTGTCTGAAACATCATTCCTCTGATACAATGTTTCCTTAAATGCATCAATGCTCTGATTCCATCTTCATTGTAAAAGAACATTTTGAACTTATTTTGTACTTAGAATTATCACATTAAATGCCACCAGAAGATAAAGGTACCAGAGGCAGAAGATGAAATCACTAGAGGCAGAAGATGAGTTACCAGAGGATAAAATCAGACCAGAGGATACACCTCCAGAAGATACCAGATAATGCATCCAGAAGGTACCAGAGGATGCATCCTGAAGGCACAAGAGGATACACCAGGATGTCAAAACTCCATCAGAGGATATCTTTCCTGGCCCAGATCAGAAGGAAGCAGAGTCCAAAACGAGACCTGGACCAGACCAGAAGGAAGCCTACCAAAAGGAGACTTGTTCCATACCAGAACGAATCATAAGTTAGACTTGGTCCAGAAATTATTCTGACAAGAATATAGCCTGACAATGAAATGATAAACAGTCCAGACTTGATCCAGACTTAATCAGAGGATAAATTAATGGGTCCAGAACAAGAGATTTAATCCAGATTTGACCCAGACCAGAAGATAGCATGGTTTAGAGTATGAAACTCAGTCAAGATCAGAAGAAATGATGTCCATATTTAATCCAAACCTGATCCAGATCAAGAGGTAAATGTCCAGAATTAAATATCCTTTGTCCAGATTAAATTTCAGTTCAATCCAGACCCAGTTCAGATCAATAGTCAAGATTTAAGTATATGGCCTAGTGTTAGCCGAGATCAGAAGATCAGACCGTGGCCCAGTGTTGGCCGAAATCAGAAGGTCAGAACGTGTGGTCCAGCATTGGCCGAGATCAGAGGATCACAGCAGATCAGTTTGCAAGTCCAGGTTGGCCGAGATCAGAAGATCAGAATATCAGAAAGTGTGGTCCAGGGTTGGCCGAAATCAGAGGATCACAGCAGATCACTTAGCATGGTCTAGATGTGGACGAGAGCAGAAGATCAAGCGGTCCAGATTGAATCATGATCAGTGGAGTCGTGATTATATTTAATCAAAGCATTAAAAAGATTTGATACAAAAATAAAGTGTAGTCTTGTGGAATTTAAAAGCTATTGGCAAGAAGAAAGATTTGTTCCAGAATTAATTGAAGACAAGATTGGTCACAGTTATTTTTGAAGACAATCTGGAGCAGAAAAAGATATGTTTTTTATTTAAGAGAAACCCGATTGGACAAGTTATTTTTGCAAGAGAATCCAGCAAGATACAGCTCGAATTTAAGCTTGGAAGATACCCTAATTCACATCTATAAAAGGAGGCTCAAGACAGAAGACTTAGCATCGAAAAATCACAAAAGAGTCATACACTTCCAAAAGCAAACACTCGAGTTTTCAGTGAGGTTAATTGTGAATTTCAACTTTCCAGAAGCAAGCACTCGTGTTTTTCTTTCCCTTGTGTTAGATCTAAGTTGTTGAAGTAGAGTCTACAATCTGAGGGAGTCAGAAGGGGTAGCAGATTACTTAGCAAATCGATTCAAGGCGTTGTAATTCCTTCTACAATCTGGGGTTGTTAGATTGGTAGGAGAAGACTTGACTTGAGAAGTCAAGGTGCTGTATTCCTCAAAAGTCTAGGATTGTTAGACTGTTTTAGAAGACTGACTTGGAGAGTCAGTGGTATTGGTGTAATTCAAGGTTTTTGAATTAGTGAAATCCTTCAAAGTGAAGGGACTGGACGTAACCTCGTTAACGGTGAACCAATATAAAATTTTGTGTCTTTTATATTTACTTTATATCCGCTGCTAACTCTATTTGATTTATACATCAGGTTTTGTTATAAAACTGCAAAAACAGAAAAAACATTCAAGTTAGTCAAACATAATTCAACCCCCTCTTCTCGTGTTTGCACCTTCAAGTACCAGATGAATCATTTGGAATCTCACATTCATCTTGAACGAGAAAGTCTACCCTCTCAGAAAATGGCAACAGTGGATAAAATTTGAGTTTCATAGTTAATGTGCATGTAAGTACTAGGTCGTACAAGTTATGCTCGACGTGCTTCATGTCGTACGAACAACGGTCACAAGATGTCAAATCACAGCAACATTATTTTGAAGACTATAAGTTATGTTTTCCTTCAGTGCAATAGGTATCGAACTACATTGAAAAAAATTCATTGAACCATTTCGTTGCAAAAGTCCAAGAGCAAGAAATTAGAAATAGTTAAGTGAACTTTGAATTCCAAATACTTTCCTCAAAAAGCTATTCACATGTAACCTGACATAAACTTCTTATTCTCTTTAGAAAAGAGTTATTTCACTGTATTCTCTTTGATTGTGCTAAACTGCAAATTTGAGAAAATTGTTTCTAATAGATTGACTATACTAAACTAGAAATTTGGAAATTTATATTCAAGAGCTTGACTGTACTAAATATAAATCTAGAAGCTTGAGAATACTAGAAGTATAGTCATTGGGAAAAAAGTATACTCTAGTGGAAAGTTTAAATCACTTTGATTTAGTGAAAAAAATTTCCAGATCAAAGGGAATACACGTAGCTACATGTTGAGTGGTGAACCATAATAAATCTTTGTGTCTATCTTTTTTTTTTTGCTGACTTTATGCGAAGCGCTGTAAACATTATGTGAAATCAATATGACCCTACAACAACGCTTTTATGTAAATCCTAAACCATTCATGACCCTACAACAGCGCTTTTTTCTAAAGCGCTGTTGTATCCTCCGTTAATTTTAAACTATTATATAACAGTGCTTTTAGTTATGAAGCACTTTAAAATGCGCGTTGTAAAAGGCAATTTTTGGCGTAGTGTGTGTTTAAAAAAGAAGTTCTTAAACTATTTTTTAGTTAACAAAAATTTTAAAAACAAAATTCAAACCCTCATTTCTTGTGTTTTCATTACCTTCAATTGGCATAGGAGCTCAATCTCTTGGCTTAACACTTTATCATGTGAATGAAAATTTTTAATGAGAAAAACATGTCTCAATTTAATAACGAAAGTCTTGGTGGGAACGTCAAAATACCTTCTTTGTTTGATGGAGATAACTTTAATTATTGGAAAGACAAGATTCAAGATTGTTGAGGTAAAATCTTTTTTGATATATGTTTTAATAAAAACAAACCTTATGAAATAAATTATTTAAGTTTTATAAATGGTGATCTACTAATGGTTGCACTTGAGTTTTAGTTAAGGAACATGAATTGCATAAGTGGACAAGCAAGAAGCCATTCACGTCAACAAATGCATAAGTATCTACTCAATAATGAAAGAATCTCAAAAGGAATATATCATATATCAATCATTCAAGAGAATGATTATTCCATCTTCAAGATAGCATCTACGTGAAGAAAATGTTCAATAAATTCATACTTATGCTAAAGTATCTCAATGATACTTGATAGACAAGACAGAACATGTGAAACACCAAGAGAAATTGTAGGAAGTATTGCTTCAACAAAAGATTTATCATCTGATATAGAAGACAACATTCTCAATTGTTATGAAATAATGTTCTCATTCTCATGATGAACAAGTTCATTGCACTCATAAATAGTCCTATCAATTTAGCAAAGTGACAAGAATCAACTTTGAATAAGAAATCATTTCAAGATTAAGTCATTTGATTAAAGAATGGTGGAAGAACATTCACCAGAATGTTTTGGTTGTTCTATAAAAGAACAGTTGATAAAAAGGATTTTTTTGGAATGGCAACATCTATTAAATCAGTTTGCATTTCGCACATGGACTTTCTAATATTTAATGAGAAATTAAAAGTCAAGATTTGAAGGCCTACTTGCAAAAACAAACATGCAGAATGATACTCAGATTGATGACATAATGGTTGCAGAATATTCTTGTTGTCTTAAAGAAAAGACAAGAGACAAATGACTCAGTTTTGGGATCACTAAATTGAGGAAAACAGCCCGATCAGCCTCGAGCAGACCACCACGATCAGGCTCATTCAGTTGTACTTTCCCGGAATCAATAGGCTTGTCAGACCCTACCTATACGATGACAAAATAATCTCCACTTCAAAAATTCACATCAACTTCAAATATTCCAAACATCTATTTTCTCCCCTCGTAAGCATAGACTACTCCAGTAAGAGTATCATCTTTGGCACAAGTTGTAATCATCATTATTTCATCAATTATGGGGTACTTCAATATCCTCATCACAAATTCATAACGTCACTATCATTAATCATATCTCATCGCATAAACCCATCACAATTTTATAGCATCACTATCATTAATCATACATCATCACATTAACTTAGCACAAATTTATAACATCATTATTATTAATTATACATCATCATTATCACATAAACTTATTAAAATGCATCTATCTTTTATTATCACATCACATAAATCTGTCTATTCAATCATATACATAAAATTCATTCAATACCCAATATCACAACAATATCAAATACCACATGTTTAATGAAATTAAATCAACCTACAACTTATAAATATTTCTATTCCACATTTTATTCTCACAATTTCCATATTTGCACATTAATTAATTTATCCCTGAAAGGGCTACTGTCTTACGTAGCGATCCTTGAATGAATCGTTGGGAAATACGATTTCCCGTTCATCTCACAATATATTATACTCATGAATTCAAACGTTCTTTCACCCCTTACCATATTTCAACGCGTTCACATACGAATACGATTCCACGAGCAGACAGCCTTTGTCCTCTGACTCTCTGTCCTTCAATCATTCTAACTCGACAGTTTATGAGTAAACGTCAAAAATAAATTATGAGAAGACACTCTAAAAAATAAATTTCAAAATTCGGTCAAGGAAACTTACCATAAATCAGAAATCCAATCAGTGGATAATATAGCCACTTTTCACATGATAGTTTTGGCATTGGTTTCACTCAAATCGGACTTACGGTGAAGGAGAACGGTGCAAAATAACAAATTCCACAAACGGAGAAGTCAAATATTTTACATAGAAATCGCGATAGTTAAAAATTTGTGAAAGTGTGTTTAATTGACTAACTAAATGAGTTAAACAACATACTAAAATTTGGACTAAAACGGAGAAAGATTTTTGGAACAGTTATCGATCGCCGGTGCCGATTTTTTTGTTTTTCTCTATAATGCCGCTGCTGTTTGTAACACCCTGATTTTTAACAACGCGAGTGTATTTTTTTTTTCAAAACAAATAAAAGAATTTCAACTTAAAATCGAAAGAATTAAAAGAAATTAAAAATAAACTATTCAAAAATAGTATTGCGTCGTAATCCAAAACAACAAAACTGATTAAATAATTGCATCATGGACCCACCATCTAAAATCACTATCAGAGTGCGTCATAAATATAGTCATCCCAAAAAGGAATAAATACAACCGCCAAAACTAGGCCCTATATAACAATACTAGTCTGATCTGATCATGCACTAAAACTACAGCAGCAAGGGTTACCGCCACACCCTATACAGGTCTCATCCGACACCGTAGCTCACCTCGACGTGACGTCCACCTCCTCGCCAGCCAGAGAAGGATTAGTCTCCTCTGAAGTCAGATCTATCCATGATCTAGGTCGCTTCGGCGGCGCCAGAATCTCAAAGCATTCCTCCACTGGCCTGGACGGACCTGGAATGTTGACCTCTGCTGGCGTCAGCCCTCTGTCCTTCTCACCCGCCTCTGGCTCAAGCTCCTTCTCAAAGCATTCCTCTAACATGGCCTCTGTCTCCACCCCAGCTGTCGGACCCTCTGCGTCCGCAAATACTCCGTACGCCTCCAATACCATTCCAGAAGGTACCGGAAAATCGATCAGTGTGTGAGTGTGCTCCACAAAAGACACTGCCCCAACGATCCTGCTAGTCCTCACCAATCATGAGGCGGGGTCGTACACCCAAGCAGTCAGTACGTGAACATCAAGGAAATCTAACGATGTCTCTGTCGTCAGTGTAACCATCGGTGGTACGGGTTTGGGAATCATCTAAGGGCAAAGCCCAATTTTCCACAATAATGTAAAGGGTCACCAACCGAAATTAACAATTACCGATTAGCAGTTATGTCAAAGATAACAAATACATTAATGGCATGTTCCAGCACTATAACAACAGTGATAAAATAAGTTTACTTACTTGTTAAAATGTATAACATCTACATTTTTTAGAACAAATGATTTAACATATAAATCATATTGCAAGTCCAAACACAATCACAATAACTCATTAGGAATTTAGAATTTTAAAGTACTTGCACACATCGATTTCAACACATCAGTTCAAATCAATCATGACTTGCAGGTCAACCATCCCAATGCAATGTGTCTATGCCAATCTACACAACTCTGGAATTTTCAGGATGAAAACCTTCCTTGAAAGGTGCGTAAATCATAATTGTACCGCCTATGACAGGCCAAAGTACTAATTACCGAGGTGCAGTCGCATCATAGACTAGCACGATTTACTTGTGTAGCCTATCACAAGCCCTACACATAAGTTAAATCTCCGTAAGGATAAGATGGACCGTCAAATACACGTGGAACCACCCTATAGCCCATCACGGTCACTACTTAACTTCGTGGCCCATCACGGTCACCATATAATAACAAAACCCTCCTCGAAGGGGCGTAAATCGTAATTGTACCGCCTATCACATGCCAAAGTACTAATTACCAAGGTGCAGTCGCAACATAGACTAGCACGATTTACTTGTGTTGGCCTATCACAAGCCCTACACATAAGTTAAATTCTCGCACGAATAGAATGGACCGTCAAATACATGTTGAACCATCCTAGAGCCCATCACAGTCACTACTTAACTTCACGGCCCATCACAGTCACCGCTCAAAACTCTGTGGCCCATCGCAGTCACCACTTGACTATGCAATGCATTTGCGTACTCTATTTCTCTTCACTGAAATCATTACGTAATGCATATATGGAACCTGAACACTTCATCACCACATCAAACAATCTCAAAGAATCTCATATAGTTTATCATATGCCTTAAAAATGCTTTCCAATTAATTAAGTGCATAAACCAATATTTAAAAATAGATTTTTTGACAAAAATCCAATCTATATTCGAATACAGCTTCCTTGTAGTCGAATACAAATGCTAAAACAGTAGCAAAATCAGCAATTCTGTATTCGAATACGAGGCTTTCATAGCCGAATACAGATGCTAAGTCAGTAGCAAAATCAGCAATTTTGTATTCGAATACGAGGTTGTCGTAGCCGAATACAGATGCGAAGTCAGAAGCAAAAACTGCAATTCTGTATTCGAATACGAGAATGTCGTAGCCGAATACAAATGCTAAGTCAGTAGCAAAAATCACGTATGTGTATTCAAATACGGAGTGTCGTATTCGAATACGAGGTTCAAAATTTGAATAAAAATTGAACTTTGTAGAAATGTATTCGAATACGCTAATGCCGTATCCGAATACATCTTCGAAAACAGTGGGATTTTCAGTAAATTTCAATACAGTTTCAAACTCTTTTCTTTGAAAAACTAACACAAACACCATAACACAATCACAACTTCTTTAACCACACAACTCAGAACATCATCAACACAACATAAATGATTTCTTGCTCAACAACAACAACTGAACACAATACCTCAGCAAAAATGCATCTTGGTCATCAACAACAACAAACAAAAACATCATCAACACAACAACACAATAACTTCCTTCACAAAAAAACTCAGAACATCAACAACGCAACAGAAATGATTTCTTGCTCAACAACAACAGAAAACAATATCTCAGCAAAATTGCATCTTGATCATCAACAACAACAATGGTAGTTTTTGTGTCAAACATAACATCACAGTTTTAACATACATAACACAATAATCATCCATCAAACATGAATTTAGAGTCCCTACATGCAATCTAAAAAGTTGGAAGGAGCCCTTTACCTTCGTTACGCTTTCTCGCTCGTTTTCGTTACCGCGACTAAAACCGGCGAAACTCCCGCTCGCGTCGTCGCTACCAAAATTGGTTCTCTAGCACCGTAATGATGAGAGGAGTAACTTTCCCTCTTGACACTCTTCGATTTGAGGCTTGGATTTCAAAGTAATGTGAGTTTTGAGTATCCCTTTTTATTCACCAACACAAACAAAATGAAGAAGAAAGAAGAAGGAAAAAGAAAGAAAAGGCACGCGAGCAGGTGGGAGGGAGAAACTGATTCTGATTTTTTCCTTTCCTTCTCACTTGCATGTATATATATACCCATACTCCTTGCCACCTATTATATATAAATATATATATATATATATATATAATATTATAATTAAACTTAACCTTTAGGTAACTAAATACTCCCGTCGCAATTCTATTGACGGATAATTTGTCCGGTATTTAATTATTCGTAGTAAAATTAAATAATCCTTCGTCGAATAATTTTAGTCAATCTCAAAAATATTAATATATATATTTGACAGTTAATCCGTAAAATAATTTAAACTTGACTGAAAAGTTCAAATAGTTTAAATACAAAATATCCCAAAATTTCGTAAATTAATATTTAAAATTAAGGGTCTTACACTATTATTATCCTCCCCTCTCTTTCTCATACTTTTTTTTCCTTTTCAATTAATTTTTTGTTTATTATTATTATTTAATTAGATTTTAGTCTTCTAAATCGACCTAACCCATAGAACACATTTTATTCATTTCTTTTATTTATTTATTTTTTAAATAAACCAACAATTATCAAAACTAACTTTTTTTAACACTTTTTTTTAAACACAATTTAATTATTAAAATATTCCAAAACTAATATTTTATAAAATAAAGTAATTAATCTTTAAAATACATTAATAACCAAAATTCTCATATTCCAAATAATCACTATAATAATACTTATTTTTTCAAATACTCAAATTAAAATATTACCATCATTAGAGAATAGTCGAAATTATAAAATAAATAAATATAACAACAACACTTTTTATTAATTACTAAATCATGATAAATATATATAAAATCACAATGTCATAACAAGTATATAAATATAAAGGAAATCAAACACAATATCGCTACTATCCCAAGATAATTATTTATAAAATAAATAACTAAAAATAAAAAATAGTTCTAAATAATTGAAATATAACTACGTGCATACTTAACATCAGTCAAACGCACAGAAGAATACAACATTAATTGGGTACGCGTATATACACGTAAAATCATCGAAAATCTTATTCTTTAAAATATTACACTAAAATATTATTTAGAAAAATATTTATAAAATAATAAAATATAATATTTCTTATTTATATTACTCATTTAGTCTAATATGTATAAAAGTAGCACATCATTTAAATCCCATATAATGAAAATTAATCACGAAATTTATCAACATGTATTCTAAAATAATTTTAACACAAAATTAATTATTTAAAATCCGATTTAGTTAATAAAATAGTTTATTATAAAATTTATGGTGTTACAATTCTCCCCTCGTTAAAGAAATTTCGTCCTAGAAATTTGAGTAAACAATAAGCGAGATATCTAACTAACCTCCCTCAATAAAAAAACATAGTTTGTAAAATAATTTTAGATATTCACTACTCATTTAAGCATAACATGTCAAGGATCCTAGTTTGATAAGGCAACATGACACAACAAATCAATTAAACACGTCACATTCAACAACTCAAATATGAAGAAAATATAATGATCAATCAGTATCGTTTATAGATAAAACTAAGCGTGTGAATTTAGTCAACAAGAACTTATTACATTTAGTTGAATCAATTAACATATATATGATATACGCTTTCAAATTCAACTAACTTCTCAAACAATATTATACTAGTTTTACTCTTAAAAATATATTTAAATCCTAACAACAATTACTCTATAGGTTTCACAAAAGATAGACATATAGAGAAACGTTTAAAATATTCCCCACCTTCAAGAATTACAAACAAAAACGCATATAACAACTCAATGACATGCAACCACTTAAGTTTTTTTTTTAAAGAAAAGTAATGTGTATAATCATAGTGAAATAGAATAAATATTTTCACATATGGTTTCAAACACACTCAAAGTATAACTTAATTTCAAAGTCTTATACACGCATTTTATTTATAGAACTCCTACAATAGTTCTAGGTCCTTATCAAATGAGAAAATATAGAAAAATAAGATATTAACACAATGCACTTATTCATTTTAAGCAAGTCACTTAGAAGATCAAGCATACTTAATTGGATGTTTAAGTACATACCTCCAAACTAATTTTCACGCCACATAAACAATTATTATCAGCATTCAACATTTATGCCTCTTTTATCGACGATGAGTCATTGGGGTAACTAGTCTCATCTACTCTTGGAGTCAATTACTTAAAACAACTATAACTGTAGTCATTCAAATTCAAATATGAGTAACTAAAAATATTTTTAACGTGCTTCGGGAGTGCAAAGGCGGCGCCACAACTTCAAATTAAAAATTCACTTAATTACACATTCAAAATAATTTATTTGTAATTTACAACTAGTTACAACAACACAAGAATTGACATTTAACATTAATCTGAATCAACAATCAAAATAAGGAAATATAAAATTATCTCACTTTTAAACACCCTCAACTACTCTAAACACTATGAACAAATTCTTAACACTTAGAACACTTGAAACATCAACACTTTCACATTCACCTAATCACATATACATCCATATAATTAATTCAATAATTGGCGTCATGATGTAGAATATTTTCATAGCAATCCAACTACTACAAATTTATTACAAATAAATTTTTTTTTGAATTAATCTTTATCATTTAACAAAAATTGAAACAAAGATATTTCAATTAGCAGGTAAAGTAAGTAACTACTTTTACTCGAAGTTAATATAATCATCAGAAAACCAAAATAAATCATGTAATACATAAATCATTTTAGTGGTTTATCAATACTCTAAAATTTTATTTCGAACCCTTAAATGATTTTAAAGAATCACTAATCTTTTAATATCACAATATTTTTTTTCTTTGGAATTCAAAACATTTCCCTAGATTACTCCTTAGTAAATCATACAATTTTTTTTTACTGTTTTTAACATCAATAAATTCCTACAATTTCACCTATTCCTTAATCCCCAAAAATACCTTTTAAAATATTTAATCACTCTTAAAATCATTATTTTCAACCTATAATTTGGAAGAAAATCAGACCATATATATAAAGGAGATAAAGTTCTCCAACACCTCAAAACTGCAAAAATAGTTTCAATTTATTTACTTATTTTCTCAACAGTATTACTATAACAAATTTTCTTGGTTTTATTAAAAACAACACATAGTAAAACTTGGAGTAGATCATTGACTACTCTAAATTTTAAATAAAATCATCATAATATTTTTTTTTAATTTTATGAATCAAGACAACTCCAACACAATTTAATTCTTTAAAATAAATCAACAACAATACAAACATAAAATATTACTTTTTAAAAAAAATAAATCAATCAACTTTAACTCATTTACAATTTTTTTTTTCTTTTAAAAGTCTAACTTTAAAAAAATTCAACCAACCTTGAATATTCAAGAATTGTTATTGCTAATAATATGAATTTTATATTATTTCAAAATTACGACGAACCCCCTAAATTGATTACAAAAGCAATATCAAAACTTTATTCATCTAGATACAACCATCAACACTTTCTAGTAATTTAAAATGAAAATCCACACTTTAAAATCCACTACCGTCGATATTTTCAAGTGATTTTCACTTTGATAAAATCAAGTTTTGTGCCCATATGAAAACTAAATGTTAAAATTTTATAAATATTTTTCAAGACAAAATTTTTTATTGACAATAACATCTACAACATTATCTTAAAACCAATAACAATAGTAATGAAAACAATCGCAAGCTTTTTTTTTCCCCACACAGGCCAACTTAAATACAAAATTAGAATTTTCTAGTCAAAATTAAAACTTTAAACATAAGAGATATATTTCCTATCTAATTCAAGGTTTAGAAAGAAATTGAGTTTCAATAAAAAAATAATAATAATAATAATAATAATAATATTTACCAAGTATAAGTCAATACTTGAAGCCTTAAAGATATATATCATATGGAAATCAATATTTCAATTAATTAGTTATTAGATGAATCATTTTAAACAAATTTGCATCATGACTAAATATTTTAAACTGATTAAAATCAAAACCGAGCTTTAAAACGTAATGCCAAAAAATGAAACTCATACTTTAAACTCTAAATATACAAAATGGGTTAAAGTGAAATTAAAATCACTAATAAAATATCTAACTTGTTGAGTTTACTAGTGAAACAACTTACTAAAATTTCAAGAAAATGAGAGTAAGTTTCATGCACAAACACATATAGTAAAATCTATCAATTCAATAAATAGGATTACCTCAATGAAATTAATAAATTGAAACATATAACTATTCAATCAAAAAAAAATTTATATTGTAACTATCCACTATAACAAGAGACTATAAAATCATAGTTAGAAGCACAAGCCACTAGTCCAGTCAATAGAGAATTAACTCAATCTTGCCAACAATTCAAATTAATTCAAATTTTAACGAATAATCTCATAGTTTATTCAATCATTTAGATAGGAACTTAAATCCACAATGCAATCAGAGTAAGCAAATAACAAATAGTTAACTAGTAACTTCAAAAATATATAGAGTTATACAAAAATATATAGCACATAACACAATAATATACAGGGAAAAACATGTTAGTGAAAATAATTCATACACAAGAAAACACAACTAACACGATTGACATTTGATAAACATTGAACCGGCACTCCACCCACTCGGCCTGATTGGACAGACCTGCTACCACTAATGGGACACCCTAAACCCCAAAATAACATATATAGTAATTTATACTAGATTTTTTTTTTGAAAAAAATTCGCAGCAGATAAGAAAAATATGTTTCCAAGAAAATAAGAATTTTTACAAATAATTAGGGATATCACCTTCCTCTGAATACACATGTAAAAATTCTACTTTATTCCTTAATCAAAACAATGCAATCTCAATAAACTTGACTTAACTATAATTTATTGATTTAATTCCAAAAACTTACTAGTACTTATAAGGTTTTCATACAAAAAGTCTTTTCTAATTAAATAAGTGAAAGTAAAATACAAATTACAACTCTTAATTTCGGGTATCACCTATCAGAGCGGGGTTTCTCCCAAATTTGAACTTCAAGACTCATTAACTTGTGATAACTGCGATTTCACAAACGCAGGGCCAAGCCAGACAAACACAAACAACAAAGGAGGTGAGTTTTGAAATCATAATGATAGTATAATATAAATAAGAAGAACATGCAATTAATCATAATAAACCGTATCATTATACAAACATTCTTCAAGAAAAAATATCACATTATAAAGTCAATATCACTCAAGTGAAATCAATACATTTCACTATAACATCAAACCATCTGAAAGAAATTATTATCGCACACGATACATATTAATCACAACAAAACAATCACAAGAAGATGCAATGCTATGCATGAGCTTAGACTCTACTTCACAATGTGGTACCATTCTAACTCTGAAGTACTTGGTTAGGAGGCTTGATACTATGCCACCATCCCGGTGGACGGACAATTCAAATTGGCCCTGTCCATATAGATCTCATCAACTCAACCTGATACACATATACGCGACAGTTGAGATAAACATGTGTTGCATGGTAGCTCCCGACATTTGGAGTGCTACCTCCAAGTCACCTAGGAATTCCCTACTCGAATACCTCCAAGGTCTAACAATCTTTCCCTAAGGCTCAACAACAAACCGCCACAATCAAGCTCATTCAGTTGTACTTTCCTGAAATCACTAGGCTTGTCAGACCCTACCTATACGATGACAAAATAATCTCCATGCACTTAAAAATTCACATCAACTTCAAATATTCAAAACATCTATTTTCTCCCCTCGTTAGCATAGACTACTCCAGTAAGAGTATCATCTTTAGCACAAGTTGGAATCATCATTATATCAATTATGGGGTACTTCAATATCCTCATCACAAATTCATAGCGTCACTATCATTAATCATATCTCATCACATAAACTCATCACAATTTTATAGCATCACTATCATTAATCATACATCATCACATAAACTTAGCACAAATTTATAACATCATAATTATTAATTATACATCATCATTATCACATAAATTTATCAAAATGCATCTATCTTTTATATTCACATCACATAAACCTGTCTATTCAATCATATACATACAACTCATTCAACATCCAATATCACAACAATATCAAATACCACATGTTTAACAAAATTAAATCAATCAACAACTTATAAATATTTCTATTCCACATTTTATTCTCACAATTTCCATATTTTCACATTAATTAAGTTATACCTCAAAGGGCTACTGTCTTACGTAGCGAGCCCTTTGGGAAATACGGTTTCCCGTTCATCTCACGATATATTATACTCATGAATTCAAACACTCTCTCATCCCTTACCTTATTTCGACGCGTTCACACATGAATACGATTCCACGAGCAGAAAGCCTTTGTCCTCTAACTCTCTGTCCTTCAATCATTCTAACTCGACATTTTATGGGTAGACGTCAAAAATAAATTATGAGAAGACACTCTAAAAACTAAATTTCGAAATTCGGTCAAGGAAACTTACCATAAATCAGAAAACCAATCAGTGGATAATATAGCCACTTTTCACACAATCGTTTTGGCATTGGTTTCACTCAAATCGGACTTACGGTGAAGAAGAACGGTGCAAAATAATGAATTACACACACAGAGAAGTCAGATATTTTACAGAGAAATTGCGAAAAAATTTGGGAAAGTGTGTTTAATTGACTAACTAAATGAGTTAAACAACATACTAAAATTTGGACTAAAACGGAGAATGTTTTCTGGAACAGTTATCAATCCCTGGTGCCGATTTTTTTTGTTTTTCTCGATAATGTCGCCGCTGTTCTTATCCTCCCCTCTCTTTCTCATACTTTTTTTTCCTTTTCAATTAATTTTTTGTTTATTATTATTATTTAATTAGATTTTAGTATTCTAAATCGACCTAACCCATATAACACATTTTATTTATTTCTTCTTTTTTTTTAAATAAACCAACAATTATCAAAACTACCTTTTTTTAACACTTTTTTTTAAACACAATTTAATTATTAAAATATTCTAAAACTAATATTTTATAAAATAAAGTAATTGATCTTTAAAATACATTAATAACCAAAATTCTCATATTCCAAATAATCACTATAATAATACTTATTTTTTCAAATACTCAAATTAAAATATTACCATCATTAGAGAATAGTCGAAATTATAAAATAAATAAATATAACAACAACCCTTTATATTAATTACTTAATCATAATAAAAATATATAAAATCAAAATGTGATAACAAGTATATAAAAATAAAGGAAATCAAACACAATATCACTACTATCCCAAGATAATTATTTATAAAATAAATAACTAAAATAAAAAATAGTTCTAAATAATTGAAATATAACTACGTGCATACTTAACATCAAGTCAAACGCACAGAAGAATACAACATTAATTGGGTACGCGTATATACACGTAAAATCATCTAAAATCTTATTCTTTAAAATATTACACTAAAATACTATTTAGAAAAATATATATAAAAGAATAAAATATAATATTTGTTATTTATATTACTCATTTAGTCCAATATGTATAAAAGTAGCACATCATCTAAATCACCCTTATAACGAAAATTAATCACAAAATTTATCAACATGTATTCTAAAATAATTTTAACACCAAATTAATTATATAAAATCCGATTTAGTTAATAAAATAGTTTATTATAAAATTTGGGGTGTTACATTTAACATGACCTGCTGCACATATCTCAGTTCAAGAAACTCTTACAGCAGTCATATGGCGTGCCACCCCACATTCTAGTTTTTTTCTCCACTCTTCAGCAAGGCCAGAACGTTCTGGGCAGAATTACATCAAACATAAATAGATTGATTCAAAATATTGTTTTCACATTGGGAAGTGTGCCCAACAACTATATTCAATTTAACTTGAATATTCAAAGACGCTTACTATGTTTGTTTTTGAAAATACTGGAATGATAAAATGTAGTATTGTATCCATGGACGAACCGGTGTTCTAGTTTATGTAGGCAATCACATATACTTAAATTTGAAAAAAAAATTTACTACTTAATACCCTAAAAAGTAAATGATAGGATAAAGAGAAAAAAATAAAGTCTATGTTATAGATTGTGCGTCCTCTATATTTTGATATTTTTTAAATGTGTAATATATTGTTATAATAGCCTTTTAATATATCTTTTAAATTTGTTTTAATAATCAATTTTTGTCTTTAAATAAGTTTTTAGTTTGTTAATTTAGTCCTTAAATATATTTTTTTTAGTCAATATGTAAAATCATAATAAATAAATAAAGTGTTTGTATTTATAATTTTAACAAATTTAGATACTATAGTGACAACACATCACACATTTAAGAAGAAAACAAATATTTTACTTTTTTTTTAATATTGTACATATGACAATTGATGAAAGAGATATTGTCCAAAGTTTGGGGTCGGCCTCTAATAGTAACCCAATGCGATCGTATATATTTCTATTCTTAATTCCACTATAATTTTCATTTACTATGATGTTTGAATTGCCTAACAATTGTTTTGTTTCTAACCACGCATTTGTTGATGATATCCATGTCCGGGAGAAGAGGACAAATTCACCCTAAATCAATCGATTTTTATTATTGGTGGCTGACATATCACTTATGGCTTTTGAAAGGTGCTCCATCGTATATTGTGAAGATAAAATTGAATCGAGAGTCTAAATCTAATATAAATCAAAACAAGACAAATAAGCTATGTATGATGGACAATATTCATTATTAAAGTCAAGTAAGAAAGAGCCTTAGAAGACCAGACAAAAGTTGTCCGATAATTGAGAATTGCAAATTCCACGCTAGTTGATAGAACTGTCAAAATCGACTGCTCAATGCCGTTTGACGCCTTAACAGATTGTGGGTTTTATTAGACCGGGCTAAAATGATTTCTTTAAAATATATATAAAAAATACCGTTCGAGCCCAATCCTAAACCGGTTGGGGGTTAGCTAGCCATGTAATTATTTTTAGTAAAATTATACTTTTTGTCTTTTAACTGCTTTTAAATTTTACTTTAGTCTCTTAAATTTTTTTTCATTTTATTTTGGTCACTTAAGTTATAAATGTAAAACTTTGTTCTCTAAAATTCTTTTGGCTTCATTTTAGTCCCTTAAAATATAAAGATTAAACATTTTGGTCCTTTAAATCATATACATGTTGGTCCCTTAAGTTATAAAACATTAGACACTTTGGGCGTGTCTATCATGGTCTAATGTTTTTAAGTTAAGGGATCAATATGTCTAGTTTTTGTAACTAAAGAGACTAGAGTGTTTAATTTTGTAACTTAAAGGCCAAAAATAGAACCAAAAAAGTTTGAGAGACCAAAGTGTCTAATGTTTATAACTTAAGGGACCAAAATAGAACCAAAAATACTTAATGAACCAAAACTAAATCTAAAAATAACATAAATGACCAAAAGTGTAATGATTATATTTTTTTTTCTTCATGTTATAAGGGTAGTCCATACCCAACCAGGCTAGCCCGATATGGGTACAATTTTTTTACGGTTGAGCTTAAAAGTGTTGGAACCAAGTTGGTTCTAAGTACTTAGGATTTTGATGTTTACAAAAGAACTCCATGTAATCTTATTTTGAACCTTGAATTATTAAATCAAATGCCACCAGAAGCTGAAGTAATCAGAAGCAGAAGATCAAAAGGGTTCCAAAGATTGAATCCTGATGGTACCAGAAGATACTCCAGGATGTCAAAACATCACCAGAAGATATCTTTGCTGGCCCAAATCAGAAGGAAGCAAAGTCAGAAGGAGATCTGGTCCAGACCAGAAGGAAGCCTGCCAGAGGGAGACTTGATCCAGACCAAAAGGAATCAAATGTCAGATTTATAACAGAAGTTATTCTGACTAGAAGATGGCCTGACAGTGAAATAATAAACAGCCCAGACTTTTTCCAGACTTAATCAGAGGATAAGTTAATGGGTCCAGAACAAGAGAATCAATCCAGATTTGACCCAGACCAGAAGATAGCATGGTTCAGGGTACGAAACTAAGTCCAGACCAGAAGAAATAATTTCCAGAATTGATCCAGACCTGATCCAAAATCAAAGGTAAATTGTCCAGACTGAAATATTATTTGTCCAGAGTTAATTTCAGTTCAATCCAGACCAAGTCCAGAATTGGTCCAGATCAGAGGGAAGATATTCAGATCAATGGTTCAGATTTAAGTATTTGGCCGAGATCAGAAGATCAGACCATGGCCCAGTGTTGGCTGAAATCAAAAGGACAGAAAGTGTGGTCCAGCATTGGCCGAGATCAGAGGATCACAGCAGATCAGACCATGGCCCAGTGTTGGCCGAGATCAGAAGATCAGAAAGTGTGGTCCAGGGTTGGCCGAAATCAGAGGATCACAGTAGATCACTTAGTATGGTCCAGATGTGGACTAGCGCAGAAGATCAAACGGTCCAGATTTAATCATGAGGATTAACGGTGGAGATTTAGTTAAATTTGATCAAAGTATTAAAAAGATTTGTTACAAAAATAAAGTGAAGTTGTATGGAAGATCAGGAGCTGTTGGCGGGAAGAAACTAAAGACATGATTGGCCAGTTATTTTTGAAAGAAAATCAGAAGCATAAAAAAAGATATGTTTTTTATTTAAGTGAAGCCCGATTGGTCAAGATATTTTTGCAAGAGAATCCAGCAAGATACAGCTCGAAATTAAGCTTGGAAGAGGCCCTAATCTGCATCTATAAAAGGAGGCTCAAGGCATAATACTTAGTATTGAAAATTACAAAAGAGTCATACACTTCCAAAGCAAACACTCAAGTTTTCAGTGAGGTTAATTGTGAGTTCCAGCTTTCAAGAAGCAAGCACTCGTGTTATTTTCTTTCCCGTGTGTTAGATCTAAGTTGTTGAAGTAGAGTCTACAATCTGAGGGAGTCAGAAGGGGTAGCAGATTACTTGGCAATTAGATTCAAGGCGTTGTAATTCCTTCTACAATCTGGGGTTGTTAGATTGGCAGGAGAAGACTTAACTTAGGAAGTCAAGGTGCTGTATTCCTCAAGAGTCTAGGATTGTTAGACTGTTTGAGAATACTGACTTGGAGGGTCAGTGGAACTGTTGTAATTCAAGGTTTGAATTAGTAAAATCCTTCAAGGTGAAGGGACTGGACGTAGCCTCGTTAACGGTGAACCAGTATAAAAATTCAGTGTTTTATTTTTACTTTATATCCGCTGCTAACTCTGTTTTTATTCATACATCAAGTTTTGTTTTAAAAGTGTAAAAACAGGAAAAGAATTCAAGTTAGTCAAACACAATTCAACCCCCCCCCCCTTCTCGTGTTTGCACCTTCAAAAAGTCCTATTAAAATCCAGGCTTCAAATTTAGAGTTCAAGTCCTATATTGAGGTTTCTACCATGCACCCCCATCCCACCTGAAAATACATTTTTGCCCTTTTTACTATCTATAAAATCCTCAAAAAGTTTATCACTCATTTTTCACCCATTCTTTCGAAACTTACAGAATTCACCATAACCTTCAAAAGTTTCCAAATCTTTGAATTCAGAAAAGTAAGTGATTTTTCATACTTACGAAGTAGAAAATTTTGAAATTTTAGAAACTTTCGAAAATCTAGAAATTTATATTTCAAAAGTTTCTAAATTTTTGAAACTTTGAAATATAAAATTTTAGATTTTTCAAAACTTTTGAAAGTTTGAAATTTTCGAAACAATAAAAGATTCAAAATTTTCAATTCTACTGAAAGTTTCGAAATGTAGTATTATATTTGAAAAATAATTAAATATTGTATATTAAATATTGTATTTATAATATTAGTATTAATTAAATTTAGTATATTTATTGAAATTAGGTGTGAGTAGAGTTGAAGTTCCTGCTACAATATCGACTATAGATTCTACAGATAAATTCACCACTGATCAGGTAATATTAATGATAATTGATTTTATAAGTTTTAGTTTTTAATGTATGGACATATATTGATGTTTTATTTGAAATATATTTTGTAGATATCTCCCTCTCGAGATGATGTATTTGATTGGGCAAAAACTATTGGAAGGCAAAATGAAATTTTAATTGTTACCATTCGATCTGATAAAGCTACCAAAAAGAGAGGAAGAAAAGACAAATTAATTTTGGGATGCGAAAGAGGTGGAAGATATAAATCAAAATCAACAGTAACTTGTTCTCACAAGGAAAACTTTCCATTTAAACTCAGATGTATACCGTTGAGTATCAATGAAGGATGGAAAATTAGTGTTCGTTGTGGAACACACAATCACGATTTAACGGATACTTTAGACAACCATTCATATTTGGGGCGTTTAAATGAAGAGGAGAGAAAAAATTCAATGACATGACAAAGTATAAGCTTGCACCAACATTCATTTCGAATGCTTTGAAAGAGAGAAATAAAGAGAATCTCACAATTTCCACTCAAATATATAAAGCAAGGAGTACTTGTCGATCATCTTTGAGAGGTTCGTACATAGAAGTGCAGCATTTCTTGAAGTTAATACAAAATGAAAATTATGTGCATTGGATAAGAAGACGAGAAGATTCAGATATTCTGGGAGATATATTTTGGGTGCATCTTGATTGTATAAAGTTGTTGAACACGTTTCATTTTGTTTTGATATGTGATAGCTCATACAAAACAAATAGATATCGGTTACCATTGCTTGAAATTGTCGGTGTAACATCTACTGGTTTGGCATTTTTGGTTGCATTTGCTTACTTGGAACAAGAGCGACAAGATAACTTCATCTAGGCATTTGAAAAGGTAAGACAATTTTTTTCATATATGAGAATTTAATTTCTAAAGTTATTGTGACAGATAGATATCTTGCCATGATGAATGCTATTGGTGTTGTATTTCCTACTTCAATCCATTTGCTATGTCGTTTTCATATTGGAAAAAATGTTGGGGCAAGATGGAAACAATATGTTAGAAAGGATAGACAAGATCAAGTAATGGACTTATGGAAAAAAATTGTATTTTCGACTGGTGTGGAGGAGTATGATCATCACTTGCAACACTTTGAGCTAGTGTGTGCCGATATTATCCTTTTTGTTGATTATGTTAAAGATTCATGGTTGACACTTTACAGAGAAAGATTTTCCATGGCTTGGACCAATAGAGTGATGCATTTAGGGAACACAACGCCCAACAGGTATTTTTAAATTATGATTTGTTTTGTTTTAGATATATGAATTAGTAATATATGTGATTTGTTTTAATTTATGTTATTTAATTCATTTGTAGAGCTGAGTCTGTTCATTGGAGCTTGAAAAACATGTTGCAAACTAGTAATGAAGACTTATGTAAAAGTTGAGATGCTGTGAATATGATGTTAAAGAACCAAGTGTGTAGCATCAAATAGTTTTTTCAGAAAACCATTATCGATGTTGAGCATGTGTATAATTCACCATTTTATCAAAGATTACATCACTGTGTATCAAGGAAATGTTTTTAAAAACTTGACAAACAATTAAAGAGGGTGAAGATTGTAGGTACTGACAAAACAAAAATGGAGTTGCTCAATGAGAACAACTTATGGATTACCCTGTACTTGTGAGTTGGCAAATTTGCAAATATCTGGTAATGTTATCCCTTTAAATAGCATTCATGTTTTTTTGGAGAAAATTAAGCATTGAGAATGAATTGGAGGATGAAGAATCTTTATCAGAATATGACTTTTCAGAAGAGTTGGAAGCAATGAAAGCATACATGAAGAAACAAGATATTGTTGATCAAAGGATATTTAGGAAAAAGTTTTGTGAACTTGTATTTCCACATACAACAACAATGCGTCCACCACCTCACAAAGTGCAAACCAAGGGAGGTACTAAAAAGAGAAAAGAATTTGATGCTCCTCGTGGTCCTTCATATTGGGAGTATGTTGATACCTCTCATAGATCTCCAAAGCAACCATCTCAAGAATTTGCAAAGCAACCATCTCAGCATTCTGCAAATCAATCATCACAGCATTCTGCAAGGTATTCATCTTAAGAATCTGCAAAGCAACCATCTAAGATACATTTTCCTACTTTTATTCATCAGTATATTAAGGACATAATAGATGTTGTGCCTGATGGAAATTATGGGTATCGCGCAGCTGCAGCATTCCTAGGTTGGACCGAAGAATCTTGGCCTTTAGTTGGAATACAATTGGATAAAAAATATCAATCTACATCAAGACCTTTATTCCAATGTTTTCGATGACAACGTTGAAACAATGCAAAACTCATTGAAGATTTCTAGATTGGGTGCTCAAGGAAAAGATAAGTGGATGACTATACCAGAGTTGGGTTACATGATAGCAACAAGATATAATTACATATTGGTGTCGTTGTGTCGTAATCTGAATATGACATTTTTTTCCGCTGAACAAAGCACCATCAAAGGATTCTTATCTTAATTTTTTAATAGCAATTGGATTTGTCAATGAAAGTCATTGGGTTCAGGTAAAATTTATGATTAATAGTACTGTTTAATAATAAATTAATGTTTAATATTTTCTTATTCAGATAAATTAATGTTTAATATTTTCTTGTTCATATCAAATTGAAGTCTGATTGTCCTTTACCACCTACCTCACAAAAATGGAGTAACTTTTGTAGTGATTATGCAAAGACATGGGAAATAGCTTATGCATGTCGTATTAAGCATTGGGAACACATTCATTCATCATTTATCAAATCATCTTGTATTTCATTAAATGAATATTAGAATATATGTTTGAACTTTTAATCATTTACTTATTAGAATGTATTATACAAAGTTGAATGTATTTCTTTTTTGGTAACGAGTTAAAGTTGAACTTTTAATCATTTACTTATAATTTTCCAATTGTACACAAAATATTAAAAACAGAAATTCCAATTGCATACAAAATAGAAATTCATAGATAACACAAAATATTAATATTAAAATAGAAATTCATTATACAAAATATATTTATCATACATAACACAATCACTAATCGTCTCCCGGGAACATGCGGATTAACTCACTTAATATCACATGAACTTCACCATATGGATTTACCATTTGTATGGCCCTACATAAAAGCTCATATGCTCTACGATCTCGTGCCGATGATGGACCAGCATGTACAGAAAATGATGGAACATGTGGATCATGTGCAACAGTAGGTGGACTGGAAGATGGAGCAGCAGTAGGTGGACTGGAAGGTGGAGAATTAGTAGGTGGAGGGAGGATCAGAGGATGTGAAACATTTACGTACCATGCATAGTAGTCTGCAGTGACCTCTCTAGGAAATGTCGCTAGAGGAGATAGCCTCCGAAAGGTAGCTATACATGCTCTCATAGTATTCTGCAACTCCCAATCTATACTATTCGGCACCCGGCGAATGTCACGCGGAATGCATTGAATACGACCAAACTGTATGGATTTACCATTTGTATGGCCCTACATAAAAGCTCATATGCTCTACGATCTCGTGCCGATGATGGACCAGCATGTACAGAAAATGATGGAACATGTGGATCATGTGCAACAGTAGGTGGACTGGAAGATGGAGCAGCAGTAGGTGGACTGGAAGGTGGAGAATTAGTAGGTGGAGGGAGGATCAGAGGATGTGAAACATTTACGTACCATGCATAGTAGTCTGCAGTGACCTCTCTAGGAAATGTCGCTAGAGGAGATAGCCTCCGAAAGGTAGCTATACATGCTCTCATAGTATTCTGCAACTCCCAATCTATACTATTCGGCACCCGGCGAATGTCACGCGGAATGCATTGAATACGACCAAACTGTCGAAGACATCGCTGCAGTAGATATGGGACTGAAACTCCGCCCCAACGAAGGTATTCAGAGAACATTGAAGTTGCTTCAAAAGGATGATTAGCTTGATCATCATCGTATGGTGTAAACAATACATCCTCGAGCAACATAGCATCAAGTCTCCGCCGGTATGTTATTTGCCCACCTTCAATAGCATGTTTTGTAGTCCACCTACGTATTCTTGGAAGATGCGCAGGAACTGTTCCACTATCGCCTCGCTTACAGAAGCTAGAAAAGTGATTGTAAATCCAGCACTACACCAAAAATAAAAGACAATTGAGTAAATTAAAAATACAACTTAATAAATAAATAACACAACTTAATATAAATCATATACCTGCAATAAGGTCATGTAACCTCCCAACTGTCTAGTGTCGTCAATAGCTCCATCTCCCAGATTGTCATATAGCACAACCAATGCGGCGGTACCCCATGCATAGTCCCGACAGTGATCTAAATCAACAAACAAACTAATGTATTTCGCCTCCACACGAGTATGTGTTTTGTCGATGAAAATAGTGCTGCCAACTAAATGCAAGAGGTACATTCTAGCAGCACACTCAAAGGCAGATATTAGACCAGCATCAGCTATAGTCAAATAAGCTAAAGACAAATGTACCTGCCTAGATTGTCAAATATAATGTTGTACAACATCTGGTACAGGAACTTCAACAAACTTTTTCAGCTTCAAACCATGTGTGATCACCTTCAACGAGCCACGATCCTACAAGTAATTAAGGAACATAACAATAAAATCATTTCCTAAATTTTATTGAAAAAATGTACTAAATATAATATATACTTATTCTTAATTCAAAAATCAATTAAAATATTCATCTCCTTCCCATATCATACGAGCCACGTGGTGTTCATACAATGTCAGCACATATGTCACCAATGGTCCTCTGGGGAATCCAGGCTGTTGATCCTGCTCTTCAATGTTTTGAACATCTTGGTCAAGCTCATCAACATCTTCATGAATCTGCTCTTCTTCAGGCTCTTCAACATACTGCTCCTCATATTCCTCGTAATCCATTTGTGCAGGCTCAAGGACATCCCCCTGAACATCCTCACCACTAAAATCATGTCTATGACGAGGCTGACGAGGTGGACGGTTTTTTTCATTCCGGCATCTATGTGATGTTGTTGGTGGAATTCTATTAGCTCTATCGTCTCAACCACCTCCCACAACGCCTTTGGTGATAGTGCAGATAATTTCCCCGAACGCACCTCTGGTTCTAGGCACTGCAAAATTTAGTTAACATAAATATTATATCAATAATTTAAAAAAAATGGAAAATTATATAAATTTCGAAATGTTCAAAAGCATTGAAATATTCGAAGGTTTTTCCTATTTTGAAAGTTTTGAAATTCTGGAATGCTTCAATTTCAAAAATTTCAAAATATTCGAATATTTGAAATCTTTCTATTTCGAAAGTTTCTGATTGCTCGAAACTTTCGAAAATCTGGAAATTTTGTATTTCGAATTGTTTGAACGTTTCGAAAATTTTGGAAAATTTTCATTTAAAAAATTTCAAAACTTCGAATGATACTTACTTCTGATTTTGAAGATTTGGAAACTTTCGATGGTAAGAGAGAATTCTATAAAGTTTCAAAAGAAGGAGTCAAAAAAGGAATGGTAAAATTTTTGGAGGGTTTTATAGATAGTAAAATGGGCAAAAATGTATTTTCATGTGGGATGTGTTGAACCAAGTTGGTTCTTACAATTAAAGTTTTGATGTTAACAAAAGTATTTTATGAAGATAACATATTTGACTACGAAGAAGAATGCAGAATCAGAGGATGACGTCTGTAACACCCCGAATTTAAAACACAGCGCGAGTGTATTTTTTTATTTTTTTTTTAAATAAATGAAAGGAATTTTCAAAATTATTAATTCAAAAAGAATTAAAATAAAATTTTAAATAAGTTGTTTCGTCAAATAGTACGTCGTAATTCCATCGATGAACGTAATTAAATAATTTCATCATAATATCACTAAGTACTTAAACTTTGGGAATTAAAAATAAACATTAATACATTTCAAAAAGACAGTGTCATATCATCTCAAAAAGAACACCCGGCCTGTGGCCCACTAAACAGTAACAGAGTGCGGAAGAGATCAGCGGAAAAGTTATACAATAATTCCCAAAATAAATAATTACATCCACCGAAAATCAAGATCCTATACAAAAAGTCTAAACTGATCATGCATTAATAGCTACAGTAGCAAGGATTCCCTCCGCAGCCCATGCAAGTCTCGTCTGACCCCGCAGCTCGCCTCGATGTAACGTCCTCCTCCTCATCATATAAGGAAGGATCAGTCTCCTCTGAAGTCAGATCAATATACAATCGGGGTCGCTTCGGCGGTGCCGGAATCTCAAAACAATCATCGGATGTCCTAGATGGACCCGGAACATCATCCGCTACTAGCGTCGGTATTTGATTCTTCTCTTCCACCTCGGTTTCATGTACAGCTCCTCCAGTCACCGGGTTAGGAGTCACCACACCTACAGTGACCTCCGTCTCAACCCCTCTCGTCAGCTCCTCCGCGTCTTCAAAAACTCCGTGCGCCTCCAATACCAATTTGGAAGCCACCGGAAAGTCAATCCTTGTATGGGTGTGCTCCACATAGTCCACTACCCCGTTAGTCTTGCACGTCCTCGCCAGTCTCCCCGTGTATGTCGCCCTGCTTGAGATGGGGTCGTATACCCGAGCAGTAGGCAAGAGACGATCAATGAAATCGAGCGACGTTTCCGTCGTCTGGGGACCCACTGGTGATATGGGTTTGGGGGGCATTTGAGGGCAAAGCCCAATTTTCCACAATAATAGTAAAGGGTCACCGACCAAAATTAACAAATAACACATAGCATTTATGTCAATAATAACAAGCATATTCATGGCATGTTATACAACAAAAATGATAAATAAGGATGCTCATTTTGAAATTTCATGATATGTATACCTTTTCAATCAGCAACCAATTTAATATAAAAAAATCAAGTTGTAAATACAAATATCAATTCAGCAATCACACCAATTCATCAGAATTTCAACATTTCATAAGGTACTTAGACACATCGATTTTCACACATCAACATCATAACCAATCATAATTCACCGGTCAACCACCCCGATGCAATATGTATATGCTCATGTACTCAACTTCTAGGAATTTCCAAGGTGCAGTCGCTCACAGACCAGCACACGTGCTGTCTCTCGCGGAGCAACACGATTTATATAAGTTAGACTTTAATGGCAACATGACCATGGTGCAATCGCTCACAGATCAGCACCAGTGCAGTCGCTCACAGACCAGCACTTATGCAGTCGCTCAACAGACCAGCACTCATGCAGTCGCTCAACAGACCAGCACGTTTCACGTATACCAAGGTACAGTCGCTCACATACCAGTACCAGTGCAGTCGCTCACAGACCAGTACGTTTTGCGCATATCAAGGTACAGTCGCTCACAGACCAGTACCAGTGCAGTCGCTCAACAAACCAGCACTCGTGCAGTCGCTCACAGACCAGCACGTTTTACGCATTACTCTGTGGCCCATCGCGGTTACCACCTGACTATGCAATGCATGAACATGAAATGTTTTCTCTTGACTGAAAACAGTAAGTAAACCTCAGCAAAATTCAGCTTTTCCATCATTTTCCCAAAATCATCTCAACCCAATTAATTTCATTATCATCACATCAACAAAATATTCAAGCACCTCATCATTACCACTTCACACTATCTCAAAAACTCAATTTTAATTCATCACAAGTCTTCCCAATGTTTCCCCAACTCTTTAAAGTTCATAAATACATGTTTAAAACTGAGTTTTCTGGAAAGAAAAAAATGAATCTGTATTCGAATACAGCTTCCTTGTATTCGAATACATAAGCTAAAACAGTGCAAAATCAGCATTTTTCACAACATCAGTAAAGGTCTCAAGAACCTCATCATCCCTACTTCAAAATTATCTCAAAAACTCCATTTTAATTTATCACAAGCCTTCACAATATTTCTCAACTCTTTAAGTTCATATAACAGTGTTTAAAACTTGAATTTCAGGAAAACATGAATTTGTATTCGAATACAGCTCCCTTGTATTCAAATACAGAAGCTAAAATAGTGAAAAATCAACATTATGTATTCGAATACAAGGATGTTGTATTCGAATACAGATGCGAATACAGTGGCAAAATTTCAATCATGTATTCGAATACGACAGGGTCGTAGCCGAATACAAATGCTAAGTCAGAAGCAAAAATCCCTTATCTGTATTCGAATACAGAGGCCCGTATTCGAATACAAGTTCAAAAATTTGAATAAAACAGAAGCTTTGCAGGCTGTATTCGAATACACTCATGCTGTATTCGAATACACCTTCGAATTTCAGTGAAATTTTCCTAAAACTTCAACACATTTTCAAACTTTTTCCTTTGAAAACCAACACAACACCAAAACAAAATCACCATTAATTTCAAAACCACAAAACTCAACATTTTTCATTATCAACTGGTTTTCCAAAACACTCTTCCACCATTTTAAATCCTTTTCTTTTGAAACCATCATCAACACCAGATTGTTATCAACATAGCAACAAACAGAATCACCAACACCAGATTGTTCTTAACATAGCAACAAACAGAATCACCAACACCAGATTGTTCTTAACATAGCAACAAACAGAATCACCAACACTAGATTGTTCTTAACATAACAACAAACAGAATCACCAAATCCAGATTGTCAACCACAAAACAGAACATGCATTTTTAAACATTTACATTTTGATCATTCCCAAAACAACATGCAAAGTATTTTCCAGTATTCTTACACAACCAAAACAACATGCAAAGCATTTCCCAGTGTTCCCACACAACCAAAACAGCAATGTTATATCAGCCAAAACAACAGACATCACATAATCATCAAACATCAACAAAATGCATTTTTCGCATTTTATAACAACATGCACAATAGTTTTGTTTTTCAAACCAGAAACTAAAATATGATCACACATCAAACATGCATTTACAGCCCTAAAATGCAAACTAGAAAGTGGAAGATGCCCCTTACCTCTGTTACGTTTATGCTCTCGTTCACGTTTCCGCGACAAAAATTGGCGAAGTTTCCGTTTGCGTTTGCCGCTACCAAAGTGGGTTCCCTAGCTCCGTAATGAGGAGAGGAACAACTTTTGTTCTTGGTACTTGGTGGTTCGGTGCTTGGAATTCCATGTAATCTCACTTTTGAGCAACTTTTTTTTTCTACTAACCGAAAACAGAATGGGAAGAGGAAGAAGAAGGGTACTGTTTCATGCAGTCAGGGAGGAGGAAATGTGTTTGTTTTCCTTCTATTCTGGCCTTTCCCCTCTATATATAGACACATAGGTGCCACCTCATCCAACACATCAATATTATAATATTGTCTGACCCTCCAGCATTTAACCAGTCTCGTCGCAATTAGTAGATAACATCTTAATTAACTGCCCGATAATTTAACTACTCATAATTAAATTAATTTATCCTTCATCCAATAATTTTAATTCAACCTCCAAAATAAATATTTATATATATATATTTTTACACAAAATATACATATATTAAATATCTTACAATTATTCCCCAAAATACACTTAATATTAAATCCATAATTTAATTTTTAAATTTAAGGGTCTTACAACGTCATCAGAGAATGACGTCAACAGAGGATACCTTCAGAAGATACAGCTAGTAAATGATACCAGAAGATACGGCTAGAAGACAAAGCCAGAGGATACCTCCAGAGGATACAAGAAGATACCTCTAGAGGATACCAGAAGATACCTCCAGAGGATACCATCAGAGGATCCTATCAGAAGCAAGAATCAGAAGATGTCATCAAAGGAAAAGTCATAAGATATCATCATAGGGAAGAAACAATGACATAATCAGAGGATATCATCAGAGGGAAGAAACAATGACAAATCAAAATAGGGAGAGGAATCACACATATCAACAATACTGGAACTACCAGAGGAATCAGAATTATCATCAGTTCTAGAACTATCAGATGAACCTGATATATCAGTAGAAAGAGAAGAATCAGAATCAAGAGAGTTCTTCAAACACTCCAGTAAAATTCATCAAGACTACAAGCTAGGAACGGAATTCAAAGCCATTCGTCCTAACCATCTAATCACAAAACATGCAGATTCAGAATCTGAAAGTCAGAAATAAGAGGATTTTAAGAGTAAAACTGAAACTGTTGACATAGAGGTTACATCTTGCTGTAAATACTATTATTGTTTGATATTTATGTTTATTGTGATAACAAGCAGCTTGATCTTAAAAATCAAAGCTAGATGAGTATTCTGCAGGCTTTCAAATTGTCAGAGGAACAAAGTGATCCACGTGATGTGAACACTTCAACAGAAACAATATTTCAGTGGTTTCAAAAACAAGCAGAAACCACCAGAAGCAGAACTAATGGTTTGGTTGTATTTAGTTCATTTTTTAATTATTTGATTTGTATATGTTATATGACAAATAGCTTCACTTGAAAAGTAAAAGCAAGATGAAGCTGATGCAGGTTAACCAGAACTAAAGGAAACTGATGCTGGTTTACCAAAACCAGAGGAAACCGAAGCTGGTTTACCAGAACCAGAAGAAACTGATGATGCTTTACCAGAACCTGAGGAAACCGAAGCTGGTTTACCAGAACCAGAGGAAACCGATGCAGGTTTACCAAAACCAAAGGAAGCTGATGCAGGTTTACCAGAACCAGAAGCTGATGCAGATTTACCAAAACCAAAAGTTGATGCAGATTTACAAGAACCAGAAGCTGATGCATTTTTACCAGAACCAAAAGCTGATGTAGGCAAAAGAACTTAAATAAGACAGAAAGAAGATACAGATGGATCCTTGCAATGCAAGAAGAATTAAATGCATTTGAAAGGAATGTTGTTTGGGATCTAGTACCAAGACCAGAAAAGAACATTATTAGAACCAAGTGGGTTCTCAAAAACAAGCTAAATGAAAAAGGAGTTGTCAGAAACAAGGCACGACTTGTTGCACAAGGATACAGTCAGCAAGAAGGTTTTTACTACATTGAGATTTTTGCTCCAATGGCCAGGTTAGAAGCTATTTGTATCCTACTTTCCTTTCCTGCTAATAATAACATTTTATTATTTCAAATGGATGTTAAAAGTGCATTTTTAAATGGTTATATAAATGAAGAAGTCTATGTTAAACAACCCCCAGGTTTTGAAAGTTCTAAATTTCCAAACCATGTTTTTAAACTTAAAAAATCATTGTATGGTTTAAAACAAGCACCTAGGGCATGGTATGATAGACTTGGTAACTTCTTACTTAAAAATGACTTTGGAAGAGGACAAGTAGACAATACACATTTTAGAAAATCAATAAAAAATGATATTCTAATTATTCAAGTTTATGTTGATGATATTATATTTGGATCTACTAATGGCACTCTCCAAGAATTTTCTAAATTGATGCAACAAGAATTTCAAATGAGCATGATGGGAGCACTTAAGTTCTTCCTAGGAATACAAATTCAACAAAGTCAAAGAGGTATATACATTCATCAATCAAAATATACAAAAGAGCTTCTCAAGAAGTTTAAGATGAGTGACTACAAACCTATGGCTACCCCAATGCACCCTACCTGCTCACTTGAAAAGGATGACTCAGACCAAAAAGTTGATCAAAAATCCTACAGAGGTATTATAGGATCTCTTCTTTACCTCACTGCTTCTAGACCTAACATTATGTTTAGTGTATGTGCATGTGCACAATTTCAGTCTGACCCTAGGGAATCCCATTTAACTGCCGTTAAGAGAATCCTTATATACCTAAAAGGCACTACCATCCTCACTTTGTTCTACAAGAAAACTCCTACATACAAAATGAGTGGATATTGTGACTCTGATTATGCCATAGAAAAACTTGAGAGAAAGAGCACAAGTGAAAACTGCACATTCTTGGGAGATAATTTAATATCATGGTCAAACAAGAGACAAAAATCCATTGCCATGTCAACAGCAGAAGCTGAATACATTTCAGCAGTCGGATGCAGTTCTCAACTCATTTGGATGAAACATCATGGAAACCAACATCCTTTTATACTGTGACAACACTTCAGCCATCAACGTAACCAAAAACCCTATCCTACATTCTAGAGCCAAACACATAGAGATCAAACACCACTTCATCAGAGTTTATGTTCAAAAAGGGGTACTTAACATTCAATTTGTAGACACTAACCATCAATGGTCTGACATATTCACCAAACCACTACCTGAAGATAGGTTTGACTTCATCAAGAAAAACCTAAACCTTACCTTCATCCCTGTCTTCATTCCTTTTTGTTTGATGACAAAGGGGAAGAATATGTATTTGATAAAGAAGTAGAATAATTTGGGGCATTAGACTTAGGGGGAGAAAAATTCAAAGTGAAGCATAATCTTAGGAGGAGTCAAACAAGAAATAAAAAGAAAAATAGTTATAAAAAATACAAGTTTTGTCATCATCAAAAGAGGAAGAGATTGTTGGAACCAAGTTGGTTCTTAAAATTAAAGTTTTGATGTTAACAAAGTATTTTATGAAGATAAAATATTTGACTTTGAAGAAGAATGCAGAAATCAGAGGATGACGTCACCAGAGGATACCTCCAGAAGATACAGCCAGTAAATGATACCAGAGGATACCAGAAGATGTCACCAGAAGATACAGCTACAAGACAAAGCCAGAGGATACCAGAAGACACTAGAGGATCCCATTAGAAGCAAGAATCAGAAGATGTCATCAAAGGAAAAATTAGAGGATATCATCAGATGGAAGAAACAATGACATTATTAGATGATATTATTCATGGCCTAGATTAGAAGGAAGCATAGTCCAGAAGGAGACTTGGTCCAGACCAGAAGGAAACATGGTTCAGAAGGAGACTTAGTCCAGAGTAGAAGGAAGCATAGTCCATAAGGAGACATGGTACAGACCAGAAGGAAACATGGTCCAGAAGGAGACTTGGTCCAGACCAGAAGGAAACATAAGTTAGACTTGGTCCAGACCAGAAGATAGCATGGTCCAGAACAGAAGACTTGGTCTAGATCAGAAGATCAACGGTCCATATCAGAAGATCACACAGCCCAGATAGAATGGTACAGATCACATGGTCCAAACTTGGTCCAGATCAGCAGATCATACGGTCCAGAATTTAAATCATGATGCAGATCAGTGAATACTTGATTAAAATTCGAAGAAGACTTGATTGAATTTTGATAGAAATTTGATCAAAGTATTAAGGAGATTTGATTCAAAAATCACTGAAGACTTAAAGGAAATTCGAATGAAATCTGAAGCTAAAAGATATAGTCTGAAACTAAGAGAAACAAGATTGGTCAACAAAATTTTCAAATGAAATCTGAAGCTAAAAGATACGTTTTGAAATTAAGAGAAACAGGATTGGCCAACAGAATTTTCAAAGGAAATCTGAGCAAGATTTATCTCGAATTTAAGTTTGGACAAAACCCTAATTGCAGCTATAAAATGAGGCTTCAGGTAGCAGCATTAGACATCGAAAAACACATAACTCAAGCTTCAAATTCAAAGTTATCCGAGAGTTCAATAGAGAGAAATTCTTGAGTGCAAAAGCAATATTTTCAAAGTGTTTTCAAGAGAGAAATTTAGTGCAACAATCAGCTTTCCAAAAGCAACAAAAGAGTGCAAGAATCAGTGCAGTAATCAGCTTTCCAGAAGCAACTTTGTAGAATTCCAAACCCTTGTAATCTAACCCGATAGTGGTGTAGATTCCTTCTTCAATCTGGGGTTGTCAGATTGGTAGGAGAAGACTTAACTTGTAGAGTCAAGGTGTTGTTATCGTTCCTCAAAAGTCTGGGGTTGTCAGGCTATTTGAGAAGACTTGGCTTGTAGAGTCAAGGTGTTGTTATCATTCCTCAAAAGTCTGGGGTTGTCAGGCTGTTTGAGAAGACTTGGCTTGGATGGTCAGGTGCTGTAATTCAAAGGTTTTGAATTAGTGGATTAAAGCCTTCAGAGTGAAGGGACTGGATGTAGCCAAGTTAATGGTGAACCAGGATAAATCGTTGTGTTCTTATGGTGTTATTATCCGCTGCTGAGTCTGATTAATTATTCATCAAATAATTCACATCAACATTCAACTAAACAGCGAAAACAATTCAAGTTTGACAAACACAATTCAACCCCCCTTCTCATGTTTGTACGGGATGGGGGTGGGAGGTTTAAATGGGGGGTGCATGGTAGAAACCTCTCCTATATTTTGTCAGGTTTTTTGGGCAAGTCCATGTTGGCTAGTCCATATTTATGGCTCCACTACTTACTAGTATATGAGGTTATGTATGAAATAAAAGGGAGCATATAGTATTGAAGATAAAGGAAGCAGTAAAAGGAAAAGGAGGTTTATGATTATTTTATTTGTGAAACTATTTTCTATTTATTTTTTAACATTTGTGCTATTATATTTTTGTTAATAAAGTGGCAAACGACTTTTGAAATAAACAAATTTCTATATTTATAGAAACAATGAAAATTATTAAAAATTTGTTTTTATTATTTTTGAAAATCCATCTTCATTAATTAGGATTTTGTCTTCTTTTGATGATGATGATCATCTTCAAGAGCATCTAATCAATGCAAAATAAACACACATTTTAAAAAGAAAAACATAAAATATTTCCAGCAAGTAAACAAAACTTTTTACCCGTAATTTTATTTTTCTTCAGTGGACTAGTGGCAGATCCAAAACATGGAGTCAGGGGTATAAAGTTTTTAACCTCATCAATAATTACTATAGTAATAGAAAAATAAAAACATGAATATTAACATTATAAAAGTTATATATATATATATATATATAATATTCGGTGTACTAATTTTTTACTTAAACTACTAAATTTATAATTTTTGACATTTATATCTATTCAAATAAATATTTTTTTAAATAATAGCATCAAGTGTTTGTAACCTACAATTATTATTTTTGACAAATTGTAAATTACATTATTTATCATTTGAAATTTAGAGAGAAAATATCATCAATAGATAATTGGTCATAGCCATAATCTCTAGAAACGAATTAATGAGAAACTGATAAAAAAAATACAAAAAGAAGAGATAAATTGAAATAATTAATAAGCATTTATATGTAATATATAATATTGTTTTTGTCATATCACATGAAAATTATATTAGTTTGGTGGTCAAATGTCTTGCCTACTATAAACCAGATTAAATGTAATATTAATTGAATTGCATCTGGATGCTCTGATCTTGTCGCTTATGAAGGTATATTTAATGATAGTTATGTTGCTTCTTTGGGTTGTTTTGCTGTGAATATAAAAGTTACAACTGCACTATATGTTGAACTTTATGAGAGTTATTGTTGTTAAAGAAACAACACACAAGAATGAGCGATGACTTCTATGGATTGAATCTGATTCGCAATTGCCAAGTTTGACTTTCAGGACTACGAACCTTGTTTTTTGGTCTATTAGAAATAGATGATTTAATTATTTTGAGATGGTTAAGATAATTAGTATTATTATATCTCATATATTTAGAGAATGTAACCAATGTGCAAACAAGATTGCTCATTTAGGACTTCACATTATTATCAGTCATTGGTGAAATACTTTTACTTCTAATATTTATGATGTTTTCAATAAAAACATAATTGGTCTTCCTAAATAAAGATTTTGTTGGTGTGTGTAGATATTTACTGCACTCTTTTTTCCTTCATCGTGGTTTTATCCCATTAGATTTTCCTGATAATATTTTTAACGAGGTAGTAGTTTGTATCCCTAAGGATGATTTTCTTGGGTTTTGGTATTGTCTCCACAAACGTCTTGTAATTTATTTTTTATTTTTACTTTTAATAATATTGTAAGGTGTTGCAAATGATAGATGATTAACTCTGATTGCAAATATAATTGGGATGTCACGTTAATTATGTCATGCATTTGCACTACATTTTTGCTTAAAAAATTGATAACAAGAAAGTGAAATGGTGCATTGAGTCATGCATCTATGCAATTAACGAGATGATTCAAGAATGAAGGTGCAAGTATAAAAAATAAGGGTGGTCAAAATCACATATAATATCTAAATATATAATGTTAATAATGCACATATAATATCAAAATTACTTAAATAACTTTTGTAATAAAAATTTGAGTATTAAATCATATCTAGGAAAAACAGAATGATTGTTTAAAATAGTTAGATTAAGAAGACTTAAAGAAATTGTTCATATATTATTATTCATTGCATACATGTAGAACTTATGAGAAAAATATCTTGTTCGTAATTCTTAATAAAATTTGACATAAAACTAACAAGTATTACCAATATCATTTTGTATTTGTATAAAACAAGAGAAATAATAACAAAAAAATGGTACAAGTCTTGTTATTATTTGTTCTTACAAAATATTCTATAGTTTAAGTAAGAAGAGAAGTTAAACTTCTCAATATTGTATATGAGTTACTACGTCTTTATATTAAAAAAAAATAAGAATATAAAATGATCTACTTCTTTACAAATTAGTCAACTATATCATTTTTTTTCTTTATCATTTCTTCTCATGAAATGATATTTATATATAAAATTCTATACAAAAAAAAATTAATTATATTTAATTAAATTAAATATCAACATAATATATATGAGTTAAGATACTATTATACTCATAATAATTTACTTCACAACTTTTAAGAATAATAAAAATCATAACCACAAACCATTCTCGTGGAATGTTTATCACAATCAGGTGTAATTCATAAATACCGCATAAATTATAATTTCTACCACATGAATTACCATAGTCACAACAATGATTATACATAAATAATATGAACGATTTACTTTTAGTAATAAAGTTCAATTTATCATGTGATCTTTCACATTTTTTATTCAATCACAAATTATGATCAATCTCTTATAAATTAGTGCATTCTTTTGGTTAAATTTGCTGTCATTTATTTACTGTGACCAAGTCTTTTTCTGTTCCTATTTTGTTGGGTTAGTTTCAGTCGTATAGTAAAGAGTCAATAAAAGAGTATTTTACTCAAATCTGTTAGGATTTTCATGTACCTTCATTTAAGGAGAATTAGTTATGTTTGAGTCTTTAAATATCAACAACTGATGTAATTCTATTTACAAGAATAAGACTTCAATTTATTCTCCAGATATATTTACTTCTCTTTGCTTCATTAAGAATTTCTTCTTTATTTTGTTTCATATTTTCTATTGCCTTTGTTTTATGGTATCAGAGCATCGCCTAAGGTTCTTTTATTCTTCAACCTGTTAAGAAATTGAGATCTATTAAGAGAAAATTCTTAGTTTATGATATGGAGCTAGCTAATGGAGGAAGTAATGCTAACACATATAATGGTGTTGAGAAACTTGTAGGAACGAACTACCAGTATTGGAGAATGTGCATGGAGGCTTATCTTCAAGGTCAAGACTTGTGGGAACTGATAGTTGGTTCTGATGGAGAAATTCCAACAAACACTCCAGAAAATGTTGAACCAAGGAGGAAATGGAAGATCAAATCTGGAAAGGCTTTGTTTGCTTTGAGGACGTCAATTAGCAAAGAGTTAATCGATCATGTTCGTGATATTGGTTCTCCAAAGCAAGTCTGGGAAACCCTTGAGAGGTTATTTACTAAGAACACAGCAAGATTGCAGCTCTTGAAAAATGAATTAGTCATGATGACGCAAGGTGTTATGTCAATTTCAAAATATTTCTTGCGGGTAAAAAGCATTTGTGCTGAAATTTCTGAATTGGATGCGAATGAGAAGACCAGTGAAGCATGTTTAAGAAGATTTCTTATTTGCGGTGTAAAGAAGGAGTACACTCCTTTCATTACTTACATTCAAGGATGGGCAAATCAGCCATCAGTTGAGGAATTGGAAAACTTGCTTTCTAATCAAGAGGCTTTGGCTAAACAAATGGACATAAACTTCAGCCATGAGTCGGACTCTGTCCTTTACTTGAAAGGAAAGACAAATGAGCATGATCCGGAAGAAGGCACAGATGGGAGGAAGGCTACTAGAGATAGCTACAGTCCACAAGGTAGCAGAACATTTAAGTGCTATAGATGCGGAAATATTGGGCATATCAAGAGAAACTGTCGCGTAAAGATTTCCAAAGCAAATGTTGTTCATGAAGATGGAGAAGATGATCAAATCAACTAGGAACAATGCTTTACTACTGAAGTAGTTGAACGAGGAGAAAATATTGCCATTGAGTCTCCACCAAAGCAAGCTGAAATCAATTTTGTCAACTACAAAGAAGAATGGATCATTGCTTCTGGTTGCTCACACCATGTGACCGGAAATGATTCGCTATTTTCGGAGTTGCGGAAACATAATGGAGAATGCGTTATTGTTACAGCTGACAACTCAACTTACCCGGTAGTAAAAGAAGGTGCAGTGAAGATTAATGTCGACAACACAAGCATCAAATTGAATGATGTCTACCATGTTCCAGGTTTGAAGAAAAATTTAGTTTCTGTCTCTCAAATAACTAATTCTGGAAATAATGTTATGTTTGGTCCAAATGATGTGAAGGTGCTGGACAATGTGAAGAATGTTGCAGCTGATGTTGTTTTTGTTGGCGAGAAGAAAGGATCTCTATTTGTCATGTCAGTAGGAGAAGTGTATGTAAAGAAAACAAGCCAGATTGACAGTTCAGCTATTTGGCACGCTCGGTTGGGGCATTTGGGCTATCAAATGCTACAACAAATCTCTTCAAAAATATTGTTAGATGGCTTACCGACTCTGAAAAATGTAAATGAGAGTGTGATTTGCCAAGGCTGCCAATACGGAAAATCATCGAAGGTCGATTCCATTCGAATTGGTGCACACAGATTTAATGGGACCAACCAAAACAACAAGCTATAATGGTTATCAATATGTTATGATATTGGTGGACGACTATTCAAGGTACACTTGGGTATATTTTTTGAAAGAGAAAAGTGAAGCACTCTCCGCATTTATTGAATGCAACAACACTGTAGAGAAGGAGTTTGGGCAGAAAATTAAATGCTTAAGAAGCGACAATGGCGGGGAATTTATGTCAGGAGATTTCTTTCAATACTGTAACAAAAATTGTGTTCAACGACAAATGACATGTCCTAACACCCCTCAGCAAAATGGGGTCGCAGAAAGAAAGTTGGCGCATATTGCTTCTACAAGTCTTTCATGGATACATGATAAGAATCTTCCTCGGGAGCTTTGGGCAGAAGCAACTAAATGTGCATGCCATGTGATAAATCGGCTACCTCCATGGCCAGGTAAAGAAAAAGCTCCTTTAGAAATTTTGTATGATTCAAAGCCAAATGTAAATTACTTTCGGGTGTTTGGTTTTATTTGTTATGTTCATATTGTTAAAACTAATCGAACTAAACTTGACTTGAAAGCAAAGAAATGTGTTTTTGTTGGCTATGATTCTTGTAGGAAAGGATGGAGGTGTATGGACCCAGAAACAAAGAAATTTATCACATCTAGAGATGTTGTATTCGATGAGCTGTCATCTTTGTACTCAGATCAAAAATCAATAGACAAAAATGTTTTGCTTGATGATGATCAACAAAATTTGGAGATATTCCCTGAAACAGATGCACAGAGAAGTGATGAATCAACAACCTTAAGAATGGATTCCTCAAGTTCAAAAGATGGTGAAGAAGTAATTAGAAGATCACTGAGGGACAAAAGGCAACCAAGTCATCTTAAATATTATGAAGTGCAACTTAACCACTGCAGTGTAATCTTTTGCTTCTTTGTTGGAGCACTGGATGAACAAGAACTAGTTTGTTATGATGAAGCTAAAGGCTATCAAGAATGGGAACTTGAAAGGGAAGAAGAGATTGAAGCCTTGAAGAAAAATGATACATGGGAGCTTGTTCCAAGGCCATCAAATTACACACTGATTACATGCAAATGGGTTTATTGTTTAAAGAAGAAACCATATGGCACAATTGACAGATGCAAAGCCCGTCTAGTTGCACGTGGTTGGTATGGTAAAATTTCTCAATATTTTATCTTATGTGGATTCAAAGTTTCTGATTCACATTCGAGTCTGTTTATCAAATTAGAATCAAAAATACATTTGTTGGTTTTGTTGTATGTCGATGAGATGATAATTACCGGAAGCGATGAGGCTGAAATTTCTCGCTTAAGAAATGATTTATCAATTCGTTTTGAAATGAAAAACTTGGGTCATATTGGATGTTTTCTTGGCCTAGAAGTGGAGGAAATAGAGCAGGGATACTTTATATTTCAAAGAAGATATGCAAAAAGTCTTTTGCAGCGTTTCGGCATGGGGGAGGCAAAGGAAATGTCAACTCCTACGGAACCACATCTCAAGTTAAACAAAGAAGAAGGGCAATTATTGAAGAATGCAGTAACATTTCGGCAACTTGTTGGGAGTTTGATCTACTTAACAATTACAAGACCAGAAATTGCTTATTCTATCAGTGTAATTTCCCAATTTATGCAAAATCCAAGAATTCCTCACTTAGATGCTGCTAAGAGAATTCTACGATATGTGAAGGGTTCAATTGATTTTGGTCTTATTTACAAGAAATCGGATGATTTTTTGTTGTGTGGTTTTACTGACGCGGATTGGGCAAGAGATGCAAGTGATCGTCGTTCAACTTCAGAGTACTATTTCAATATTGGCTCAACTGTTGTCTCATGGTGCAGTAAGAAGCAACCCACTGTTGCTTTGTCTAGCACTGAAGCTGAATACATGGCAGCGACAATGGCTGCACAAGAATGCATTTGGTTAAAATGTTTCATGGGAGAGATTTTTTCTAAGGTTGATTATGTTTTGCAAATTCATTGTGATAATGAAAGTGCAATCAAACAGGCTTCCAATCCAATTTTTCATGGGCGTACAAAACATATTGAAACTCGTCACCACTTTGTTCGAGAAAAAGTGTTGAACCAGGAAATTGAGTTGAAAGGAGTTCATACAAGCAATCAAGTTGCAGATATATTTACAAAGGCTTTAGGCAGACCTAAGTTCGAAAACTTCAGAGCTACTCTTGGTGTCATTGACCGTAAGTATGCACTAAGGGGGAGTCTTATAAATTAGTGCATTCTTTTGGTTAAATTTTCATGTACCTTCATTTAAGGAGAATTAATTATGTTTAAGTCTTTAAATATCAACACCTGATGTAATTCTATTTACTTGAATAAGACTTCAATTTATTCTCCAGAGATATTTACTTCTCTTTGCTTCATTAAGAATTTCTTCTTTCTTTTGTTTCATATTTTCTATTGCTTTTGTTTTACAATCTTTCAAAATATTTTTCTCAATTTTGCTATTTAAGGAGCATATTTGAGTACATAAAAATATATGTATTTTCTCTTATTTCATTTCCTTTAAATTAATAATAAGATCAAATAGACCTTATATATTTCAATTATGGTCTAAATGTATATTTCTTCATGAACTCAACCACAAATTTTCATAAATGATGACCATGGAAAATCGCATATTTTACAATCCTACAAGGAAGTTTGATATTAAATTGTTCATTCTTCAAGAACTATGCCAAAATTCCCAACGATGGTCAAGAAAAGACATATTTTGAACACTCCTACAAGGATGCTTGAATATTAGTTCTTCAATTATTTTCACTAATAATGTTCAATCACATATTTTGAGCAATCCTATAGCGATGCCTAGATATTAGTTCTTCAGAAACTATATCACAATGATCTTCATCAATAATTATCAAGAGCAATACATTCTTTAACCAATCTTTTAGGGATGCTTTAATATTAACTTTTTAGTTCTTGAGGAACTATATCACTATTCACTAATGATTTTCATAAATAATGATCTAAGAAAATCATACTTTTTCAATCCTTCAGGGGTATGCTTTAATAATAAATTCCAATAATTTAACAAAAATAAAAAAAGAAAAATATGACAATTATAAAAGTTAAGATTTCACAACAATATTTATATAAAATAAAATATTGATATGAAATAAAATAAATAATTTTTTTTAAGAAAGAAGGTAATCATGAGAAGAAGTAGATGATAATAAGAAGAATAAGTTGATTATGTCATCACTCATATGATAGGGAAGTGTCTTGATAACGTGTTAGAAAATAAACTAAAAGAGAACAAAATAAACATAAAGGAGATTGAAATTTCTAATATTAAACTCTTCTCAAGTGTAAATTTTACAATACAAGATAGATATTATTTATACGACACAAGTGTTGTAAGTTACAAGCAAAAAGAGCTAAACTAATATTAGGACTAAATGCTAATAACCATGAACATATCCTTTTACTCATAGAGATTAAGGAATATAGAAAAGTCTAGGGAAAATCAACATCCACATTCATCTTTTAATATTATTCATAACAAGATCAATTTTAAAAATTTCAAGATGTTGAATGCACCACTACCAAGGTTATATTTTTACTTTAAATTTCTTAACAAGTGTCACATGTTAGCATTTTCCATATATTTTTAATTCAAGTGTTAGGATATCAACAAAAGTATCATTAGAAATTTTAAATAAGTATGGGCTCCATGAAATAACAAACAATTTAAAAACACTTTGCATTGTTTCTTCGCCAAAAGTATCTTTGTTAGTGAAAAAGTGATTTTAGCTACAATATTTTAGTTGATGTTTTGATGATAACAAAAACAAACAAATAAGAATTAAGTATCACTTAACTATATTTGCTAAGTGTGCAGATTAAATTATAAGACAAATATTTATATTAACGACTATCAATTTTAAGGTAGCATAAGTTACAAGTGAGTTAGAGATAATAATCTAAGTGTTTCTAAACATAAAGAATATTATCACCTAATAACTAGGTAAATATGTTTACTAATAGAGCAAGTCACACTATAGAAATAAGAAGCATTGTGATAAACAGTATGAGTCAAAGCATTAAAGGCAAAAGAAAGATGAGTCATTGTTCTAGTATAAGCTAGATCCTTTGATGACTAAAGAAAAAAGAATCTTCTAAACAAAGATTACATCTGTTGGAACCAAGTTGGTTCTAAATACTTAGGATTTTGATGTTTACAAAAGCACTCCATGTAATCTTATTTTGTACCTTGAATTATTACATTAAATACCACCAGAAAATGAAGTTTGCAGAGGCAGAAAAAGCATCCAGAATGCATCCTGGAATTACCAGAGGATACACCAGGATGTCAAAACACTACCACAGGATATCTTTGCTGGCCCGGATCAAAAGGAAGCAAAGTCAGCAGGAGACCTGGACCAGACCAGAAGGAAGCCTGCCATAGGGAGAGTTGTTCCAGACCAGAATATGTCAAATGTCAGATTTATTCTAGAAGTTATTCTGACCAGAAGATGGCCTGGCAGTGAAATGATAAACAACCCAAACTTGATCTAGACTTAAACAGAGGGTAAATAAATGGGTCCAGAACAAATGAATAATCCAGATTTGACCCAGACCAGAAGATAGCATGGTTCATGGTATGAAACTAAGTCCAAACCAGAAGAAATGATCTCCATAACTGATCCAAAACAGAAGGTAAAATGTCCAGACTGAAATATCATTTGTCCAGATTTAATTTCAGTTTAATCCAGACCAAGTCTAGAATTGGTCCAGATCAGAGGGAAGATTTTCATATCAATGGTTCAGATTTAAGTATTTGGCCCAGTGTTGGCCGAGATCAGAAGATCAGACCATGGCCCAGTGTTGGCCGAAATCAGAAGGTCAGAATGTGTGGTCCAGCAGTGGCCGAGATCAGAGGATCACAACAGATCAGTTTGCTAGACCAGGATGGCCGAGATCAGAAGATCAGAAGGTTAGGAAGTGTGGTCCAGGGATGGCCGAAATCAGAGGATCACAGCATATCAATTAGTATGGTCCAGATGTGGACTAGCGCAGAAGATCAAATGGTCCAGATTTAATCATGAGGATTAACGGTGGAGATTTTAATTGATTTTGATCAAAGTATTAAAAAGATTTGTTACAAAAATAAAGCGAAGTATTGTGGAACTCATGAGCTGTTGGCGGGAAGGAACTAAAGACTTGATTGGCCAGTTATTTTGAAAGAAAATCTAAAGCTTAATAAAAGATATGTTATTGATTTAAATAAAGCCCAATTGGTCAAGTTATTTTTGCAAGAGAATCCAGCAAGATTCAGCTCGAAATTAAGCTTGCAAGAGGCCCAAATCTGCATCGATAAAAGAAGGCTCAAGGCAGAATACTTCGCATCGAAAATCACAAAAGAGTCATACACTTCCAAAAGCAAACACTCAAGTTTTCAGTGAGGTTAATTGTGAGTTCCAGTTTTCCAGAAGCAAGCACTCGTGTTATTTTTTTCCCTTGTGTTAGATCTAAGTTGTTGAAGTAGAGTCTACAATCTGAGGGAGTCAAAAGGGGTAGCAGATTACTTGGAAATTAGATTCAAGGCGTTTTAATTCCTTCTACAATCTGGGGTTGTCAGATTGGCAGGAGAAGACTTGACTTAGGAAGTCAAGGTGTTGTATTCCTCAAGAGTCTAGGATTGTTAGACTGTTTGAGAAGACTGACTTGGAGGGTCAGTGGTATTGTTGTAATTCAAGGTTTGAATTAGTGAAATCCTTCAAGGTGAAGGGACTGGACGTAGCCTCGTTAACGGTGAACCAGTATAAAATTCTATGTTATATTTTTTACTTTATATCCGCTGCTAACTCTGTTTTTATTCATCAAGTTTTGTTTTAAAAGTGTAAAAACAGGAAAAGTAATCAAGTTAGTCAAACACAATTCAACCCCCCTTCTTGTGTTTGCACCTTCAATTGGCATCAGAGCTCGGTCTCAAGGCTGAGCACTTAACAGTGTTTGAGGAAAGGTCCAAGGGGTTCAACATGGTAGAATCCAGAGATGAACTGGGAGGCAACATCACCAGACCACCACTGTTTGATGGAGAAAGGTTTGAGTATTGGAAGGACAGAATGAGAAGTTTCTTCATATCTCAAGATCCTGAATTATTGAAGATGGTAGTTAAAGGATACACTGCACCTACTGATCCAGAAGATCCAACTAAAGAACTAGACATGGATGATATGAAACCAGATCAGAGCAGATTAGACAAACTTCATCACAAGTCTAGAAACATCATGATCAGTGCCATCACATTCAAGGAATTTGACAGATGCACAGATAAAGAAACAGCAAAGAGCATAATCAACAGTCTGGTTCTGACCTATGAAGGAAGCCAGCAGGTTCAAGAAGCAAGGGCTAACATACTGGTCAAACAGTATGAGATGTTCAAGATGGAAGATGATGAAAACATTGATGGAATGTTTTGCAGATTCCAGACTCTGATATCTGGACTGAAGATCTTGAAGAAAAGCTACACAACAACATATCATGTCAAGAAGATCCTCAGAAGCTTACCAGCCAAATGGAGACCAAAGGTTAGTGCAGTACAGGAAGCTAGGGATCTGAATACCTTCAAGCTTGAAGATCTGATCAGCTCCCTCAGGTCTCATGAAATAGAGCTGAATGCAGATGAACCTAAGAAGAAGAAGAATCTGGCTCTTAAGTCGAAACAGAAGAAAGCTGCAAGGGCATTATCAGAATCAGAGGATAGTGTTAGTGAATGTGATGATATGGCTAACTTAACCAAAAAGATGGTTAAGATCTGGGAAAACAGGAAGAGAAGAAGCTTCAAGAAGAAACATAACAACAAAGGAAAGGAAGAATCTGACAAGAAGAGTATTGTTTGTTATGGATGCAATAAACCTGGACATATCAAGTCAGAATGTACAAATCTGGAAAAAGGCAAACAACACAAGAAGAGTTCCAGATACAGAAAGAAGGGTTTGATGGCTGCCTGGGATGTATCAGAATCAGAAGAAGAATCGTCTGATGAAGAAGAGGCAGAAACAGCAATGATGGCATACATCACGTCTGCTTCTGGACCTCAAAAAGGCATGATTTCAGGAAGGAAAGCAGGCAGAAGGAAGAATGAACGAAGTAGTCATTCAAGCAAGTCTGGAAGCACATCAGAGGAAGCAATTATGTCTCTTATGGCTCATACCAACTCAAGTTCTGGATACAGTTCAGGCTCTGGAACAGAATTAGAAGATGACGATAGTGAGGTATTTTATGATCTCTCTAAATCTGAATTAATTGATGCTGTAAAAGACTTGTTAAATTCAAACAATAAGATGTCTTTAAAATTGAAAACTCTTAGGGATGATAAGAAAAATCCAACCAATGAAGTCCAAGTTTTAAAGAATCAAAATTCTGAGTATGCAACTGAAAACCAAGATTTTAAAACTGAAGTTGCAAGACTCAAATCTGAAAACCAAACTCTCAAAAGTAATGCTTGTTCCACTCCCAAAACTGTTTATGAATCTGATATGCATGAACAATTTTTTCAAAACTTTATTTCTAATGGAATGGAAAGAAGTAAATATGCATCTATGATTTATGGAAACAGTAACATTGGAAAGAGAGGTCTTGGTTTTACAGAAACTATTGCTGATACTAAAACTGTTCATTCTGATATTTGTGCTAAGAAAGGTCACTCTGAATTATCTTGTCCAATGGTAATATCTGAACAAGATCAGAGAACTGTTAAGACTAACAAAAGATGGACCCAATCAGTTCTGGGTACCAAAAGATCAAATTGTCTTTGTTGCAGATATTCTGAGCAACCAGAAGGAGACACCAACAATGGTGCCTGGACAATGGATGTTGGCAATGCACAAGCAGAAGAAGGTTTATGTTCCAACATCTACCAAACAGAAGCCAAGTGACTCTGGTAGAAGAAGAACTGGTCAACACAATACCTATCAGAACCAGAACCAGAATCATAGGAGAAACAGGAAATATCAAAGATATCACACGAATCAGAACAGGAACTGGAACCAGTATCATAGGAACAGGAACTGGAACCAGAACCAGAACTGGAACTAGTATCAGAAGTACAGGAACTGGAACCAGAACCAACACTGGAACTAGAATCTGAATCAGTACCAGAACCCGAACCAGAACCAGCATAATTACCAGAATCAGTATAATCACCAGAATCACCATCAGTTCCAGAATCACCAGAGAAAGAGAGGAATCAGAATCAGGAGAGTTCTTCAAACACTCCAGTAAATTCATCAAGACTACAAACCTGGAAGGGAATTCAAATCCCCTCATCCAAACCATGTAATCACAGAACATACAGATTAGGAATCTAGAAATCAGAAGCAAGAGGATTTTCAGGGGGCTTTGAATGTGGGAGCTGTTCTTATTTTACCAGAGGGCTTTGAATTGGCCCCTCCTGATCGTATTTCGCCCGAGATTAAAGAAAAGATAGGTAATTTGTCTTTTCAAACCTATCGTCCCACAAAAAAAAATATTCTTGTGGTAGGCCCCATTCCTGGAAAGAAATATAGTGAAATTACCTTTCCTATTCTTTCTCCAGATCCCGCTACTAAGAAAGATGTTCATTTCTTAAAATATCCTATATACGTAGGCGGGAACAGAGGAAGGGGTCAGATTTATCCCGACGGGAGTAAGAGTAATAATAATGTTTATAATGCTACAGCAACTGGAATTGTAAACAAAATTAGACGAAAAGTAAAACTGAAACTGTTGACATAGAGGTTACATCTTGCTGTAAATACAATTATTATTTGATATTTATGTTTACTGTGATAACAAGAAGCTTGATCTTAACAAATCAAAGCTAGATAATTAAACAACAACATCACGATTAATCGAATGAGATATTTTTGGGAAATTAATCTTTATAATATACTAAAATAAAGATACATCAAAACTGGATTCTCAATCCATCAAAATATTTATCAGAGTGCGGAAGAGTTTTACAATAATTCCCAAAATAAATATTTACAACCATTGAGCTCAAAAACCCTATACATAAGTCTAAACTAATCATACACTAAGCTACAGTAGCTCGGTTTCCACCGTATCATCCACAAGTCTTATCTTCACTCAGCTGCCCATCCCTTTGCGTAGCCCACAAAGTAATGATCAAGGGAAATTAACGACGTTCCCTGTCGTTAGTGTGACCATCAGGGGTACGGGTTTGAATCTCATCTGAGGGCAAAGCCCAATTTTCCACAATAATTGTAAAGGGTCACCAACCGAAATTAACAATTACCACATAGCATCTATATCAGCAATCACAAACATATTCATGGCATATCATATAACAATGATGATAAATAAGGATGCTCAATTTTGACATACATGACATTCGTACTTTTTAAAACAGCAACCAAATAAATATGAAAATTATGTTGTAAGCACAAACATCAAATCAGCAGTCACACCAATTCATCAGAAATTCCATAATCTATAAAGTACTTACACACACAATTTTCAAACATCACATACCCAAAACGTGACCCACCGGTCAATCACCCAATGCAATATGTATATGCTCATATATACAATTTTCTTGGAATTACCAAGGTGCAGTCGCTCAACAGACCAGCACAATTTAACGGCCCTCAAGACCAGGGTGCAATCGCTCAACAGATCAGCACCAGTGCAGACGCTCAACAGTCCAGCACTCGTGCAGTCGCTCAACAAACCAGCACGTTTGACATAAACCAAGGTACAATCGCTCAACAGATCAGTACCTAGTGCAGTCGCTCAACAGACCAGCACTCGTGCAATCGCTCAAGAGATCAGCACGTGGCTGCGCATTTCAGGGTACAGACGCTCAACAGTCCAGTACCATAGCAGTCGCTAAACAGACCAGCTCTTATATACCAAGGTACAATCGCTCAACAGATCAGTACCTAGTGCAGACGCTCAACAGTCCAGCACTCGTGCAATCGCTCAACAGATCAGAACGTGGTTGCGCATTTACTCTGTGGCCGATCGCGAGTACCACTTGACTATGCAATGCATGAATATGCAGTGTTTCACTTCTCTGGAAATAGTATGCAAAATCAGGAAATTCATGCCTTTCAATCATATTTAAAATAACTCAGCACAGTCAAAATTATCACCATCACAAACATGACCAAACAGCCAAGTAATCATCAACATTTGAAATGTTTTCCCAACCTTTTGAAAATTTCAAATACAGTGTTAAAAACTGAATTTTCTGGAATTTACGAATCTGTATTCGAATACATAAGCCAAAAACAGAACCAGAATGATCAGCCTCAGAACATCAGAAACCGAACCAGAATGAGGATCATCAGAAGCAAAACATAATGATTCACACCAGAATCATGAGAAGCAGAAACATCAGAATGATTCATACCAGAATCATCAGAAGCAGAAACAACAGCATGATTCATACCAGAATCATCAGAAACAACACAGAATGATTCATCCAGAATCATCAGAAACAACACAGAATGATTCATCCAGAATCATCATAAACAACACAGAATGATGTTGGAACCAAGTTGGTTCTAAATAATCTGTATTTTGATGTGTACAAATACACTTGATGGAATCTTATTTTGAACTTATATTACTACAGTAAAAACCATCAGAAGATGAATGTATCAGAGGATACATTCTGAATTTACAGAAGATGCATTTCTGGAATTATCAGAAGATAAACCAGAATGTCCAAAACCGACCTGAAGATAACTTTGGAGGCTTATATCAAACAGAAACAAAATCAGAAGAACATCTGGAAAACACCAGAGGGAAGCCTGCCATAATATGAATTGCTCCAAACAAGAATGATTCAAATATCAGAAGCAATCAAGAAGTTATACTGACCAGAACATAGCCTGGCAGTGTAATTTCAACACAGTCCAGACTTGTCCAGAAGTGACCAGAAGATATCTTTGATGGACTATATCAGAGGGAATAAATATCAGAAGATTCTTTGGACCATACTAATGTGAAGCCTGCCATGTGTAGAGTTGTTCCAGGCCATAAGTTGTCAAAAGCAAGAAGTAATCCAGGAGATAATTTGACCAGAACATGGCATGACAGTTGAATTTTGAATAACCCAAACTTCATCCAGAATTGATCAGAAGAAACACAGAATGATTCATGCCAGAATCACCAGAAGCAGAAAACATGATGATTATCAGAATCATCAGAAGCAGAAAACATGATGATTATCAGAATCATCAGAAGCAGGAAACATGATGATTATCAGAATCATCAGAAGCAGAAAACATGATGATTATCAGGATCATCAGAAATAGAACCAGAATCACAATGATTAATACCAGAATCAGAAAACAGAACCAGAATCAGAATGATTAACATCAGAATTAGAAAACAGAAATCCTTCCTCTGTATTTGACTACAGGGGCTCGTAGTCGAATACAAGTTTGAAAACTTGAGTAAAACAGAAGTTTGACAGGTTGTATTTGAATACACTCATGTTGTATTCGAATACACCTTCGAAAATAGTAAAATTTTCCTAAGACTTCAACACATTTCAAACTGTTTTCTTTAGAAAAACCAACCTAACACCGGAATCATTATTACCCCTCTTTAGAAACCTCAAAACTCATAACATTTTCATTAAACAACAACAACAGATTTTTCAGAAATAACACTTCCACCATTTTAAATCCCTTTTCTTTTGAAACCATCATCAACACCAGATTATTTAACAAAACACAGCAAAAACACATAATCACTAAAACCAGAAAGTCAACCACAAAACAGTCCCACACAAACTAACTCAAGCATTTGGATCATCTCTAATACAACACCAACCAAGTCATCATTCAAACACAACAGAATGATTTCTTACTCAACACAACAAACAATACATCATCAACAAAGCAACACAATAAGTTCCTTCACTGAAAACAGCAGGAACATCAAAATAGTTTGATTTCCAAAACATAACACAATGTTTTTCACAACATAACCCAATAATCATTCATCACACATGCATTTACAGCCCTAAATGCAAATCTAGAAAGTTGGAAGGTGCCCTTACCTTAGTTACGTTGCCTTAACTCGTACGCTTCTGCGACAAAAGTCGACGAAACTCCCGTTTCGCATTCGCCGCTACGAAAGTTAGTTCTTTAGCTCCGCAACGATCAGAGGAATGACTTTCGTACTCGAAACTTTCTGATTCGACACTCAGATTTTCAAGAAAATGGCTTTTGAGTAAACTGTTTTTCTTCACCAACACTCAGAAATATCAAAAGAAGAAGAAAATGATAAAGCAGAAACTGGCGCGTAGAGGAAAGAAGAAAGAGCTTCTCACTTAAATATCCACATAAATGCTGACTGACACAGCAGAGGAAAAGGAGGAATTGTTTCTTTCCTCACAAATATCTACGCCACCTCACCCAACTCTTATATTAAAATAACTTTTGATCCTCCAGCACTTAACCCGTTTTGTCGAAATTAGCAGAGAATATCTTAATTAACGGCCCGATAATTTAATTACTCGAAATTAAATTAATTCATCCATTATCCAATAATTTTAATTCCACCTCCAAAACAAATACATATATATATATATATATATATATATATATATATATATATATATATATATATATATATATATATATTTACACAAAACATATATATATATATTGAATATTTTACAAATATTCCCAAATACACTTAAAATTAAATCTGAATTTAATTTTAAAATTAAGGGTCTTACAGAACACTTCACCAGAAACACCATTCCAGTGGGTTCAAAAACAAGCAGAAATCACCAAAAGCATAATTAATGGTTTTGCTGTATTGAGTTCATTTTTAAATTATTTGATCTATATTATGTTATATGACAAACTGCTTGATCTTGACAAATCAAAGCAAGATAAAGATAGTGCAGGTTCACCAAAACCAAAGGGAGCAGAAGCAGAAGCAGAAGAAACAGAAGTACCTGGAAAGGTAGAGGATACAAGCAAGTCAGCAACACATGACAAATCTTCAAAAGATAAATCTGAAGAGAAATCTGGATATTTACCAGAACCAGAAACTGATTTATTAGAATCAGAAGCTGTTACAGATTTACCAGAACCAGAAGTTGATTTATCAGAATCAGAAGCTGTTACAGATCTTCCAGAATTAGAAGTTTATGCAGACCAACCAATGTTGATGAAGATTTGGCAGAAGAAGGTTGGATACTTGCAATGCAAGAAGAGCTGAATGAATTTCAAAGGAATGATGTTTGGGATCTGGTACCCAGACCAAACAAAAACATTATTAGAACCAAGTGGGTGTTCAAAAATAAACTAAATGAAAAAGGTGAAGTGGTAAGGAACAAAGCCAGACTTGTAGCTCAAGGATACAGTCAACAGGAAGGTATAGATTACACTGAGACGTTTGCTCCAATGGCCAGGTTATAAGCAATTAGAATTCTCTTATCATTTGCTACTAATCATGATATAATGTTGTATCAAATGGATGTTAAAAGTGCATTCTTAAATGGCTACATAAGTGAGGAAGTCTATGTCAAACAGCCCCCTGGATTTGAAAACTCTTATTTTCGAGACCATGTCTTTAAACTTAAAAAATCTTTATATGGTTTAAAACAAACACCAAGGGCATGGTATGACAGACTTAGTAACTTTCTGCTTAAGAATGAATTTAATAGAGGCCAGATTGATAATACTCTATTTAGGAAATCCATTAAAAATGATATTTTGATTACTCAAGTTTATGTTGATGATACCATATCTAGATCGACTAATGGCACTTTGTGCAAAGAGTTTTCTGACCTAATGCAGAAAGAGTTCCAAATGAGCATGATGGGAGAACTCAAGTTCTTCCTGGGAATTCAGATTCACCAAGGTAAATCAGGTATACTAATTCACCAATCTAAATATACTAAAGAACTTGTTAAAAAGTTCAAAATGAGTGAATGTAAGCCTATGGCCACCCCCATGCACCCAACCTGCTCACTTGAGAAAGATGAAACCAGCCAAAAGGTAGACCAGAAAACATACAGAGGTATGATTGGATCCCTTCTTTATTTAACTGCTTCTAGACCTGACATTTTGTTTAGTGTTTGTGTCTGTGCCCGTTTTCAAGCTGACCCTAGGGAATCCTATTTAACTATTGTCAAACGAATTTTGAGATACCTTAAAGGAACCACCAACCTTACTTTGTTATACAAGAAAACCCCCACCTACAAACTCAAAGGTTTTTGTGATTCTGACTATGTTGGAGACAAGCTGGAAAGGAAAAGTACAAGCGGCAAATGCACCTTCTTAGGTGATAATTTGATCTCTTGGTCAAGCAAAAGACAAAACACAATTGCCATGTCAACAGTTGAAGCCGAGTATATATCAACAGCAGGATGCAGTTCACAGTTACTCTGGATGAAATATCAACTTGAAGATTACAACATCTTTGAAACCAATATCCCTTTGTTCTGTGATAACACTTCAGCCATAAACCTAACCAAAAACCCTATTTTACACTCTAGAGCCAAACACATTGAATAAAACACCATTTCATTAGGGACCATGTTCAAAAAGGGACTATAAGCATCCAGTTTGTGGACACTGATCATCAATGGGCTGACATCTTCACCAAAGCATTACTAGAAGATAGGTTCGAGTTCATCAAGAAGCACCTCAGCATTACCTCCATATCTGACTAGCTCAAGTAGTCATCTTAGGAGTTTTTAAATTTCTTGTAATTTTATTTTGTCTTTTATTTTCTGTTTTACTTTCTGTAATTTGTAAAGAGAAAAACAAAAAAAAATACAAAAATAGTAGGACCTCTTTTTAGCTGATGACAAAAAGGGGGAGAGAGAGAGAGAGAGAGAGAAAGGAGAAATAAGTAGAAAATGAGAGATAAAAAGAAAGGAGGAGTGAAAAAAAAAGAGATGAAAAGCGAAGGAGTTGAAAAGGAGAAGAATCAGGGAGAGAGAAAAAGAAAGAGTGAAAAAGAAGAAGTTGAAAAGGAGAGGAAACAGGGAGAGAGAAAAAGAAAGAGTGAAAAGAAAAGGCAATGTGAAGAGAGAAAAGAAAGAGCGAATAAAGAAGGAGTTGAAAAGGAGAGGAGAAGAGAAGAAAAGAAAGAGTGAAAAGAGAAGGAGTTGAAAAGGATAAGAAAAAGTCAGTATCAGACTTAGGGGGAGAGATTGGTCTGAGGGGGAGTAATTCAAGTCTTCGAGTTATAAACTGGCAAAATAAGTTAAGGTTTTTTCATCATCAAAAAGGGGGAGATTGTTGGAACCAAGTTGGTTCTAAATACTTAGGATTTTGATGTTTACAAAAGCACTCCATATAATCTTATTTTGTACCTTGAATTATTACATTAAATACCACCAGAAAATGAAGTTTGCATAGGCAGAAAAAGCATCCAGAATGCATCCTGGAATTACTAGAGGATACACCAGGATGTCAAAACACTACCAGAGGATATCTTTGCTGGCCCGGATCAAAAGGAAGCAAAGTCAGAAGGAGACCTGGACCAGACCAGAAGGAAGCCTGCCATAGGGAGAGTTGTTCCATACCAGAGTATGTCAAATGTCAGATTTATTCCAGAAGTTATTCTGACCAGAAGATGGCCTGGTAGTGAAATGATAAACAGCCCAGACTTGATCCAGACTTAATCAGAGGGTAAATAAATGGGTCCAGAACAAAGGAATAATCTAGATTTGACCCAGACCAGAAGATAGCATGGTTCAGGTTATGAAACTAAGTCCAGACCAGAAGAAATGATCTCCAGAACTGATCTAGAACTAATCCAAAACAGAAGGTAAAATGTCCAGAATGAAATATTATTTGTCCAGATTTAATTTCAGTTTAATCCAGACCAAGTCCAGAATTGGTCCAGATCAGAAGGAAGATTTTCATATCAATGGTTCATATTTAAGTATTTGGCCCAGTGTTGGCTGAGATCAGAAGATCAGACCATGGCCCAGTGTTGGCCGAAATCAGAAGGTCAGAATGTGTGGTCCAGTAGTGGCTGAGATCAGAGGATCACAGCAGATCAGTTTGCTGGACCAAGATGGCCGAGTTCAGAAGATCAGAAGGTTAGGAAGTGTGGTCCACGGATGGCCGAAATCAGAGGATCAAAGCATATCAATTAGTATGGTCCAGATGTGGACTAGCGCAGAAGATCAAATGGTCCAGATTTAATCATGAGGATTAACGGTGGAGATTTTAATTGATTTTGATCAAAGTATTAAAAAGATTTGTTACAAAAATAAAGTGAAGTATTGTGGAACTCAGGAGCTATTGGCGGGAAGGAACTAAAGACTTGATTGGCCAGTTATTTTGAAAGAAAATCTGAAGCTTAATAAAAGATATGTTTTTTATTTAAATAAAGCCCAATTGGTCAAGTTATTTTGCAAGAGAATCCAGCAAGATTTAGCTCGAAATTAAGCTTGGAAGAGGCCCAAATCTGCATCTATAAAAGGAGGCCCAAGGCAGAATACTTAGCATCGAAAATCACAAAAGAGTCATACACTTCCAAAAGCAAACACTCAAGTTTTCAGTGAGGTTAATTGTGAGTTCCAGCTTTCCAGAAGCAAGCACTCGTGTTATTTTCTTTCACTTGTGTTAGATCTAAGTTCTTGAAGTAGAGTCTACAATTTGAGGGAGTCAGAAGGGGTAGCAGATTACTTGGCAATTAGATTCAAGTCGTTGTAATTCCTTCTACAATCTAGGGTTGTCAGATTGGCAGGAGAAGACTTGACTTAGGAAGTCAAGGTGTTGTATTCCTCAAGAGTCTAGGATTGTTAGACTGTTTGAGAAGACTGACTTGGAGGGTTAGTGGTATTGTTGTAATTCAAGGTTTGAATTAGTGAAATCCTTCAAGGTGAAGGGACTGGATGTAGCCTCGTTAACGGTGAACTAGTATAAAATTCTGTGTTTTATTTTTTACTTTATATCCGCTGCTAACTCTGTTTTTATTCATCAAGTTTTGTTTTAAAAGTGTAAAAACAGGAAAAGTAATCAAGTTAGTCAAACACAATTCAACTCCCCCTTCTCGTGTTTGCACCTTCAACATCAACTCTGAAGACACTACTACACTTATGTCTGACTTTGATGAACGCGCCTCTGGTGACTCCGTAAATACAAGCAATGATTTGGATGTTCTACCTTTGATAAGTATGTCAAGCAAAATGATTGTATGCCTCTAATAAGTATATTAGGAAAAATGATCGGCTGCCTATGATAAGTATGTTAAGCAAAATTATCATCTACCTTTGATAAGTGTGTAAAGCAAAATGATTGTCTTCCTCTGATAAGTGTGACAAACATTGTATCGTTTAACTCTGATAGAAAGTCAACACTCTGGATAATCAATGCTCTGATGGAAGTCTGAATGTGCAAACACGAGAAGGGCGTTGACTTGTGTTTGACTAAGTTGATAAATTTTTCATTATTTGATTAAACTGATTTAGACTTGATGATTTACTTGGAATATAAACAATAACAAAACTAAGGAGTGCAATAATAAATTGACACAAGTAATATATCTTGGTTCACCACTAACTTGGCTACATCCAGTCCATTCACTCAGAAGGATTTAATCCACTAATTCAACAACTTGAATTACAAATCATCTCAACCTCCAAGTCAGTCTTCTCAAATAGCCTGACAACCTCATACTTTTGTGGAATACTCATACCTTGACTCTACCAACCAAATCTTCTCTACACAATATCACAACCCCAGATGGTTGAAGGCACACTAACACCACTATCGGGTTTGAATACAAAGGTGGAACTTGAGTAGTTCCTTCTAAGAAGCTAATTATAACAATGATTATCACACTCTAAGAAAAATACTTAGTAAATATTTCTCATTCAAACAACTTTTTATCTCTTTGAACTCTAAGATGAATTAGAATTTTGAGCTTGAGTTCTTCTACTATTTTCTGATTTTTCGATGATCTTCTTCTTGAGCCTTGAGTATCTGTTTATAGATAAAATCAGCGCTTCAATTTAGTCCTTGTTTAATTTTAAATTGTATCTTTATTTCTAGATTGGTCAACAATGATCTTATTCAATAATAATTATGAACAAGATGCTTTTTGATGATATGTTTTTTAACCAATTCTTTATTTATGGATCCAATTTGAGTAGTTCTTCTAGATTGATTTTGTTCGTATTTTGTTCAAATTGAGTTTTTAATTCCTCAGATTGATTCTGTTCGTATTTTGTTTAGATTGAGTTTGTAAGTTCTTCAAATTGATATTGTTCCCCAGATTGAGTTTGTAAATTTTTTAGATTGATACTGTTCGTATTTTGTTAAGATTGTTTTCGCAAATTCTTCATATGAAAATTCCTTCCTATGGCTTGCTTTGATCTGGGCGGGAACATAGTGTTGGACCAGTTCTTGAACTTTCACAAGTGGGAATATGACTAAGTCCAATTCAATATTTTGTCCTTTGTTAAAATTTGAATCATATCCTTGCAAATAATAAATGTATCTTCTTGTGATCGTTTCTTCTTGTATACAATTCTTGATCATATCTTCTTGTAAATAATTCATATCTTCTTGTGATAAATATTGACCAAATCTTGTTGTAAATAATTCATATCTTCTTATGATAAATCTTGATCAAATCTTCTTGTAACTAATTCATATCTTCTTGTAGATAAACCTTGATCAAATTTTCTTTTAAATAATTCATATCTTCTTGTAGATAAATATTGATTGAATCTTCTTGTAAATAATTCATATCTTCTTGTAGATAAATCTTGATCAAATATTCTTGTACATAATTCATATCTTATTGTTGATAAGATGTTTATCATATCTTCTTCAAATCTTGACCATATCTTGTTTCAACTTGGTCAAAGATTTTCTTCAATTATAAATATGAATCAAATCTTATTTTAGATTGTCTTCAAAAACATGAATCTTCTTTCATACTCTGTGAATTCAAATATATATTTTTCTCATCAAATACTTTGTTAACATCAAAACTCTTAAGTATAAAACCAACTTGGTTCCAACAAAGTCAACACTCTGAAGAAGACAAACTATCCTCTACTCAACATCTTTAATTTGTTAATTGTCTGAAAGTCTATGTGACATCCTCTGAGAGCTTCCCTCTTAAATTCAAGATGCGTAGAATCAATCATGAAGATATATATGGATACATCTTAAAGACTGATCTGTCTTAAATGGTGATTAAAGATCTCCAACGGTAACATTCTCAACGAACATTTCTTCTCTCTATTTAAGAAGATCTTGTTTAGTCAATCGAGTGGCTGAGAGAGAATGAAAAGGCCAATGTTTTAAAGAAATAATTCTGAAAATGCCAAGCACATATCAAAAGAAAAATATGAATGAAAAATCCTCCTCTCAGTAGAGAGTTATTTAAAATTAATGTAAATCATTCACAATGTTTTCATACACTTGAACTGATATAGGACTTGATATGTAATATTCTCTCAATGAGAGTTAGAATCCCATAAACAGACTTTGTGTCAATTCTGACACAAACTAGAACTGGTATAAATTCGCCTGATAGTGGTAACAATTTGCTCACCCCTAAGAGGTACTTGAAGAGGTACAACAACACTTATAAACCTCAAAGTTAGGCTACCAGAATGTTGAAAAATGATTCAAACAGTGACAGCCTAGAGAGGCTGGAGAAGAATACTCAAAGCTTGAGATAGAGTAAACAATACTTGTATGCTATTATTGAAATAGTGGATTAAGTCTTCGATTGCGCTGATGCAAAATCTCTTTGTAAGAGGAAGACTAGATATAACAACAGTCTGTTGTGAACTAATATAAAAATATTTGTGTTCCCTCTATCTCTCTGTTTCTCTTATCTATGTTCTCTATGATTCAACTTCTTTGTCTATTAAACAATTCTAATCGTAAGCGGAATAATTTGATAAAGAACATATTTTTTTGTTAAACAATCAAAGTATTTTTCTGAAATGTCAAAACACAATTCAAACTATCTATTTCTTGTGTTTCTGGCACCTTCAATCTTTATCCATAAAAAACACATGGTTTCTAAATCTAACTCATCAAGATATAATTTTTCGGATTCAATAATTTCAATGTCATCTTTAAGTGAATCATATACATACCCAAATATATCCCAAAAAATTTGTCTTGCCTTTTGTATTTCTTTTGTCTTTCATAAAATACATATCTATTTGTATCCGTAGAGTATCTTATAAATATAAAATAAATAAATAATTATGATACTAATAAGATGCTTATTGAGAAGTGTAAGATCCTTAAATTTAAAATTAAATTATGGATTTAATATTAAGTGTATTTTGGGGAAAAATTGTAAAATATTTAATATATGTATATTTTGTGTAAAAATATATATATAAATATTTATTTTGGAGGTTGAATTAAAATTATTGGATGAAGGATAAACTAAATTTAATTACGAGTAATTAAATTATCGGGGAGTTAATTAAGATGTTATCTACTAATTGTGACGAGACTGGTTAAATGCTGGAGGGTCAAACAATATTATAATATTGATGTGTTGGGTGAGGTGGCACCTAAGTGTCTCTATATATAGATAGGAGAGGCCAAGACAGAAACAGAAACAAACACATTTCCTCCTCCCTTACTGCATGAAATAGTATCCTTCTTCTTCCTCTTCCCATTCTGTTTCCCGTTCATAGAAGAAAAAAAAAAGTTGCTTAAAAGTGAGATTACTTGGAAATCCAAGCACCAAACCACCAAGTACCAAGAACAAAAGTTGTTCCTCTCCTCATTACGGAGCTAGAGAACTAACTTTGGTAGCGGCAAACGCAAACGGAAACTTCTTCGATTTTTGTCGCGGAAATGTGAACTGGAGCAGAAACGTAACAGAAGTAAGGGGCACCTTCCACTTTCTAGTTTTCATTTTAGGGCTGTAAATGCATGTTTGATGTGTGATCATATTTTAGTTTCTGGTTTGAAAAACGAAACTATTGTGCATGTTGTTATAAAATGCGAAAAATGCATTCTGTTGATGTTTGATGATTCTCTGATGTTTGCTGTTTTGGCTTATATAACATTGCTGTTTTGGTTGTGTGGGAACACTGGGAAATGCTTTGCATGTTGTTTTGGTTGTGTAAGAATACTGGAAAATACTTTGCATGTTGTTTTGGGAATGATCAAAATGTAAATGTTTAAAAATGCCTGTTCTGTTTTGTGGTTGACTTTCTGTTTTGGTGGTTTAAGCAAAACTGTAAGGTTGTTGTGGTGTTGGTGATTCTGTTTTACTGTTATGTTCATAACAATCTGGTGTTGATGATGGTTTCAAAAGAAAATGGTTTAAAATGGTGGAAGTGTTTTCTAGAAAATCTGTTGTTGATGAAAAATGTTCTCAATTTTGTGGTTAAAGAAAAACAATGAAGTTATTCTGGTGGGGATGATTCTATTTTCTGTTGTGTTGTTAAAAAAATCTGTTGTTGATTGTGTTGATGGTGATTTTTAAAGGAGAATGATTTTAAATGGGTGAAGGTATTTCTGGAAAATCTGTGGTTGATGAAAAATGTTTTGAGGTTTGTGGTTTCAAAAGGATGGTGATTTTGTTTTGGTGTTGGGTTGGTTTTTCAAATAAAAGAATTTGAAAACGTGTTGAAGTTTTCTGTAAAATTTCACTGAATTCGAAGGTGTATTCAAATACGGCATGAGTGTATTCGAATACAGCTTGCAAAGCTTCTGTTTTATTCAAATTTTTGAACTTGTATTCGAATACGGGCCTCTGTATTCGAATACAGATACGAGATTTTTGCTTCTGACTTAACATCTGTATTCGGCTACAACCCTGTCGTATTCAAATATAGGATTGAAATTTTGCCACTGTATTCGCATCTGTATTCGAATACAACACCCTCGTATTTGAATACAGAATACTGATTTTTCACTATTTTAGCTTATGTATTCGAATACAAGGGAGCTATATTCGAATATAGATTTGTGTTTTCCAGAAATTCAAGTTTTAGACAATGTCATATGAACTTTAAGAGTTGGGGAAACATTGGAAAGGTTTGTGATAAATTAAAATGGAGTTTTTGAGATAGTTTTGAAGTGGTGATGATGATGAAGTGCTTGAGATCTTTATTGATGTTGTGAAAAATGTTGATTTTGCACTGTTTTAACTTATGTATTCGAATACAAGGAAACTGTATTCGAATACAGAGTATTGATTTTTCACTATTTTAGCTTCTGTATTCGAATACAAGGAAGCTGTATTCGAATACAGATTCGTTTTTCCAGAAATCTCAGTTTTAAACACTGTTTTATGAACTTTAAGAGTTGGGGAAACATTGGGAAGACTTGTGATAAATAAAAATGGAGTTTTTGAGATAGTGTGAAGTGGTAATGATGAGGTGCTTGAATGTTTTTATTGATGTGATGATAATGAAATTAATTGGGTTGAGATGGTTTTGGGGAAATGATGGAAAGGTTGAATTTTACTGATGTTTGCATATTGTTTTCAGTGAAGAGGAAACATTGCATGTTCATGCATTGCATAGTCAGGTGGTGACCGCAATGGGCCACAGAGTAATGCATAAAACGTGCTGGTTTATTAAGCGACTACACTGGTACTGGTCTGTGAGCGACTATACCTTGATATGCGCAAAACGTGATGGTCTGTTAAGCGACTGCACGAGTGTTGGTCTGAGAGCGACTGTACCTTGGTATACGTGAAACGTGCTGGTCTGTTGAGCGACTGCACGAGTGCTGGTCTGTGAGCGACTGCACTGGTGCTGATTTGTGAGCGATTGCACTATGATCATGTTGGCCATTAAAGTCTAACATATGAAAATCATGTTGGTCTGTGAGCGACCGCACGTGTGCTGGTCTGTGAGCGACTGCACCTTGGTAATTCCAAGAAGTTGAGTACATGAGCATATACATATTGCATCGGGGTGGTTGACCGGTGGTTCATGATTTGGATATATGTTGATGATTGGAAATTGATGTGTGTAAGTATCTTATAAAATCTGAATTTCTGATGAATGGTTGTGATTGCTGAGTTGATGGTTGTACTTACAATATGTTTTCCATATTAATTGGTTGTTGTTTGAAAAGGCATACATGTCATGAAATTTCAAAATGAGCATCCTTATTTATCATCATTGTTATATGATATGCCATGGATATATTTGTTACTGTTGATATAAATGCTATGTGTTATTTGTTAATTTCGGTCGGTGACCCTTTACTATTATTGTGGAAAAATTGGGCTTTGCCCTCAGATGCCCCCCAAACCCATATCACTAGTGGGTCCCCAGGCGATGGAAACGTCGTTTGATTTCATTGATCGTCTCCTGCCTACTGCTTGGGTATACGACCCCATCTCAAGCAGGGCGACGTACACAGGGAGACTGGCAAGGACCTGCAGGACTAACGGGGTAGTGGACTATGTGGAGTACACCCATACGAGGATTGACTTTCCGGTGCCTTCCAAATTGGTATTGGAGGCGCACAGAGTTTTTGAGGACGCAGAGGAGCCGACGAGAGGGGTTGAGACGGAGGCCACTGTAGGTGTGGTGACTCCCAACCCGGTGACTGGAGGAGCTGTACATGAAACTGAGGTGGAAGAGGAGAATCAAAGACCGACGCTAGTAGCAGATGATGTTCCGGGTCCATCTAGGATATCCGATGATTGTGTTGAGATTCCGGCACCGCCGAAGCGACCCCGATTGTATATTGATCTGACTTCAGAGGAGACTGGTCCTTCCTTATATGATGAGGAGGAGGACATTACGTCGAGGCGAGCTGCGGAGTCGGACGAGACTTGCATGGGTTGCGGAGGGAATCCCTGCTACTGTAGCTTTAGTGCATGATCAGTTTAGACATTTTGTATAGGGTCTTGATTTCGGTGGATGTAATTATTTATTTTGGGTATATTGTATAACTTTTCCGTTGATCTCTTCCGCACTCTAATACTATTTAGTGGGCCATAGGCCGGGTGTTCTCTTTTGAGGTGATATAACACTGTGTTTTTGAAATGTATTAATGTTTATTATTAATTCCCAAAGTTAAGTACTTAGTGATATTGTGATGAAATTATTTAATTACGTTCATCAATTAAATTACGACGTACTATTTTACGAAATGAATTAATTTAATTTTCTTTTAATTTTCTTTTAATTCTTTCATTTATTTATCTCGATTTTTTAAAAAAAAAAATACACTCGCGCTGTGTTTTAAACTCGGGGTGTTACAAGAAGTATTTGTAAAGTATCAATATCTAATAAGATATTTATCGAATATTCGTAGAGTATCATATCTAATAGATAACTTATATGATATGTCCTTAATTTTAAAGTATAGAGTTCTTATTTGTTTAGAGACCCTTTTTGATAGTGTGTAAAGTGTAAACACAACAATAAAATGTTAAAAATCCGAGCATTTTAATGATTGAGATTTGAAAACAAAGTTCTCCATCATAGAGAGGTTTTTTATTTATATATCCTTTTCGTTTTTAAAAGTCACCAAAATATTTCACGTTGAAAAATATAATGTCATATTTTTTTCATTTTCGAGAGGTAGCAACTCCGCCCTGCGACCACTGAAAGATGAATTGTTAAAATAATATAACACGTTATTTGTTTTGACACATCTACTCAATCACATTTTTTCCTTCAATTTAATATATTTTATTTTATTAATATAATTTTGTTTTTTAAATATTTTTATTATTTTTTATTTATTAAATTAACAATTATTTAATTTTTAAAATAAATAAAAATTAAACCCTTATATATAGTCGTATCCCCGAGATGCGACCTCCTACTGCGTGAAAAAAATTCGAGATATTTTATTGATTTTTTTTAAAAAGAAGATATATAAATAAAAAAACCTCATAGAGCACCACACCTCTAATAGTAGTCTATTATATAATTATCTTAAAATCAAATATCAATATTAAACAAATAAAATAAAACCATAATTTATTAATTGTGGTCGTTTGTTAACTTTTTATCAACAAATTTCTGGTACCCAAATAAATTACTAACTTTTAAATATATATATATATATATATATATATATATATATATATAT